>WAAF01010313.1:17918-92698 GCA_013400475.1 Tricholaema leucomelas | reverse complement strand
ATATATGTAAGAGAAGCATATCTAAATAAATAAATATATGATAGAAGCTATAGAATAGAAGCATATATCAATAAATATATATAGATATAGTAGAAGCTATAGAATAGAAGCATATCTAAATCAATATATACATAGATATAATAGAAGCTATTTAATAGAAGCATATAGAGCAATAAATACATAAATAATAGAAGCTATAGGAGAGAAGCATATCTAAATAAATAAATATATATAATAGAAGCAATAGAAGCATATAAAAAGAGAAATGAATAAATAAGCATAATAGAAGCTATAGAATAGAAGCATATATATAAAACTAACTAAATAAATAGAATAGAAGCATAAATAATCATTTAGAAGCTATTTAATAGAACCATATATATCAATCAATCTATATGTATATATATAATAGAAGCTATAGAATGGAAGCATATATGAATAACTATATCTATATAATAGAAGCATATATATATAAACAAATAAATATATATATTAGAAGCTATAGAATTGAAGCATACATATAAAACTAAATAAAAGAATAGAAGCACAAATAAATCAATCAATCATTTAGAAGCTATTTAACAGAACCATATATATCAATCAATCTATCTATCTATATAATAGAAGCTATAGAATGGAAGCATATATGAATAACTATATCTATATAATAGAAGCATATATATATAAACAAATAAATATATATATTAGAAGCTATAGAATTGAAGCATACATATAAAACTAAATAAAAGAATAGAAGCACAAATAAATCAATCAATCATTTAGAAGCTATTTAACAGAACCATATATATCAATCAATCTATCTATCTATATAATAGAAGCTATAGAATGGAAGCATATATGAATAACTATATCTATATAATAGAAGCATATATATATAAACAAATAAATATATATATTAGAAGCTATAGAATTGAAGCATACATATAAAACTAAATAAAAGAATAGAAGCACAAATAAATCAATCAATCATTTAGAAGCTATTTAACAGAACCATATATATCAATCAATCTATCTATCTATATAATAGAAGCTATAGAATGGAAGCATATATGAATAACTATATCTATATAATAGAAGCATATATATATAAACAAATAAATATATATATTAGAAGCTATAGAATTGAAGCATACATATAAAACTAAATAAAAGAATAGAAGCACAAATAAATCAATCAATCATTTAGAAGCTATTTAACAGAACCATATATATCAATCAATCTATCTATCTATATAATAGAAGCTATAGAATGGAAGCATATATGAATAACTATATCTATATAATAGAAGCATATATATATAAACAAATAAATATATATATTAGAAGCTATAGAATTGAAGCATACATATAAAACTAAATAAAAGAATAGAAGCACAAATAAATCAATCAATCATTTAGAAGCTATTTAACAGAACCATATATATCAATCAATCTATCTATCTATATAATNGCCAGGGGAAGTTTAGGCTCGAGGTGAGGAGAAAGTTCTTCACTGAGAGAGTCATTGGACACTGGAATGGGCTGCCCAGGGAGGTGGTGGAGTCGCCGTCCCTGGAGCTGTTCAAGGCAAGGTTGGACGTGGCACTTGGTGCCATGGTCTAGCCTTGAGCTCTGTGGTAAAGGGTTGGACTTGATGATCTATGAGGTCTCTTCCAACCTTGGTGATACTGTGAGACTGTGATACCTCCAGCCATGGGGCCTCAACCACCTCCCTGGGCAACCCATTCCAGCCTCTCACCACTCTCATGCTCAGCAACGTCCTCCTCATGTCCGCTCTGACTCTCCCCACCTCCAGCTTTGCTCCATTCTCCCCAATCCTGTCACTCCCTGAGAGTCTACAAAGTCCCTCCTCAGCCTTTTTGTGGGCCCCCTTCAGATAGGGGAAGACCACAAGAAGGTCACCTGGGAGCCTCCTCTTCTCCAGCCTGCACAGCCCCAACTCTCAAGTAGATGATTTCTGCCTCTGGAGTTTTGCTCATTCGTGTTCCAGATGAAGCTGGATCTCCCAGCTTGCCTATTTGAAGCCGTCGAGTGGATGAGAAGGAGGAAACGCAAAGCACCCAGCAGCATCTCCCTGCCTTTTCGTGGCTTGTCAGCAGAGTGTATGAAAGTTTCAGCTGTGCCCTGATAAGAATCACGAAGGATGTATATGTTTGCATTGTTTTTTTGGCCAGAGCCAACCAAATGCTCTGTATTTATCATCTAAAATTGATTTTTTTTGGCACACCTCCTGCTTCTCCTGGATTTTGGCCTGGCCCCAACACAAACAGGGTGATCTTGAGCAAAACCATGCATTTTTAAGGCTCTGTTTGGAGAATTTTCAAAAGCATTCAGGGTCATGAATTTGTCTGGGAGTTTACTCTCTGCTGCAGATAGCAGACATGAGGGAGGTGGGGAAACGCTGCACTTCCAGCCTGGCTGCAAGGTGTCAGCTGTTGCATGGGGTTCATCGAGCTTTACTCTTGTTCCTTGCAGGGCAAGTTCTGCAGCACTGGAAACTCAAACTGCTAAGTCAAGGGGAGGTGAGGAGATGCAGGTGGACTTGGGTAGGGGCAGGAACTTCTCTCCAGCGCTGGTATCTCAGCTTGCTGCTTCCAAAAGGTTCTGGATGAATTGCTCTGCCAGGAGCTGTATCCTGCTGGGATCTCTCCATTGCCTGGGGGATTTCATAGAATCATAGACTCATAGAATCAGGAAGTTTGGAAGAGACCTCCAAGCTCATCCAGTCCAACCTAGCACCCAGCCCTGACCAATCAACCAGACCATGGCACTAAGTGCCTCATCCAGGCTTTGCTTGAACACCTCCAGGGATGGTGACTCCACCACCTCCCTGGGCAGCCCATTCCAATGCCAATCACTCTTGCTGTGAAGAACATCTTCCTAACATCCAGCCTGAACCTGCTCTGGCACAACTTGAGTCTGTATCCCCTTGTTCTGATGTTGGTTACCTGGCAGAAGAGCCCAACCCCACCTGGCTACAACCTCCCTTCAGACAGTTGTAACCAGCAATGAGCTCTGCCCTGAGCCTCCTCTTCTGCAGGCTGCACACCCCCAGCTCCCTCAGCCTCTCCTCACAGGGCTGTGCTCCAGGCCCCTCCCCAGTCTTGCTGCCCTTCTCTGGACATGTTCCAGTATCTCAACATCTCTCTTGAATTGAATAGCTCAGAACTGGACACAGCACTCAAGGTGTGTCCTGAGCAGTGCTGAGTCCAGGGCCAGAAGAACCTCCCTTGTCCTGCTGGCCACACTGCTCCTGAGCCAGCCCAGGATGCCATTGGCTCTCTTGGCCACCTGGGCACACTGCTGCCTCATCTTCAGCTCCTATCTATCAGTACCCCGAGGTCCCTTTCTTCCTGGCTGCTCTCAGCCACTCTATCCCCACCCTGTAGCACTGCTTGGGGTTGCCGTGGCCAAAGTGCACTTATCAAAAGCAGAGCTCTGTCCCCACTCAGGATGCTGACAGCAGGAGATAACGCAGGGCTCTCCAGAGCTGTGCCATGCAGGAAAGGTACTCAGGCTGGGGCAGAGGTCTTGCAGCCTCAATCTATTCCTCCCGGAAAAAAGGAAAGAAAACCACCACCTCCACCACCAACAACAAAAAAAACCTTCTCCTGGAATTCATTATGATAAAAAAATTGAATTTGTCTGTCTTGAAAAACTCTGTTGAACCTGGAAAGCAGCCCTCCTGGAGACTCGTGAGCTCCTGCCTTTCAGAACATTGTTTGCTGAGATAAAAATATTTCTGCCACACTTGTCACATGTATTTGAAAAACATATTAATCATTTAAACAAATATTAGCTCCCAAAGCCTATAAATACATTCACTGGGAGGAATCTACCCTTTGTTGTAATATTACAATGAAAAATATGCTAATACAGTTGCCTAATTGCTTGTGTTTGAATAACCTCTTTTGTGACAATAAATGTTTGTGGCAGCATCATTCAAACAAGAAATGGTGGATCTGGTGCCAGGGAGGATTATGTCTGCCACTGCCATCCCTCCTGATGTGAGGAGAAAAGTGTGTCCTGCTCCTGTGTCTGGGAGCTGGAGTGGGTGAAGAGCAGGCGTGATGGCCAATCTCATCGACTGGCACCATTCCCAGGCACCAAGTGGCAGGGAGTGATGCTTGCCCGGCTGATGGCAGGGCAGGGAGATGCTCCCGCATCCTCTGCAGGCACCTGGCATGTGAGTGATGTGGTCTGGGTGAGCAATGTGAATCCAAGACCGAGGACTGAGAGCTGGGAAGATCTGAGACATCAGCTTACTTAGCTGGAAACCAAAACCTGAGGTGGGGACTGAGCAGCAACAGCTGGGCTCAAGTTGAGGGCTGCACTGCATGTTGCCAGCCTGGCTTTATCCCGGGCTGTGGGCACCCTGAGAGGGTCTGAGTCACTGTGTCCACCCTCAGTATGGGCGCAGAGGAAACCCTCAGGCACAAATGAGATGGTGCTTCTGTGAAAGTTCCCTTTGCTGCTGCAGGGACTTGCAGGACCTGTTTGATTTCTAGGCGAGGGGGGAGTGTAGGAATAAAGAATTCTGGGGACACAAAGGGACTTGCCCTGAACAAAGCAAGTTTGTCTGAACAATGCCCTGGAAGATAAGGCAGCTTCTCACCCATGCCTTCTGCTTGTGGGCATCTCCATGGGCACCGTCTCCTCCTTGCAGGAGGAATAAGGTGTCTGCTTTGGTGCCTGAACACGTTGGTAGTGACATTGCTGCTGATATTAGGTGACAGACGCCACTCTGAACTTGGATTCCTGTCCAGAAATGCTCTGGGATGAAATGGGCATCTGTGGCAGCTTCCAGGTGTCTGAGCTCTGGACAGCTTTCCACTGATGGAGTAGAATGATAACCTTGTGCTGGTGTTGCAGTTTGGACAGTGACTCCACCACCTCCCTGAGCAGCCCATTCCAATGCCAATCACTCTCTCTGCCAACAACTTCCTCCTAACATCCAGCCTAGACCTCCCCTGGCACAGCTTGAGGCTGTGTCCCCTTGTTCTGTTGCTGCTTGCCTGGCAGCAGAGCCCAACCCCAGCTGGCTACAGCCTCCCTTCAGGTAGCTGTAGACAGCAATGAGCTCTGCCCTGAGCCTCCTCTTCTGCAGGCTGCACACCTCCAGCTCCCTCAGCCTCTCCTCACAGGGCTGTGCTCCAGGCCCCTCCCCAGCCTTGCTGCCCTTCTCTGGACACCTTCCAGCACCTCAACATCTCTCTTGAATTGAGGAGCCCAGAGTTGGACACAGTACTGAAGATGTGGCCTGCCCAGTGCTGAGTACAGAGGCAGAATAACCTCCCTTAGGCAGCCATGGGTGAGAGCAAACTGCCTGAGCTTTCCTGGAAAGCCTTTTCTTATGCTACAAAGTGTGGAAATGGGCAGAGGGAAGAGCTGCTGCCTGGCTGTGGGAGGGTCTCTGCAGGGGGAACTGGTGGGAGAGTGCCAGCAGCTTGCAGCAGTGCTGCTCCTGCCTGGGCTGGAGCTGGAATTGCCAGCTGGGCTCTTTGCAGGATTTAGGGGAAGGAACAGATCGTGCTTGGTCCCGATGGCCACACTGGCACAGCGGTGGCTGCTGAGCTGCTGGGCTGGGGAAAGCTTCTTGAGCAGAGCCAAGGTGCCTCCTGCACAGCCTGTGTCAGGCTGGGCAGAGCCCCTGGGGGTTTTGCAAAGGAATTCAGGGATTCTGATGATTTTCTCACCCCTGTTCCTGCTCCTAAGTGTTTAAACAATGGAAGTGTGGAAAACATCTACAGGGTTTGTTTGCTACCGAGTTGCTTGGCTAAGGCTGGGTGCTAGGTTGGACGGGGTGATCTTGGATGTCTCTTCCAACCTGGTTGATTCTATGATTCTATGATCACTTCCCCAGAAGGTTTCCTCCTCACTGGTTCCCCCTGCAGCCAGCCTCCATTCTGTGCCTGCATCGAGAGCTGAATCCTGAATGCCAAGAGGGTGCAGGTGCTGTGAGAAGCACCCAGGGCTGTGCAGGCATGGTGGGAACGGAGCCACCTACACAAAGCATCCTTTATGCTGCTGATTCCCATGGCTTCTGGCTGCTGGAGATAAGGACTGGAGCTCTCTGGTTACAGCTGGGGCTCTCGGGGTGTCAGGGCTGGGAGAAGGAGACACCCTTTGAGGTGAGGGAGAAGAGCATTGCTTGGAGTTGTTTGTCACATCCTCTGGTCTGAACTGCTGAAGGTGGTCTCAGGGCCTGGCACTGGTGGAGATCCTTCTGTGCAGCTTCCTCCACAGCAGGCACAAAGAGGGTTTGGATTTCCCCCCGCTGCTGGAGTTCTGCTAAGCTCAATATCCACAGAGATGCTCTTCAAGTGGGAAATGCCTCTCAGGCCTCATCTCCGTAGATACCATCTGCTCTCCAAGGCTGAGGGTGAAAGGAAGTTTCCATCCCACCCCTTCTCTGCTCTCAGCTGTGCACAGAATGAACAAGAGTTAAACCTAACAGCACTTGAGGAAAATAAAGTCCTCTTGAAATTCCCATCAAACTCAATTAGCAGGGCAACACTATCCCTAAACAACTGCAATGGGTCGAGGTTTTATGCTCTGCTGGAGAGCTTCCAAGTTGAGAATTAAATTGCACTGGGCTGCAAGATAAGTGGCTGTGAGCATCTCTTGTGTGGAGGCTTCAGATGCTGGTGGCCAGTAGCACAGAGACAATTTCATGCCTAGGAGCCCCTCAAGCTGTATTCTCCACAGGACCAAGCCCTGGATATTGGGAACAGATCTCCCTATTGTCTCTGCTATCTACAGACAGGTCCTCCTGGGATCACAGGATCAGAGGATGTCAGGGGTTGGAAAGTACCCAAAGAAGTCATTGAGTCATAGAAACATAGAATCGACCAGGTTGGAAGAGACCTCCAAGCTCATGCAGTCCAACCTAGCACCCAGCCCTGGCCAATCAACCAGACCATGGCACTAAGTGCCTCATCCAGGCTTTTCTTGAACACCTCCAGTCCAAACCCCCTGCCAGAGCAGGACCACACAAACTACCTCAGGTCACACAGGAACACATCCAGACAGGCCTGGAAAGGCTCCAGAGAAGGAGACTCCACAACCTCTCTGGGCAGCCTGTGCCAGTGCTCTGGGACCCTTACAGTCAAGAAGTTCCCCCTTGTGTTGAGCTGGAACCTGCTGTGCTGCAGCTTCCATCCATTGCTCCTTGTCCTATCCCAGGCAGCAAGGGAGCAGAGCCTGTCCCCCCCATCCTGACCCCCAGCCCTCAGAGATTTATAGACGTTGATTAAATCCTCTCTCAGTCTTCTCCAAACTAAACAGCCCCAGGTCCCTCAGCTTCTCCTCAGCAGGCAGTGCTCCAGTCCCCTCCTCATCCTTGTAGCCCTTCACTGGACCCTCTCCAGCAAAAACCTGTCCCCCTTAAACTGGGGAGCCCCAATCTGAAGGCAGTACTCAAGATAAGGTCTCAGGAGGGCAGAGTAGAGGGGAAGGAGAACCTCCCTGGATCTGCTGGACACACTTCTTAATACACCCCAGGATCCCCTTGGCCTTCTTGGCCACAAGGGCACATTGCTGCCCCATGGATGTTATTCACCAGCACTCCCAGATCCCTCTCCACAGGGCTGCTCTCCAGCAGATCACCTCCCAGCCTGTACTGGTGCAGTTGATTATTCCTTCCCAGGTGCAGGACTCTGCACTTGTCCTTGTTGAACCTCATTTGGTTCCTCTGTGCCCCCCTCTTCAATCTGTCCAAGTGTCACATGGAAGGTTCCAGGCTGGAGTGCTATGCTCACCATGGCCAGCCTTGGCTTGGAGAAGCAGCTCTGGCAGGTGGGGAACCCTCCTAGAGAACCAGCCACAACTCGGAGTGATGGAGCTGTATTGTGTAGGTGCTGCCCAGTAAGAGCCTGGTGAGATAAACAGCCCTGACCTGGGGAGCAGCAGATGATGCTGGCTGAGAGCTGGAAAAGTGCTAAGAGCTGGTCAGGGCTTTCCTTGCCTGGGAAAGCAGGCAAATGTGTGCTCCTGAGGGGTGGTGAGCAAGGGGCCAGGGTTGGGAAAGGCTCCTAGCTCCTCCCTGTGTGTCTGTGCCTGACTGGCAAGAGCCTGGGTGATTTTTCTGGTTTTTTTTTTTTAACAAATGATTTTCTTTCCAAAAAATATGGTTCTGGGATGAGTGACAATGTCTGGTGACTGGTGGGACAAAATAAAAAGTGAAAGGGATATTTCTGGCAAGACAAAGGCTTCGTTTCATCTTTGTCAAAATGAAGCATTTGAGCCTTCTGTTCTGGAAAGATGTTTTGAGATAAAACTCAGTGTGATTAACAAGGGAAAATGACAGGAGTGGGAAGGGAATGCAGCTTCTGGATCTTGCAGAGCAGGTAAATCAGAGGCTCATTCAGGTTGGAAAGGACCCTCGAGGTCATTAAGTTCAACCATTAACCTTACTCTACAAAGTTCCCCCCCAAACCCCAAGCACCGCATCTAAACAACCTTTAAACACTCCCCAGGGATGGTGACTCAACCACCTCCCTGGGCAGCCTGTTCCAATGTCTGACTACTCTTTCAATGATTTTTCCTTCCCTAATATCCTGTTGCTGTTTGAGACCATTCCCTGAGCACCTGCTGCAGCATCTTGCACTTCCCTCTCATATTTTCCCCCAGCTTCCTCCTTTTCTTTCCATCTCCTTCCTTTGCTCTCCATCTTCCTCTTTCCCCCCATATTCATCCTTTCCTCTCCCTCTCCTATTTCCCCCCAGCTTCCTCCTTTTCCTTCCATCACCTTCCTTCTCTCTTCATCTTCCTCTTTCCCTCCATATTCATCCTTTCCCTCTCCTATTTCACCCATCTTCCTTCTTTTCCTTCTATCACCTTCCTTCCCTCTCCATCTTCCTCTTTCTCCCCATATTGATCCTTTCCTCTCCCTCTCCTATTTCCTCCATCTTCTTCCTTTTCTTTCTATCACCTTCATTCCCTCTCCATCTTCCTCTTTCCCCCTATATTCCTCCTTTCCTCTCCATCTCCTATTCCCTCCCATCTTCCTCTTTTCATCTCCATCCTTTTCCTCCCCATCTCCCTCCTTTCAACACCACCTGCCCCTTTCCCACCCCACCCTGCATTTCCCCTTTCCCCCAAACCCACAGCACCTGGGTCCCGTTGAGTCTCCTCCCAGCCCAGGTGTGGCCACTTTGCCCTCCCTGCCCACTCCCCTATATAATCAGCCCCAGAGAGAGCAGCCCCAAGCTGTGCCCGACTGGGCAGAGGATCCTCCTCCTGTCACCACCGGTGAGTCCCCCTGGTGCACACTGGGTGAATGGGAGTGGAACAAAGGCCGGGGGGCCTGGTGGCCCCCCGGTTTGGTAGGGTAGAGACTGACAACTCTTTCTTTGATGCAGAGGGTGAGACACTGTAAAATGTAACATTCAAAAGCACAGCTGCCAGGGGACTGTGCCTGCTCTGCCTTGTTCTGCCTGTCCCTGCTTGCATGGGGGGGTGATGCTGGCAGACAAGAACCCTTCCTACTGCCAGCAGCTGATGGTGGAGGGGGATGGTGTGGGTGGTGGGATGCTGGGGATAGTGAAGGCAGCTGGAGGGGTGCTTTATCTAAGATGTGGCCTTCTCCTGCCCCTCCAAAGCATTTCTCTGCACTGTGCAAAGCTCTGCTGGTCCTGTACCCAGGCAGCTGTGTTTTGGTTCACAGAACCACAGAATGTCAGACACTAGAAGGGACCTCCAAAGCTCATCCAGTCAACCCCCCCTGCCAGAGCAGGATCATCTATACCACATCACACGGGGACACATCCAGGCAGGGCTTGAATATTTCCAGAGAGGGAGACTCCACAACTCCCCCGGGCAGCCTGTTCCAGGGTTCTGTCACCCTGGAAAAAAAAGTCCTCCTCATGTTTCCATGAACTTTCCTCTGCCTCAGCTTCCACCATTGCCCCTTGTGCTGTCTCTGGGCATCACTCAGGAGAGCCTGGCTCCAGCCCCCTGGCACTCATACTTCACATCTTTATAAACATTGATGAAATCACCTCTCAGTCTCCTCCTCTCTAAGCTAAAGAGCTTCAGCTCTTTGCCTTCCCACTTTGCCCTCCTTTATGCTCCCATTTTTGGAGCATCTATTATTCTCCTGCTCCCTCTCCTTGCTCCCCTCTCCTTGGACTCTGAGATCCAGAGTTCAGCTTGGCATGATGAGCACTGCCTGAATGTGGTGTCTCATCTCCCACGTTTGGGGAAGTCAGCCATGGAATTATCCTATAATGTGGAAATCATACAATTTCTCTCTGATCTTCCCCCAGCTTAGCATTTCATCTCGCTTATACTAAATGCAGCATGACTAAGTAGGCAAGAAAGGGATTTGAGCCCTTTTGTTACTTAAAATGTGAATTAGATGTTCCTGAGGGAAGTTTGTGTCGCATTTGCAAGTTAAAAATGCATCAATTATCTGTACAGGGACCCCTTCCAGTGTGATGGTGGAGGAGGGGTAGAGCTGATGCCTTCAAAGGGGTCCCACCACCCACAGAGGCTGTTTGTATCATAATATCATAGTAGTATCATAGTATCATCAGGGTTGGAAGAGACCTCACAGATCATCAAGTCCAACCCTTCACCACAGAGCTCAAGGCTAGACCATGGCACCAAGTGCCACGTCCAGTCCTGCCTTGAACAGCTCCAGGGACGGCGACTCCACCACCTCCCTGGGCAGCCCATTCCAGTAGCCAATGACTCTCTCAGTGAAGAACTTTCTCCTCACCTCGAGACTAAATTTCCCCTGGCGTAGCTTGAGGCTGTGTCCTCTCGTTCTGGCGCTGGCCGCCTGAGAGAAGAGAGCAACCTGCCCCTGGCCACAACCACCCCTCAGGTAGTTGTAAACAGCAATAAGGTCACCCCTGAGCCTCCTCTTCTCCAGGCTAACCAATCCCAGCTCCCTCAGCCTCTCCTTGTAGGGCTGTGCTCGAGGCCTCTCCCCAGCCTCGTTGCCCTGCTCTGGACACGTTCAAGCATCTCAATGTCCCTTCTAAACTGGGGGGCCCAGAACTGGACACAGTACTCAAGGTGTGGTCTAACCAGTGCAGAGTACAGGGGCAGAATGACCTCCCTGCTCCTGCTGGCCACACCATTCCTGATGCAGGTGGGCTCTTTATTCCAGGCTGGGATGTGTTGTCCTGCTCCCTGCTCAGAGGAGGGTTGGGTTTGAAGCTAGAGCCACTTCACAGCTAGAGGAGGCTGTCCTGGTCCTTGTGAATATTTCTCCATGTGATGGAGATCCCAGGGCCCTTAGTCTGCTCCTGACCACTCTAGCAGTGAAACACTGCTACCTCCATCCCACTGGAATTCTGCTGCTCCTGCAGGCTGGACTCCTGGAGGTGATTCACACTTTGAGGAGCGATGCTGTCCCACGTGTGGCTTAGGAAAAGAAGCTGAGAGTGGACTTCCCTTGCTCACTTCTCACCAGTTGGATTGGAACAGCATCTGTGAGCCTGGTGGAGTTGGGGGTCACCAACACAGAGTGAGCTCAGGACTGTGCTGTGTTTCTTTGTCTCCTGATGCTGGTGGGTGTGAGACTTCCAGCTGGTGACCAGTTGTGCTGAGAGACCCTTCCATCCCAGTGTGTTCTGTGAGTCTGTAGTGACTGAGAGCTTTGGTACAGCAAGCCCACGTTTCAGATGGTTTAGGCTGATGTCTTAGGTATTTTCTCCCAGGACAGCAGTGGAGCCTCCCTGCTGCCAGCAGCTCCTGGCTGCTGCAGTTCAGAGGGCAGAGTTAGGGGGGCCCTGATCTCTGCCCCAGAGCATGCTTTGTTGTTCTCCATTTAGGATCCCAGATCAGCTCTCATCAGCAGCGTGGCTGTGGCACCAAGGTGAGATGCTGCTGTGGTCCTGATGAGAGTTTGCCTGCTGGATGCCTAATGACACAGCAGTGATGAACTCCCAGGTAGGGCTGCTCTCTGCTTAAGCTGCACAGCAGACAAATCCTTGCATTTCTCACGGAAGCTGAGCTCAGTCCTGGCTGATGAAGCAAGTGAGGAGATGTCACAGGCACCGGGAGAGCAGCAGCAGCAGCCAGTGCTGGCTCCCAGAGCTCCTCAGGCACCAACCCATTTCTCACACCAGCACTGGAGCCCCTGGTCCCCACTTCTCCAAGTGTCAGCTCTCATTTGTGCTCAAGCCTCTGCTGACGACATCTCTCTGGCTAAATTATTCTGTTGCCCGATTGACCTCCTGCTTACAAATGCTTTGCCCTCGTGTTTAACTTGGACTTTTCCTTTTTCTCTTTTAAGGCTCTCAGTCTGTGATGCTGAAAAATCCCTGTCTCTTCCTATTTTGGGCACCCCCAGTTACTCTGCTGCTGCTGGGCTCTTTTTTTTTTTTTGTGTGTGAAGACCTCCAGGCCACAGAGTCCTCTGCCTGGAGGCTCCTGGCTGCAGCGTGATGTGGGGATGTTCTTCAAACGCCCTCAGTGGGGAGCAGCCAGATGTCTAGCAGGTATGTGTTTAAGGATGCAGGAACCATAAACAGGACTGGCAGCTGCTGAGGGAGCTTTCTCCTCGCTAAGAGGGAGTTCAGATGCTGCATCCTCAGCCTGATGTGAGGGGAAGGCAGGCAGGGAGCGGTGGCTCTCTTTGATGGGGGCATCACAGAGCTGAGCTCAGCTTAGCTTGCAGCAGAGACAAGGCAAAGGTATTAAGCTGGGAAGGCTCAGAGCATGGCCACTTGAAAATCCCCAAAATGAAAGGAAAAAAGTGTGCCCAGTCCTTCCTTTCCTGGCCACATCTTCAGCTCTCTGGGTTTGCTCTGCCTGCTGGAGTCCTGGATGAGCTGCTCACAGGGCTTGGCATCATCTCCCAGCTCGTACATCTCAGAGAGCCAGTGGAGCTTGGGGGGCATGCTGGTGTTGGACAACAGCCCCCACCCCACAGCTGGGCTTCTGCAGGGCAAGGCCTGTTTGGTGCCTTGGAAGGCAGCTGGCTTTGTGGAGCTGATCACCAGGGTGGTGTTGGGATGCAGGTGTCACCTACCCTGCTGGAGGACCTGGGGTCCCAGCTGCCTGGAGAGCCTGGTGGCCAGATGCTGGGAGAAATGGAGGTTTCTTTGTGGAGCTCAGCTACTGGGGCTGCTGGAGCAGCTGAAGGGAAGGCTGGGCTCTCCCTCCAGCCCAGCTGTGGTGCTCAGCAGCCTTTGGGAAGGATCCCAGCTGCTGAAAGTGACAACTTGACTCAACAAGCTGAATTGGGAGCTCTTTCCAGTTCCAAACACTCTTTCTTGAGATGAAAAAGGTTAAAGAAAGCCATCTGCTTCTCGAGTTCAGCAGCTGAGCTGGAGGGTGGGATCCAGGTCCCTTGGGATAGGAGTGAGACACAAATGCTTTGTCTGCCTCTCTGGAAAAATGCAGTGGAAGTGTTATCTCTAAACAAACAAATGGTGTGGGAGTGAGCAGTGTGGTCTCTCCTTGGCTGTCTCCCTGCAGTCTCCCAGGGTCTGGGCACTCACCAAGCCAGAATGTGATGGTCCCAGCAGTGTGCCTATGCTGAGCTCCTGAGGTCCATGGCTATGAGAAGCTGGAGGTTTCCTTTTGAAAGGAAGTTTCTAATCCTCCTGCTTGGAGTGAAGAAACCTGGCAAACATGACCTCTGAAGGCATGAAGCTAAACAAAATCCAGTGGTGCTATAATGGAGAGAAGGGGAAGAGGGGCACTGGTGAGGTGGGAAGTCTGCTCAGGGGGTGGTGGTGCAGGGGAGAGGATGAGGATGGAGCTGCCTGCTGTGGGGACATGACTCAAACCACCCCAATGCTGTGGTGCCAGCAGGATGTTTCTGTTTGGGGGGGGTGAGGGAATGTGTGAAATCTTAGTCCCAAACTCTCTTAAGGCTCACAGGATGTTAGGGGTTGGAAGAGACCCAAAGAGATCATCCAGTCCACCCCCCCTGCCAGAGCAGGACCATACAATCTAGCTCAGGGCACACAGGAACACATCCAGACAGGCCTTGAAAGGCTCCAGAGAAGGAGACTCCACAACCTCTCTGGGCAGCCTGTGCCAGTGCTCTGGGACCCTCATGACCAAGAAGTTCCCCCTTGTGTTGAGCTGGAACCTGCTGTGCTGCAGCTTCCATCCATTGCTCCTTGTCCTATCCCAGGGAGCAGTGAGCAGAGCCTGTCCCCTCCCTCCTGACCCCCAGCCCTCAGATGTTTATAACCATTGATTAAATCCCCTCTCAGTCTTCTCTTCTCCAAACTAATCAGCCCCAGGTCCCTCAGCCTCTCCTCATCAGGCAGTGCTCCAGTCCCCTCATCATCCTCTCAGCCCTCTGCTGGACCCTTGCTAGCATGAGGAGAGCTGCTCCTCGTGTCCTGAAGCAGCCTTACTTGGGGAAGCCCAAACTCCTTCCCAGTGAAGAAGCAGCAGCTTCTCCCTGGAAGCCTAAACCATCATCGATGCTCATCGTGTCCCTTTTTAAACCTGATGTAGCTCGAGTTGCAGAGGGCACTCTGGGGATGGAATTGCTGCCACCTAATTGATTTTGATTTTTTTATTTTCACTGCAGCAGTGTAATTATGGAAGCCAGCCATAATTATTGGAACACAACTAGAAGTATTTCATTATTAAAATACCCCCATGACTTATTATTAATTCATTAAATAAATTTGGATTATATCCCTCAATAATTAATGCACTGAAGTTTGTTCTGTGAACTCTTCCTTTTACTAGTAACGTGTCAGCTGTTGGGATTTCTTCCCCTTCCCTTTCCCCCCTCCTTTTTAATGCCACCAAAGTGCTGGGGAAGAACAGACACCTTCTTAGAGAGGGAGGTGGGACCAAGGGAGGCTTTTTGGTCTGGTTTGAAACCATTCTCCCAGCCAGTTGTGGGGCTGAGCTGCCTCTTTTAAGCTCAGTGTGTGTTTGGGAAGCAGTTCTGAGGTGTCCTGAAGGATCCCTCAGTGCTTCTCTCTGCACCACGAAACTTGGGGAGGTTCCAGATGGTGACTGGGGGTTTCTGAGGGGAAGGGATGGCATTTGGGTGGTTGCTGGGGGGTCAGGTCCTCTGAGGTTTTGTTTCCCTCTCTGCATACCTTGCTTTGTTAAGTGAGGTGGTGTGGATCCCTGGGTGGTTTGGCTTGTAGAGAGCTGAGGTCTCCTGTGGAATGCAGAAGGTGTTGGACGCTGCCACATAGGTGGCTTGCAAGCTAGGGCTGTCACTTGGGCAGGACACTTGGGTGTCCATTTGTCCCATGGAGGCTGCAGGCTCCATGCACATCTGCCACCTGTGCTGGCCCTGTCCTGCCATGTATTTTGGCTCTCTGGCAGTGCTGGAATGTTCCAAGTGGGATTTAGCTGCAGGAGCCAGCCCTGGTTCCCAGCTTCAGCCCTGGATCTAGGCAGAAGAGTAGCTAGAGCCAGCTCAAGGTTTGCTCAGGATCCTGCTTTGTTGGGACTTCCTCCACCCATGGCAGGCCCAGGAGCCTGTGGCTGAGCTCATCTGTATCTGGGCTGCTTCCAGCTACTGCTCCTGCAGGAGGTTAGAGAAACACTTGGGTTGGACAAGACCCTCAGGATCACCAAGTCCAACTGATATCCCTACTCTACAAGGTTCACCCTAAACCATATCCCCAGGCAGCACATCCAAATGGTTGTCACCATTTCTGCAGCACAGGATGGGTCTGTAAAGCTGAGCTGTCCCACTTAGCAGGGCCAAGCTTCACTCAGTGCATTTGATGTGCTTATAGGGAGAAACAGAACAACACTGACTGAAGAAATGTGTTGGGTCAGACTCTGCACTTGCTGCAGAGCTTCAGCTTCAAAGGAGGGAGGGAAAAGGATTTCAGCTAAATAGTTGTTGTGTTTCCATGGTGACTGAGTTGGAGAAGCAAACAGGTTTCTGAGGAAAGACTGTTCACTATTCCTCTGGCATGAGGCTTTCTCCCTCTGCCTGTCCCAGGGCTGCAGCAGACTTGGAGGAGGTGGTGGTGATAAGTGGGGACACTCTGCTGGAACATTTTAGAATCATNCCTCAGCCTCTCCTCACAGGGCTGTGCTCCAGGCCCCTCCCCAGCCTTGCTGCCCTTCTCTGGACACCTTCCAGAACCTCAACATTTCTCTCAAATTAAGGAGCCCAGAACTGGACACAGCACTTAAGGTGTGACCTGTGAAGAACCTGTGAAACTTGGGGTCACAATGCTGGAGCCCAGCCCTGTCTGTCCTCACTTGCCCCAGCACAGGTGCAAACCAAACCTTCCTCTATGTTCTCCTTTTGAAAACGTTGACATTCAGCAGTAAGCAAATTCCTCTAACCTGGAATTTTCCCCATGGAATATTAAAGCTCAGCCTGAGTGGGTGCCTTCACTCAGCTGATAAAGTAGTTTCTCTGCCACAGAGGGGTGGGCCTGCCCATGGCAGGGGGTTTGGAACTAGAATGACCTTTAAAATTGAAGATCACATTGGGTGATTCTGTGCTCCACAACCTTCCTGGAGGTGTTGAAGGCCAGGTTGGATGATGCCTTGAGCGACCTGTTCTAGTGGCAGGTGTCCTTGCCTATGGCAGGGGGTTGGAACTGGCTGAGCTTTGAGATTCCTTCCAACCTAAACCATTCTATGAGTGGAAGTTCAGTGCTTCAGAGAAGTCACTGTGAGCAGGTTGGGGCTGCTAGGTCTGCTGGAGAGCACTGCTGGTGTGCAAAGGGTTTGCAAAGCAGGAGTGAGAAAGATGAATGTGTGTAGGTGTCTGCATGATTTAATCTGAATTATCACACTGCTGATGTGAGTCAGAGTAAAAGATGCCTGTGTTTAGGGACTCTTTGAAGTGTTTACTGTGCTGCTTCCTAAAGAATTAAACTGTTAATTCAGGGAGCTCAGCTGGGTTTGCTGGTGTCTGGCTGGCTTGGTGAGGCAGTTGGGGTTGCCAGATTTCTGTGTTCCTGCAGGCAGAGGCAGCACCTCTGAGCAGATCCCTTTGCTCTCCCTCTGACCTGCCAGAACCAGCCTCACCCAGGGACACAGCTAGGGGTTGCTGCCATGGTTTAACTGGCCAGGCTGCAGAGCTCTGCTGCAGCAGGCAGAAGAACCTTTGTGCCTTTGGCCATTTTCCTTGAGAACTGCTTCTAAAGTAAGATGAAGCTGATAAAAGAAGTGGCACAGCACATCAGCCTCAAGGCTTTCTCTTGGGAATGGAAATGTCACTCTGGCACCCAGCTAACCCAGCAGTGTCTGGGCCATCTGTAAATCTCATCTCCAGCAGCTGCTTGCTTAGTAGATGCTTCTCCACTTCTCCAATAGCCTCTCCTCTTTCTTTAGAAGCAGCCATATCCTCTCATCCTAGCATCACAGAATGTCAGGGGCTGGAAGTGACCTCCAAAGTTCATCCACTCCAACCTCCCTGACAGAGCAGAATCTCCTATACCAGATCACACAGGAGCACATCCAGGTGGGGTTTGAATATCTCCAGGGAGGGAGACTCCACAACCCCCCTGGGCAGCCTGTTCCAGGGTTCTGGCACCCTCACAGGGAAAAAAATTCCTCCTCATGTTTAAATGAAACTTTCTCTCCCTGAGCTTCCACCATTGCCCCTTATGCTGTCATTGGGCATCACCCAGCAGAGCCTGGCTCCAGCCTCTGGTCCATTCTCCAGCCTCATTCACTGTGTTGATGGCAAATCAACTCCAGGTCATTCCTTGGCCCCAGTTCACACCATGCTAGTTTGTGCCACTGAATGGAAGAATCTGCTCTTGCCCTGAGCCCCTGCTGCCTCTCTCTGCCCTTTGCTATCTCCTAGCTCCCCTTTCCCAGCAAGGACAAGCCCTCATAGTGCCATACCCAGCCCCACCAGCTTGCCACGGGCACTAGCATCTCCCTGTCCAGGGACACAGTGCCAGGGCTGGAGGCAGTGACAGCAACAAGACATTGTTCAGACATGGACACTGATGCTGGAAAACAAACCAGCTCGTTGTTGGCAGGGCAAAGCTCATCCATACCCCATTTGAAGAGCAAACAACCCTGCAAGTTGTGCTCCTTCATCTCCCTTTGCTCTGCAGTTTAATTATCAAACTCTGCTGCACAGCAGCACTGAGGCTCCCCTTCAGAACGCTCCTTTTTCTAGCATCCTGCGATTCTCCATGACCTCAGAGGGTAAAGCACTTAAATTGCCCTTGAAGACAAAAAGAGAAAGTCTTGTTTGAGGTGAAGTCAGTATCTATCCAATTTTCAGCTGCCGTCACATCGAAATGAGAAATCTGAGGCAGAGCCAGGCACAAATAGCTGATAACAGACTTTCAGGTGCACCTCTTCACTTATCACTTCTAGGGTCACCTCTGTTTCTAAAGACTTGTTTTCCTTAAAAAAAGATTGCTTAGGACATTTAACAGTGTGGGGTTGTGATAACAAAACCCTGTGAGGCTTTAGTTTTGTGCCTGGGCTCCTGCAGAGATGTGGTTTCCTAACGCCGGCGTTCCTGGATTTGTTTCTGGAATGATTTCATGGTTGGGATCAGCTGGAGCTGGGAAGGCAGAGCAGTCCCTGCCAGCTCTCTGCCCTGATGTTGCTGTGTGAGATGGGGCTTGGGCATGGCAGGATGGTGATATAGAATCATAGAATCAGTCAGGGTTGGAAGGGACCACAAGGAGCAGCCAGTTCCAAACCCCCTGCCATGCCCAGGGACACCCTNCCTGCTCTGGACACACTCCAGCATCTCCATATCCCTCTTGTCCCAGGGGCTCCAGAACTGGATGCAGTACTCCTGATGAGGTCTCAGCAGAGCAGAGCAGAGGGGGAGAATCACCTCCATGGCCCTGCTGGCCACACTTCTGTTGCTACAGCCCAGGCTCTGCTTGGCTTTCTGGGCTGCAAGTGCACACTGCTGGCTCCTGTTGAGCTTCTCCTCCAGCAGCACCCCCAAGTCCCTCTCCTCAGGTCTGCTCTCCAGCCACTCACTGCTCAGCCTGGATTTGTGCTTGCCATTGCCTCAACTCAGCTGCACTTGGTCTTGTTGAACCTCCTGAGGTTGTCATGTGCCCACCTCTGCAGCCTGTCCAGGTCCCTCTGGATGGATCCCTGCCCTCCAGCCTGTCTGCTGCTCCACACAGCTTGGTGTGATCAGCAAACTTGCTGAGGCTGCACTCACTGCCTCTGTCCACGTCAACTAACATGGTGGTTGGCAGGTCCTTGCTTGCCCCCAGGTGTGCCACACCAGGCTTTTCCCTCCCTGTTTGGTTCTCCTCACCCTCAGTGGACATCCTTGGTTCTCCTGCTTAGGTTCTCCTCACCCTTGGGGTAGGATCTGCCCCTTGGAGAAGCTGTGGCAGAGCCCAGCCCAGCTCAGGGGAGCAATGATCTGGGATACAACTTGCTTTGTAGCAGGGCATTTGGCAGAGCAGAGTGATGTGCACAGACTGGAGCACAGATTTGTTTAGCAAACAATAACCTGTGTTTTGTGCATGAATAAATAATTAACCTTCTTTAAAAGAAGGGAAAAAGAAAACCCAACCAACCCTTTTTGCTGTCTTCAAATGTCCTCTCCCCTTTTTTTGCTGGGCACAGCAACATCCCTCAGCCTCTCGTGAGCATGTCCTGTAGCTCAGGAGGTGGCACCTGTGCTGCTGTGCTCTGCCAGCATTTGTCACCAAGTGGACACGGTGCTCAGGGGATGTCTCTCTCCAAATGCCCATGCTGAGTTTCCAGCCAAGCAGGAGGCTGTGGGCTTTGCTGCCTGGCCAGGTCCATGCCTACTGTGGGGAGCAAAATTCCCCCAGCACCTCTGCCTGGCTGCTGGTTCTGTGTTGGTGCTGGAGCACGACAGTTTGCTGGGCTGCATTTTCTCATGCCTGCTCCAGCCCAGATTTCAGTGGAACAAGCAAAGCCTCTCTTCCATCTGCTCATGAGATCATTCCTCCCTCTGAACAATCCAGCTCGCAGGAAGCTTTTGTGGACAGGAAGCCTCCAGCCCTGGGTTGTGCTCCATCATTTCTGCCTCTGCACTTAATTAGGCTCAGGAGGCGCTGTGGAAGCAGGAGATGTGTCAAGGTGCTGCAGTCCTGCTTGGCTGAGTGAGGTGTCCTCCTTCTGCTCCCCAAACATGTGGCCTGGCAGACTTGTGGGCCTCTTGTCTAGGGGCAAATTCCTTTCTCAGCTTAGCCCAGCACCAAAACTCCCAAACTCCCTCTGACTTGTGCCACCACTGCCTCTTAACCTTCTGCTGCTCTGCCTAATCCAGCTCCTGCCTCACTCTTTCCCTACCCTCAAACTATGGAGTGAGCTCTGAAAGGTAAGGCAGAAGCCCTGGGAGACAAGCAGGAGAAAGCTGGTAAAATGTGCTCCTCATGCTGGGAAGTCAGCACAGCCACCAAACCTATGTGCTGGAACAGCAGGACATAAACACAGGCAGAGGCAGTCAAATGTGCCTTGCTCTGCAAGGGAAGGGTCCTAAGGGTTTGGGGAAGCCCTGGGCACTGGATAGCCACTGTATGTGGTACCTCAACCCTGGAAATACTATCCTGCTGCCTCTCCAGAGCTGTCTCTACTTGCTTGTGGCAAAAGGAGCTAGTGGAGACTAATTCCAGTGATAGACTAATTCCAGTGTTGATTCCACTAGGGCAAAAGCAGCCCCATGGCTTTTTGGTGGGAGGGCAGATGCTGAGTCCTGGCAGCAGTTGGTATCTGCATGAGTTCCTGCCCGTGCTGCCTAGACCTAACTCTTGGCCATCCTTTGTTCTTTTCCACTTTAGAAGTGTTTCTTCTCAGGGCCAGAGAGTAGCTGTCAGAATGGACCCAAGATCCCACCCTCAGCGGGGATGAATAGGGTAAGAGAAAAGAGAGGAATTTAGGTTATGTGTAACTTTGAACAAAGAGAGCCAAAAATGTCACCCCTGGAGAAGGAAAGGAGAACTCCTGAGTGTTTTGGTGCAGTTGTTATTTCCTAGATTGTTTTAAGACACATTTGGCTCCTGCACAGACCTCCTCTGTTACCAGCACATGGAGTTTGGCTCCAGTTCTTGACCTGGAGAAAAGACCTCACTGCTTGCAGGGATCTGTTTCAAGGAACTCCCCTTGTTTCTTCATCTGCAGAGTTCAAGCTCCTCCTGCCACTAGCATCAAGTTTCATCATTCTTGTAATATCCTTGTTCTTGCTAATCAGATGTGTTCTTGTTCCCGTTGTCACCTGGAAGTCAGCTGTCCCATCATGGGCTTAGGGGAGAATCTGAGGGTGAGGATGCTCTTGTGAGACCCGATTTGGAGAACTGTGTGCAGTTCTGGAGCCCCCCAACACAAGAAGGACATGGAAGTGTTGGAGCCAGTCCAGAGGAGGCCACCGAGATGCTCAGAGGGCTGCAGCAGCTCTGCTATGAGGACAGGCTGAGAGAGTTGGGGCTCTGCAGCCTGGAGAAGAGAAGGCTTTGAGGAGACCTTGGAGTGCCCATCCAATATCTGAAGGGGTCTACAGGAGGGCTGGGAAGGGACTATTGACAAGGTCTTGGAGTGACAGGATGAGGAGGAATGGGTTTAAAGTGGCAGAGGGGAGATTGAAAGTGGATGTTAGGAAGTTGTTTGCAGTGAGGGTGGTGAGACACTGGCACAGGTTGCCCAGGGAGGTTGTGATCTTCAATCACATTGGGTGCTTCTGTGCTCCACAACCTCCCTGAAGGTGTTCAAGGCCAGGTTGGATGAGGCCTTGAGTGACCTGTTCTAGTGGGAGGTGTCCCTGCCTATGGCAAGGTGTTGGAACTGGCTGAGCCTTGAGGTCCCTTCCAAGCTAAACCATTCTATGGTTCTATGCTGATATGCCCCAGCAATGTGCAGAGTTCATCCTGCTCAGTGAGGTTTTTGAGTCAGCAACACTCCCAAGCTGTGCTGCTTGCTGGGTGCCACCCTGGCATGGCCATCCCCTGGCAGTGATGGCAGAGGAGCCATATCAACAATCAATGTCCCCATAGTGTCTGACCTGGCACCTCCCTGCTCAGCAAGAGCCTCTGTGGGCTTGGAATTGATGGTAGGGCCTAACTAGTGACCAGAGCTCAGAGAGAGCCTCTTCATCACCCCTGAGTTTCCAGGGCCAAATAGGAGGCAGAGAAAAGGATCCTCCATATGTGCCTTGCCAAGCACTCACAGATGCAAGCCCAGATGGCAGCTCCCACTCTGCAGTACCTTCTCCCTGTTCTTTTCACGGTGTCGGGAGCCTTCCCTGGTATCAGCTGCTGCCTGTGTTTG
Source organism: Tricholaema leucomelas (assembly GCA_013400475.1). NCBI lineage: Eukaryota > Metazoa > Chordata > Aves > Piciformes > Lybiidae > Tricholaema lacrymosa > Tricholaema leucomelas. Next base: position 70,519 of record WAAF01010313.1, on the reverse strand, counting down.
CTGTTTGTGTGCAGAGACTGGAGCTCCCCTTTCAGCACGAGGATGGGGATGGAAGAGCAATCATTTGTGCTGATTGCTAATTGGAATGCCTTTTTTTTTTTTAGCTCCAGCATCAGCAGATGCAACCTTTGACTCTGAACCAAGGACACGGCACGGCAGCATCGCTGTGCACTGACACCAGTGCTGCACCTTGCTTGGACTGGCACACGGGGTCATGGCACAGCCCAGGCTGGATCCAGGCCATCCCAGTGTCAGACAGTGAGGCTGTTTGCAGGCATTTCTGCCTGCCTGTACTGCCAGGGGGGATGTGGCAAAGCATCCTGGGAACAGTTGGAGCTCTTACCCAACACTGTGCCTTTGGGTAGCCAGGGAGCGCTGGGACCCACAGCAACCACCCAGCTCATTCCCATCACTGCAGGCTGAGCATGACACTGCAGGCAGCTCCACTGAGTGCTTGCCAGGGCAATGCCAGTGATGCCTTCGGATCATAGAATCAGCCAGGCTGGAAGAGACCTCCAAGCTCATCCACCTAGCACCCAGCCCTGTCCAATCAACCAGACCATGGCACTAAGTGCCTCATCCAGGCTTTGCTTGATCACCTCCAGGGACGGTGACTCCACCACCTCCCTGGGCAGCCCATTCCAATGCCAATCACTCTCTCTGCCAACAACTTCCTCCTAACATCCAGCTTGAACCTGCCCTGGCACAACTTGAGACTGTGTCCCCTTGTTCTGTTGCTGGGTGCCTGGCAGAAGAGCCCAACCCCAGCTGGCTACAGCCTCCTTTCAGGTAGCTGCAGACAGCAATGAGCTCTGCCCTGAGCCTCCTCTTCTGCAGGCTGCACACCCCCAGCTCCCTCAGCCTCTCCTCATAGGGCTGTGCTCCAGACTCTCTCACCAGCCTTGCCAAGAGCTATCCCCCTGCAACCAGACCATGCCATGACAACCCAGCCCTTCCTGACAGCCAGGGATGTGCTGGAGCACTGATGCTCAGGCTAATGTCAGCCAGGGACATCTGTGACCCCTCTGCCAGCCCCAGGGCAGGGAATACCTGTCAGTTAGCCAGGGCCCTCAGATGTCTCTTTCTTAGGGAGTAGAGTTGGGGATAAAAGGTTTGGTCTAATTTATTCCATCAGTAACAGTGAAGCATTCCAGTGCAATATTGGAAACAGCTTTGCAAAAGCTCAGTGCAGGCAAAGCTTGGAGGACTTGGTGGTGAAGCCACTGCTAGGCTGGGGTGTCCCTGTCCTGTGAGCTCATCCCTGTGTGGGCACCTGCTGCACTCACATGGGGGTTTCCCTCCAAAAAAGTCACAGCCATGGTTTCTGCCACAATTTCCATCAGAGGGAAGCATCACCCCTGCTCTTCCTTCCCTGGAAAACAGCTTTAAGAGTTGGTTGTTTCATAGTGGAAGCTCTGGCATAACTGCAGAAGGTTCCCATCCTCCCCTTCTTACCTGTGTGCTCTGATTACCTGGAGAAAGGGAAACAATCAGTAGGTTTTGAGAGGTGAACCATGGAGCCCACTGAACAAAGGTGAGGAGGTGGCAGAAAGCTGCTGCTGGGTGCCCAGGGAACTCTGGGAGTGAATCTGGAGCTGGAGGACTGAGTAAGAAGAGCTTGCGACGAAATCCAGGGCTGAAGGCACAGAGGGATGGGGACCTGCCACCTGCCCAGGAGTGGCTGATGCTTGCCACTGCCCAATCATAGAACTGGATGATCCTTGAATCATAGAATCATAGAATCAACCAGGTTGGAAGAGACCTCCAAGCTCATCCAGTCCAACCTAGCACCCAGCCCTGGCCAATCATAGAATCAATCAGGTTGGAAGAGACCTCCAAGCTCATGCAGTCCAACCTAGCACCCAGCCCTGGCCAATCATAGAATCAACCAGGTTGGAAGAGACCTCCAAGCTCATGCAGTCCAACCTAGCACCCAGCCCTGGCCAATCATAGAATCAACCAGGTTGGAAGAGACCTCCAAGCTCATCCAGTCCAACCTAGCATACAGCCCTATCCAGTCAACCAGACCATGTCACTAAGTGCCTCATCCAGTCTTGAACACCTCCATGGATGGTGACTCCACCACCTCCCTGGGCAGCCCATTCCATTTGGTCTGAACATCCCAGTGTTGGGCCAGTTGCCTTAGTGGAGACCGAGGCACTGCGATGCGTCTGTGCCTGCTGGACTCCAGGCTGTTCATTCTAGGCCCTGACTTCAGAAGCACCAAATTAATGCAATTTAAATAATCAGATCCTGAAAATAGAGCTTTGTAATTGAAATGCTGAGAGATTCTTATGGATAGCATCAGAGGGTGCAGCCCTGTAATGAGCAGCCCCTCTCAGGTGCGAGGAGTTATTGAGGTTGCTCCAGATCTATGACAGTTTAATCAGATCTTGAAAATCAGGGACATTATATTTTGCACCTGCTCATGGAAAGAAAGGGGGGAAAAAAATGAATGATGCAGCTCCCTGCCATGGATCTTTTATGCACCAGGCAGGAGACCGAGAGTACATAATTCAGAGGGGAAATGGAATTACACCACGAATGAAGACGAAGCCCTGGACTGTGGCTGAATGTCACACCAGGTGGAAGAGGAGCATCTCTTCTTTCCTCTTATCCAGCCTTGACAAATGAGATGGAAGGGAAATTTATGGAGGTTCTCCCACTTTCAGAGTGGAAAGGGGGCTGGGAGCACGAGGTACACCAGAGGATTTTAAAGAGAGGATTTTCATAGAATCAAGCAGGTTGGATGAGACCTCCAAGCTCAGCCAGGCCAACCTAGCACCCAGCCCTGGCCAACCAACCAGACCATGGCACTAAGTGCCCCAGCCAGGCTTGGCTTCAACACCTCCAGGGACAGCGACTCCACCACCTCCCTGGGCAGCCCATTCCAATGCCAATCACTCTCTCTGCCAACAACTTCCTTCTAAGAAAGGTGAGCTGCCCTAGCTGGGGTGACCAGGACAGACACAGGGACAGATCCATTTTGCTCCAGGGGAGGTCTAGGCTGGATGTTAGGAGGAAGTTGCTGCCGGAGAGAGTGATTGGCATTGGAATGGGCTGCCCAGGGAGGTGGTGGTGTCACCATCCTTGGAGGTGTTCAAGACAAGCCTGGATGAGGTCTGGTTGATTGGACAGGGCTGGGTGCTAGGTTGGACTAGATGATCTTGGAGGTTTCTTCCAACCTAGTTGATTCTATGATTCAAGGATCATCCAGTTCCAACCCCTTGCCACAGGCAGAGGCACCTCCTGCTAGAATAGGCCACACAAGGTTGCATCCAACCTGGCCTTCAACACCTTCAGGGAGGTTGTGGAGCACAGAATCACCCAATGTGATTTGTGTGATTCTGTGCTCCACAACCTCTCTGGGCAACCTGTGCCAGTGTCTCACCACCCTCACGGGAAAGAACCTTTTCCTAACATCTACTTTGAATCTCGCCTCTGCCGGTTTAAACTCATTACCTCTTGTCCTGTCATTACCAGACCTTGTCAATAGTCCCTCCCCAGCCTTCCTGTAGGTCGCCTTTGGATCGTGGAAGGCCTTTGACAGCCTCTGTGTGTGTGAGATCACCCCTGCTTGGTTTGTGCATTTACCTGTCCCATTGTCAGTGCTTGAAATGCATGAAAAACACACAGCCAGGAGGTGTAAATGCAGATTTGTTCACTTACAAGTGGCCTTAACATCTCTGAGAGGTTCTGAGTCCTTAGACAAGAGGGAAAATAATGGATTTACTTTTGATTTCTAAAACACCACCCAGAGGTGAGGAGTGAATTCAGCAGAAAGCTGAATGGATTTCCTCTCATTTTCCTGTGCAAGTGCAACAGGAGCAATGTCAAAGTGAGTTCATTGTCCCAGTGCATCCATTATCTGTCCCACTTTGCATGTGGAGACATCAGCAGCAAGGCTCTACCTGCAGCAAAGTCCCTTGGAGCCTGCTGCAGGGTGTCCACATCTCAGCAGCTCCACAGTCTACTTAGCTTGGGGCGCAGGAGCATGCATGTAGAAGCTAACATGTGGCAGTGAATGTTTATCCCCCAGCTGCTGCAGTCACCATTAGAAGCTGGCAGTGATTCCTTCCATCAGCAATGACCACAGGATGACAGGATTAAGCAGGTTGGAAAAGCCCTCTAGGATCATCGAGTCCAACCTATCACCTAACACCTTCTAATTGACTACGCCATGGCACTAAGTGCCTCATCCAGCCTCCCGTTAAACACCTCCAGGGGTGGGGACTCCACCACCTCCCCGGGCAGCCCATTCCAGTGCCAATCACTCTTGCTCTGAAGAACCTCTTCCTAACATTTCAACCTGAACCTGCCCTGGCACAGCTTGAGATTGTGTCCTCTTGTTCTGTCACTGGGTGCTTAGGAGAAGAGACCAACCTCACCTGGCTACAATCTCCTTTCAGGTAGTTGTAGACCACAATGAGGTCTCCCACGAGCATCCTCTTCTGCAGGCTGACCTCACCACTGATCATGTTCTTCTGAGGGACCACTGCCACGAGTGCCTTGATCAGCACCTGCCTGCTTGCCACAGGGTGAGTGGCATCCTGTGGGGTGCTGCACGAGCCAGCCTATCAGCCCAAGAAGTGGCTGTGATGTCCTGACCCTCAGTCTGAGCCCCAGAGACAGCAGCATGGTGGGTCAGGAACCTTCTCCCACACTTGGATGCTGCATTCTCTTTTACTTCTTCTGAAGCCCTTCAGTTTTTCTTTCACAGTCGGAGCCAGTCATCATCCTTCCATCCCACACTGACTTTTTAGTCCTCTGAAAGTCTTTCCATTCCTTTTCTGCCTGCCTGAAATAGCTCATGCTTCTGCTGGCATTTCCCCGGCTGCCACGTGGGCAGGAGCTTGCCCTCTTCAGAGCTTTCACACCTCCAGCAGGAGGTTTGCTTCCCTCCAGAGAGCAGCCACTGCTGGCAGAAATCTCCTCCTCTGCATGAGTCCGTAAGCCCAGAAGGATTCTCATGGCAAATCTTTTCCCTTGCTGGGGAGATGTGATAGCTCTTGGACAGGGTCTCTTCTAAAGAACTTGTCACAGGGGAAAGCTCCACTTTGAAGTTCTTAATCCCACTCTTCCCTCTGAATGAGCTGCCCAGGACAGGGAGTTCACTGTTCTCCACCAAACTGAAATGCTTAAAAAAACCAAGACAGGCTGGAAAAAATGAATGGAGATTCTTGCACTGCCCTTGGGGGAGCACTGGGAAAAGTGCTCTGTGGAACCACCACGGATGGGCACCTCCCAAGCAGCTGAGAACAGGCATCCAAATGTCTGCAGCCAGCCCCTAACCACCAGCTCCAGCATCCCTGCCCACTTAGGGCTGTTCCTTCTGGAAGGTTTGATGAGGGGGCTCAGCTTGGCCTTCTTGGCAGATCCTGAGTTTCTCTTCCTGCTATAAGGTGATCTGCTCTCTTGAGCTGTGCATGGCACACCTTGCTCACCTGGATCTCAGGTGGAGATTTGGGTGATGTCCCAACAGAGCAGAGGCTGGCTGAGGGCCAGCACCAAGTCAGTCATTCCTGCTGGCCTTGGTGGGGGTGTAGGTGGGAGTCCCACCAGATCAACATTTCCTCCTCTCCAGTTTAACCACATCCAGCAGAGCCAAGAGCCCTGTTTTGTTGTTGAAATGAACCTCTTTGTCACAGACAGGCTGGGGGCTATGTGTGGCATCTTTAGGATCCTGGAAAGGGCATCATATAGCTAAATCCCCACAGTGACAGCTGACCACTGCAGCTACCACCCTCAATTTTGAATCAGTGTTTAGGTTGGATATTAGGAGACATTTCTTTCCTGCAAGAGTGGTCAGGGATTGGAACAGGCTGCCCAAGGAGGTGGTGGAGTCATCATAGAATCATAGAATCAAAGAATCAATCAGGCTGGAAGAGACCTCCAAGCTCATCCAATCCGACCTATCAGCCAGCCCTGTCCAATCAACTAGGCCATAGCACTAAATGCCTCATCCAGTCTTTTCTTGAACACCTCCAGGGATGACAACTCCACCACCTCCTGAGGGTGCTCAAGAAATGTCTGGACATGGCACTTTGGGATATGGTTTAATGGCCATGGTGGTCTTCAGGTTGATGGTTGGACCGAATGATATTAGAGGTCTTCTTCAACAGAAGCAGTTCTACGATTCTGAAGAGAACACCCCAAAAGCAAACAAAGAGTTTCTCTGGCTTTATCTCTCCCCACCAGTGAGGAGCAGTGAGGAAGGGAAGGGCAGCCACCAGCACTGGTGCTCTGCAGGAGTGTCCCCTCAGTCAGAGCGTGGGAGCAGGGCAGGCACCTCTGATGCCTGCTGTGACCCTTTCTTCTGCAGACATTTTCGGGCGTGTTGGGTGAGGCAGCTCCATTCATCTTGCCTGCAAATGTTACTTTAAACCCAGGTGGTTCAGCACGAGAGTCAGTTCAGAAATGATGCAGCTTCTGACTGATGAGTTCCTTGGCTGCTGCCATCATTCCCCTAATAATTATGCCCATGCACAGCCCTGCGTTTGATTGTGCTGGAAGATGGATTCGTGTTTCCTGCAGGCATGCTGGATGAAATGACTTCCCTTCCAAAGCTCTGTTTGCAAAGTTCCCTTTGTTCCTGCTGTGAAATTCCTGCGTCGAGCAGAGCCCATTCTGCTCCTAGACGCTTTTGAACACCATCTGGGTGGGTTCCCTGGGTTGCCTTCAGATTGTTCTCAGGATGCAGTCGGCGCTTGTCATTCAGGCTGATGCACAGGCCAGCAAAATAACACCGAGAGGGAATGTTTTGGTTGAAGCTGTCAAAGAGAGGAGGAGGAAGCTCAGCCTGCGAGCTGGGCACTCAGGCTGCCTTTTACTTTTTCGTGTCCTCACTGCCCACACACAGGTCTGGTTGCTGGGATCAGACCCAGCGCCGATGAAGTCAATGGACTGGCACTGGATGGCAAAGAAGAGGAGAAGCGAGAGTCCTTCCCCCTGCTTTTTGCTCCTCCAGTGTTTTCCATGCACTCAGCCCAGCCTTCCCACCCAGGGAGTCTCCCTGCCTCTCCTGCACAAGCTGGTTACCTTTGCTGAAAGGAAAACTGGAGCTGCCTGTGGTGGCCCAGGACAGACAGAGAAGCCTCAAGCATCTACGTGACAGATGACGGGGATCTGCCTGAGCTGCAAGTGCCACATGCAGTAGCAGTGGCAATTAACCAGGCTGGCGGCGATGCAGCTGAGTGTGACGGCTTACACGTCTGCCCTGCCCTGGCTGGCACACAGCAAGGAAGGGGAGCACACACTGTGCCAAGCTGCTTTGGTCTGAGGTTTGTCCAGTCTCATGTCCCATGTTTGGCAGGAACATGGGCTGAAAGAACTCCCCACTCAGAAACCAGCAAGCTCCACTCCGCTCCCCCACGTTGGATGAGGCACTTAGTGCCACGGTTTAGTTAATTAGAAGGGTTAGGTGATAGGTTGAACTTGATGATCCCAGAGGTCTCTTCCAACCTGGTTAATTCTGTGACTCTGTGATGTTTAAGCAGCTGACACGTGGAGCATCCACAGCCCTTTATTATCACAGAATCATTAAAGCTGGAGAACATTCTAAGATCATCAAGTCCAACCTTCTGCCCAGAACCTCTATGACCGCTACACCATGTCCCAGAGTGCCACATGTACTCAGTTCTTTAGTATCTCCAGGGATGATGACCCCACCTCCCTGGGCAGCCTGGCAGCCAGCTTCAGTGGTGTTCCAAACCCCCAATGCTTCCCCAGTCTGGAAGCTCCAACAGCTCCAGCCCCAGCAGTGGGTCAGCCCTGCAGCCTGCTGAGTTTCTGAGCGATCTGGGGAAGCTGAGACAACTGGGAGGTGATTCTGCCTGCTCATACAGTTGCCACCAATTAGCATTGTAAAGTGCTTGGTGAGACAAGGCTCCGGGACCCTGGTTCAGAATTAATTTCTGCAGTGGAGCTCTGAGTCCAAGTTAATCACTGTTGGATTTGGGATTACCACGGTTGTAGGAAAGGCTGCTAACCCCCCCCACTTTCGTCATGATCCAGCAGCTCACAGGGCTTAGCTCCTCACTGGAGGGAAATGTGCGTGTCAGAGAGTTTTGTGATCCCTACGGGGCACTGGGGCTGCTGGTGGAGGAGCAGGAGAAGGAAGGAAGGAAGCAAGGAGAGCCCTCACACACTGCTTCATTTTAAAAATGATTAAATTGAAGTTGCACTTAAATTCAAATCAGCCATTCAAATTAACAATTCTAATGCTCCTGATCTATTGATCTGTTGGCTAAGAGCATTTGGAGCAGGCTGTAATTAAACCACAAAAGCCTGGACACTAGAAATGCAAGGGGAACAGCACAATAGCCTGGAGAGAGTCACACAGTTTGGCCTTAACCCATTAAACTCTCCTTTTTTAGCCTAGAAAACAGCCTCCGTTATTAAGGCACTGCCCAATGTGGCAGGGGGGTCCTGTCCTGGTATTGCCCCCCCCCTGGCCTGTAGTGATAGAACAAGGGGCAATGGCTTGCAAACCAGAGGAGAGCAGATTTAAATTGGATGCTAGGAACAGGTTCTTTACCATGAGGGTAGTGGGACACAGGAACAGGTTACTTGTGGAGGTGGCTGGGGCCCCATCCCTGGAGGTATTCAAAGTGAGGCCTGTCAGGGCTCTGGGCAACCTGATCTAGTTGAGGATGTCCCTGCTGACTGCAGAGGGGGTTGGACTGGATGAGCTTTGGATGTCCCCTCCATCCAAACCATTCTATGATTCTCCCAGTGATGCCTCACAGCCCTGTGGAGCTGGGGCAGGATGCTCTCCTGCATTCCAGCATGCAGGCTTGCAGCTAAAAGCAGTTGCCTCACTCCCAGAGGCTGGTGAGATGAGGATGGGTGTGGATGTTTCCCAGTAAGGTAAAAGGCCTAAACTGGGAAATTTACTCCCCAGTGGCCATTTGCCTTAAACTCTCAGGCAAGGCTGTGTTGAGTTGTGGGTATGAGCCTGTTTGACTCGAGTCGTGTTGGTTCTTACATCTGCTATTACTACTGCTATTATTACATCTACTGTTTAGTGCCATGGTCTAGTTGATTGGACAGGGCTGGGTGCTAGGTTGGTCTGGATGATCTTGGAGGTCTCTACCAACCTGGTTGATTCTAAGATTCTATGATTCTGCTGGCAACTCTTTTTATACCCACTGGAAGAACCAGAGGACAGCAGGGCAGTGCCTTCAGCTGCCTGGTCCCTGCTCCCTGCAGCTCCACCATGTCTCCTGCACTCTCTCTTTGCTTGAAGCTTTTGGAGCTGCTGCCAGCAGCGATGACCAGCTCTTGGGAGGTGAGGCCAGGAGGGCTGCAGGCTGGTGCCCAGGCACCATTTTCCCCCCTGCAGCCATTTTCACTCCATGCATTGGCAGGGTCGAGGCTCAGCTCCCACTTACAGCTGTTTTTTTTTCCCAGCACAAGCAGTAATTTTTCCTGGTGCCTGCTCTGCTTTCCCACAACAACCGTCTCAGTCTGTTTATTGATGGATTTTTCCCTTGTGAGCAGTGAGTTTGGTGGGCTTGCACAAACCCACCAGATGAAGTGGTGGAGGAGGGCAGGAGCTCCTGGGCTGGTGGAAACCCAGAGGGACAGCAGCACTGCCTGCAGCGGGTGACTGGGGGGGATGGCCGTGGTGCCACTGACCGTTCCAACAGCTCTATTGACCAGGCTGAGACAAACACCAGCCTTAATTTCTGCAACAAACACTTCCAACAGGATGGAAAACTAATTTCTGAATAATTGTTAGGAAAACAAAAGGTTTATTCCTCCCTTCTCTTTTGGTTTTAATTATGAAAGGTTGGCGTTTTCCATACGACTTAGAGAGAAATGAGACGGGGAGGGGAGGGAGAGAAAAAGGTCAAAACACAAAGGGCCTCAAACACCTCCAATCCCATAATGGAGAGCAATCCAAGGCTCTAATATTTGAACAATCAAGATGGACTTTTGTTATGAAGACCAACATGTGATGGGAGGAAGGTAAGAAGGCTTTTCGATCTATTAGAAAGTGGTGTGCTGGGAACGGAGGGAAACGATGATGGGAAAATTAAAATTCAGCTCCAGCAGAAGGTTGCAGTGTTCAACTTGCAGCTCAGTGCATCGATCTGTTCCAGCATTTGACTTTCAACCATGACAAAACTGTGGGCAAATTAATTGTTCTCCAGGATATTAGGCATCAGAGTCTATTAATCCTCTCTGGAGTCGGATGCTCCATGAATACTAATGAAACCCCAGCGCTGCAGTTGTGTCTCTCCCGGTCTGGCTCAATGCTGCTGCTGCTGCTGCTGCTGTTGCTGCTTGCCATGGGGGGCAGGGGGAGGGAGGGAAGCCCTGGGTGCCAGTCAGCCATTTGCTGCTTTTATTCAGATTTAAGGCTGATTACAATTGGGAAGAATAGTGTAATATGGCAAATCCTCCTCCCGAGCTGGGGAGGGTCTGCAAAGCAGGCAAGCGAGAGGCAACAGCGAAGTGTTTCCAGCAGGAAAAGTGAAAGGCGTAAGTTATTCATGCAAATTCGGCTCTGGGCTCAGGCACCTTTTAAGGAAGATCTCAGGAAAATCATTTCTTAATTACACCTCTAGATTGCACTCACTTTGCCCGCATCCAGGCTGTCTTCTCCCAGCCTAAAACATGTGGGACAAGTCGCTGGTTTCTCCTCATTGTTTTCCAAACACGTGAAATTTCTCTCCCTCTTCATTTCTCTTTCACTGAGCTCTACCCCCACCCTTCCTCTCCCCAAACCTCACAATGCTCTTTGGGGAAGGAGCCCTGCTCCCGGAGCCTCGGCAGATTAATACTTAGCACTAATCTGCATATTTCTCTGAAGGAAATGGAGGCTGCGGGAAAGGGATATTGAAGATGTTTTACCTTCACTAATGCTGCACATTTAAGCAATCCTCTGGAATTCCAGCACAGCTTTAATCGTCCAAACCCAAGTCAGGACCATATTCCGTGTAATTAATCCACAGAGCATAATGTTGCCTGGTGAAAGTGAATAGTCCTCCAAATATTTGTCCAGCCAGTGCCTCAGAGCCCCGACCAACACGTGTGGCTCCAACTTCTCCTCCTGGTTCAGAACCAGGCTGCACTTAATGCAGCAGAGTAGAAGCGGTGAGACAGGGTTTAAAACAAGCAGCCCTCCGCTGATGACCTGGTGTTATGTTCTCATCTGATGCATGGAGGTTCCCTGTGGATCAGGATGAGAATATATTATATTCACTGTAGCCGTAGCCTTTTGTTTCCCCTCGCACACAAGCCTGTATGTACTGCTCGCGGATCGCCGCAGCGGTGGCACATCCAGTGCAACTGGAGGATCTGGGTAGAGGGGGACCCCTCGGGCAGGGTGCCAGGCACTTTGGTTGTTTAAGAGGGTAACCAGCAACGTGCTGTGGCTGCAGAGAGTTTGCCCCCTGCTCAAACTCACTGGCATCAAAGAGCTGCTTGAGTTCTCCAAGCCACATCGTTTCGGAAGCGCGCGTGTGAGGAGGACAAGTGCAAGCACCCAGCTCCTACCCACTGAACCGGGACTACGTGGCAAGGGGGGGAAGCTTCTCCAAGGGTCCCATTTTCACGAGGGTGGAAATACTGCAATGCAAAGGGAGCAGAGCTGCTCATCTGCACCCTAACTGAGAGGATATTTATGTCTGTGCAAACACAGCACGCGCCTTCCGCATGATTTGGAGCTAAATGCAGTGTTACTTAATTAATGCATATGTAACACACGAGGCTATTACACCTATTAGAGCTCTTGGACAATTAAAATGCCAGTGGTCCTCTCCCCACTGTGAGTATCTGCAACAAAGGGTTGGAAATCTTCTCCATCCAGAAAGAACTGGCCAAGAAAAAACAAAGCAAAACAAACCCAACGAAATCCAACCCAACCAACAGGCAGAAAACGGTTCTCAGGTGTGCCTCAATTTAGGGAAGTAACCAGGTCTTGGTACCCAGCATTGGGCAGAGCGCAAGGGGTTTGAGCAGGGAGCTGCTGGCAGCAGGTCATAGAATCATAGAAGGCTCAGGGTTGGAAGGGACCTCCCCAGATCATTGAGGTTATATCCTTGGCTCTCTTTATGCTTCCTCTGGGTGCTGCAGTGTCTGGAGGGAGCTGTAGCAGGACTGAGGATGATGGTTGGAGTGATGGCAGGACGATTAATGGCAGGCTTTAAATCATCCACACTCCTGTAAATCCCAGCCAGATTTGCTGAAGGAGAGCAGGGAGCTGCGGCTCTCCCATCTCCAGACAGCAGCTGCCCACACCCTGCACCCTCCCTTGCAGATTCCTGTCAAGTGCACTGCCACTGCTCACATAAAGGCTGCTCCTTGGGAATGTGGAGCTGTTGAGATGACACCCATCAGCTCAGGGTGGGATGTTCAGGGTGGGATGCTTAGGGTGTGTCCTCGGGGTGGGATGCTTGGGATGAGATTCTCAGGATGGGATACTTGAGGTGGGATGCTCAGGGTGAGATATTTGTGCCGGAATGCTCAGGGTGAGATGCTCAGGATCGGGTGCTTAGGGTGGGATCCTTGGAGTGTGTCCTTGGGGTGGGATGCTTGGGGTGGTATACTCAGTGTGGGATGCTTGGGATGAGATCCTCAGGGTGGGATGCTTGAGGCGAGATCCTTGGAGTGGGATGCTCAGGGTGAGATTTGTGCTGGAATGCTCAGGGTGAGATACTCAGGATAGGATGCTCAGGGTGAGGTATTTGTGCTGTAATGCTCAGGGTGAGATACTCAGGATAGGATGCTCAGGGTGAGGTATTTGTGCTGTAATGCTCAGGGTGAGATACTCAGGATAGGATGCTCAGGGTGAGGTATTTGTGCTGTAATGCTCAGGGTGAGATACTCAGGATAGGATGCTCAGGGTGGGATGCTCCTGCGGGCAGCACTGGGGCAGCTGGGGAGGCCCATGCCGGGGCTTGGCATGCAAGCTGCCTCCTGCCCTGCTCCACATTACCCAGGTCCTGCCTCCCATTTCAGAAGAGCTGACTTCAAATAAAAGAGCTCTTTGAAAAATCACGAGGCATTTTATTCATGATTAGGTTTTGTCCAAAGTCTTTTGACAAGAAAATAGGTGATCCAGCTCGGAGAGCTTTTCTTTTCTGGTACATAAGAAACCCATTACACATCTTTTTCTTTTTCCTTTTCTTCTTCTTCTTTTTTTTTTTTTAAACAAAAACTTTCTTATTCTCTTTGAGCGAGTGTGGCCAGCTGTCAAAGGAGCAAACTCAGCCTCCAAATGGGTTTAATACAAACCAGACTCCACAGAGTGCCTTGTGCATTGTTTAACCATTGCTTCAGCACCCCCACCCCCCCCCCAAAAAAAAAACCTCCTGCCCTGCCTTGCCAGGTACTCTCCACGCAGAGCCAGGAGTTCTGAGTGTTTCAAATATCACACCTTGTTTCACTTAATGCAATTGTCCTCTTCCCCTCCACTTTTATCTCCTCTCTCTCACTGGTGGGCTTGGTGGGATGGCAGCTTGCCAGCCTCAGAGAGGAGGTTCTGGGTAGCCTCTGTCCCCAGGTCAGCTCAGCGTCGAGGTCTCATGGGTGCATTTCCTGTCATATTCCCCTTTCCTTTTAAATTCCATTTAAAAGGCAATTTTAAATCCTCTTATAACTTGTAGCCATGTCCCAGGTTGGATGGATGACCAGCACAGCAAGCCTCTGCTGCTGCTGCCCTACAGGACCAGCTTTGAGATGGGATTAAGCTCACCAGGAGCTCTGGGGCTCTCCCAAGCTGCAGCCTGGTGTCAGGGGACTTTGGGTGAGCCCTTCCTCGGGGCTGGATCTTTAGTGCCCTTGAAATGCTGGGCATTGCTGTTTGTGGTCTCTTGGTGTTTAGTTCCCCTTGCTCCACCACTGGTCACACCAGTCTTTTGGCCAGGAACCACATGGACTCAATGACAGCACACTCGAAGCTGTCACCAGTTGCTACCTCAGTGCTGCATGACCTGGACACAACTCCTCCTCCTGATGATGCAAAAGCCACTCCAACCACACATGTCCCCAGTGGGAGCCCTGATGACAGTTTGCCAGGCTGCTGCCAGCTCCTCCTGCTCCACAGCACTCAACGTTGTGACGACAAACAATGGATGGTGACCAGAGCTGAGGAAAAGAATTCCCAAATGGAGGAAGGAAAGTCTGTTCCCTGAGATGGAAATCTGAGAGCAAAGGCTGGGTGGGTGTGGTGTGCAAGTCATTTCCTGATGTTCAGCACAGACATGAGGACCTCACTGTGGCTGACACCCAGAAGGCGTTTGGTGTGAGAAGTCCCTCCCCAAAGACATGTGATCTGCACCAAAGGACATCAAGTACAGGGAGAGACAGAGAAGAACCCTTTCAGCAGTGAGATAGATGGAAACATGCCATTTGTGTTTGAGTCCTGTGGGCAGTGCTGCTGGACAGAGGGGACAGGAGATGTGCTTCATAGGAGCCCCTCTGCTGTGAGGACAGCCTTAGAGAGTCAGGGTTGTTCAACTTGGAGAAGAGAAGGCTCTGGAGAGACCTTTTGGTGGCCTTTCAGTGCTTAAAGAAGCTGATCAGAAAGCTGGGGACTGACTTTTGAGCAGGGTATGTTGTGAGCAGGACAAGGGGTGATGGTTTGAAGCTAAAAGAGAAGAGATTCAGACCAGAGAGGAGAGAATGTTTGATACTGGGTGTCTGCAGCAATGGACTGGTTGTCAGTCTTAGGTGGCATAATGAAGATGTGGGACCAGTATGATGAAGAACTGAAGGAACATGTTATAACTGACACCAGTCAAGGGTATTTACTGAAGGCAGAGGCATGAGAGGTCTTTTAATACCAGTAAATACAAAGAGTGCAATCAGACAGACTCAGAACGATGTCTTTGTGGCAGGAGCAGGAGGTGACACCATGCTCCCTGAGGACTTTGCAGAGCACCTGAGGGTTGCAATGGGCAGAGGCTGTAGCACATGCCCCTGGCCTGGCGAGAAAGAGCTAATTCATGTGGTGGGTGTACAGGAAAGGTTTGTAAGTAGGAGTGGTGAGGCCATTTCGCGGAGCGGCAAACTTGCATGGTGCTGGTGAGAGGGATGTGAGAACCCTGCCTGTAGCTCCAGGGTGAGTGTTTTTAGAGGGCTGTTGAGGGTGTCAAAGAAAGCCACAAAACTGCTCCTGAGATGAAGAAAATGAGTTACAGAAAGAGAGATTAAGGAGCTCACACAAGATCAAGAAGAAGAGTGAATGCCTTCATTAATTCCTGAAGTACCTTCTCAGGAAGAAAAGTACCCGGGGCTGAGGGCCTCAAGTCTAGCAGGGAAGGCAGATCGGGAGCCAAAGGCTACAGGCAGAAGCAAACCATTTAACATGGAAAGAAGGTTCAGATTGCTGGGAGGAGAGTAATGACTGACTGGAAAAAACGACCCAGCAAGGCTGTGCATTTTCCATCCCCTCACACGTCCAAGACAAGCTCTTGGTGGCCTTTGGGGAGCGAGGTGTGAGCTATACAAGTTGTTTGGTTAAGGATGGTGGGGGTGAGGGTAGGGGGGAGAGCTACAATGAGACGACCTGCCCTGGACAAGCCATGGCGAGGGACGCGGTAGCTACTTCTCGTCCTTAGACTCAGCGCCGATCATCCTTAGACTTAGAGCAGATCCAGGTCTAGGCTGGGACCGCAGGGACCGAGGAGGGGGGCGCTGGGAGTGTGTGTGTATGGGGGGGGAGGGGGGGTATCGGTGCCCTTATTATTCCCCTTGATGTCGCTTCACAAAGCGTTTCATCGTTTCCTGAAGAAACAAAAGCAGAATCCATCTGCATGAATTTAAAGTGGCAGCTTCAAAGCTTGGGAGGCGAGGAAGGAGCTGGCCCAGCGCGGCAGCCGCCACCGCCACCGAGCCCTGCTGCGTGTAGCAGCCTCGGGGGGGGGAACTCGCTCAGCACCAGGCAGCATCTTCAAAATGGGGAAAACCAGGAAAAAAACAAAAGGAAAAGGATCAGGAGGAAAACAACAACAGCAACGGCAACGCGAAGAAAGCTTGGAAATATTAGTGCTTTCCGACAGGTTTGAAAACAAACACAACAAAGAGAGAAACGGAAACAAGAGGGAAAGAAGCATCTGCTTAAAATGAAGCACTTTAAAAGTGCTCCTCTGGGGCTGAAGAAGATCTCTGAGACTTTCAGGATTTCGAGCAAAGCTGCAACTCGGTGACAAAATAATGTGTTTGAATCTCCCTGGCACAGGCAAACTAACAACCTCCCCTTCTCTGGTTCCTCCTGTATGCCCGCTCTGCTTTATCCTTGGCTGGTCCTGTCCTGCAGCAAGGAATGGAACAGAGCATCTGCCCACTCTGAGGTGAGCACAGGCAGCTTTGGAGGTGGCAGCACAGGTACCAGATGATGGTGATGATGGAAAACGAGGAAGAAGCAGAGTCAAAACAGTTCCTATTACTGTGTGTGTGTGTGTGTGTGTGTGCATGGGGGGCTGAGCTGTGGTTATTGATTTGCTCAGAGGACCTCTCTGGAGAAGCTTCTGGGCACAGCTCCTTCAGTGAACAAATAAATATTTGCTATCATGATATGTATATTAAAAGGTGTTTTAGAAATGGAAGGCAAGAGTTGACCTCCACTGCAGGTGTCACAGAAGATGCTTTCAGCAGAGCCTTTGTGCCTTGGATACATTTCTCCCATTAACAATAATGAACAACTCTGTGCTGGTGCCTGGGGTGGTGGAGTTGGTTAAAGGCAACCATTGTGTTGTCCGTGGTGGTGGGGGGGTCACAGAGCAGCTCACCCCTGGTTCCTCATGGAAACCTTGAGAACATACCAGCAGAGCACTAGACGTGGCTGTTGGGCACAGAAGCTGTCCCCAAGCCACAGCAGAATGCACAACATGGTTGGGTGATGCTGAGACAGAATCTGGCCCCTGCCTTCTCCAGGAGCTGGGGAAGCTCAGGCAAGGCATCTTTGGGTGGTTACCATGCAGCAGAGATCCCTCTTCACCTACCAGCACAAGAGGCAGCAGCACTGGCAGAGGAGGTGCCCGCACCTGTGCCTTCAGCTTGGCCCTGGAGCTGGCCATCTACCCAAGACATGGTCCTGTCCTCCCTCGTGAGGCCACAGAAGGCAGCTGTGACTCCCTTGGCTCCCAAGACCCCTGCTCCTGGCCTTGCCTACTGAGGCTCTACAAGAGCCCTGTGGAATTAGCACTGCTGTTGCCTTGATTTAATTTTCGGTCTGCTCTGGCTCTAACAAAGCAGCAAATTGCTTCCTGTAGTTGTTTTACTTTTATTTATAGGCTAATTTGCATCACGAAGACAAGTTGGCCTATCAATAACAGCAGAGCAATTAAGGTCACCTGTCCCCTCCTCTCTTTCTGAGGGTCTCATCTCTCACTTGAATGTCTGCGTCCTGACCCAGGATTGTGATTGATTGGCTCGTGGGAGGGCTGCACGGTCCCAACGCTTGGGTCAAGCTTCTGCTCTGCCTTTGCTGGATGGCATTCTCCAGCAGAAAGGGGTCGTTGGTGGCACTTGCAGGGAAAGTTATCTTGTGAAGAAGAAGGGAGAAGTCATTCCTGAGAGGAGAACAAAAGTAGAGGAGAAAATATCCAGCTAACATGAATATTTCATCAGGAAAGGCAGTCAGACTGAATTCGCTGCTGAGTACAGGGTGCTCTACACTGAGAGAATTCAGCCTGGTCTAGGGAAAAGCCCACATTTTCTCCTCCCTGCTTCCTTGCTGGAGCAGCTGAGGCATAGCAGGAGCCACTGGCCAGATGACCAGCACTGGTGATGTGGCTGATAGAGATGGAGAGCACACAGCAGGCAGCAGGAGAGCGATGGGGCTGGGCTCTGTCCGCTGATGAGGAATGGGACAGGCAGGAGGTGGCTCTGTGTTGATGCTGAGCAGCAAAGACTTCTGGTTGAAGGCAGCAGAGTGCTGCACTCCTCTGCCAGCCATGTATGGAGAAGTCATCTTCCCCCCAGACATCTCCTGGGGCAGGACAGGGGCATGGAGCTGTGATTCCCACCTTCCCAAGGACAGTGCATGCTTGCACTCTCTTTTATTCCACCTCAATAAACATCTGAAGATATTCGTAGGAAACTCCTACTTTAAAGTGGAAACATTTCCCCAACACTTCCCAGGGGCAGCTTTGCCTTTTCTCCAAGTCAGAATCTGATCCTGTAAATGTGAGAACTGGGAACAACGCTCGCAGCCCTCTCTGGGCAGAACCCTGAGAGCTGCAGATCAGGCTGCCCGTGTGAGATGTGAAGCAGCACGCAGTAAATCCTGACCTTCTCGGCAGTGCAGACAGACAGCACCAAGCCAAGGAGCCAGCTGCTGCTGCTGCTGCCGCCTCACAGTCCCCTGCAACCTGCCCACCAGCATCTCCAGCAGCTCCATCCACCAGCAAATCCCTACTAGTTAACAGGGGATGTCCACCCCTGACATGGACCTTCTGTGGTTCTTCTTGTGGCTCTCCCATTATAGGGAGCTGATGGCTGCTTGAAGAACTTGAAGTCATCCAAGAAATCTCTGTACATCCCCGAGCAAAGTGCAGGGAGAGGACCCAGCCTGGTCCTGGAGGATGCAGCCTTTGGCACCGCAGATCAAAGAACTGGGTCCTGTCCTCCTTTGTCCCACACTGTGAATTCATCATGGTGAGGCTGCCACTGTGTTCTGAAGGACATTTGGGAGCTGTTTGTCAAGAGACTCCTGCCAGTCCCCCATCCCAAAGGTCCAAGGAAATGCCCAGAAACCTCTTGATTTCCAAATCCTTCTTCCCACTCTGGTGCCTGTGGCTGCTGATGGACTCAGATCCCTGAGCCTTCTCTCTCTCTCCTCCCTAGCTGGCCTCTGGTGTCTTTTTGTGACCCCAGTATGACAGCATCCTGTCTTCCCAACCCCACATGTACCCATTTTATGGCTTTTGACACCGTTGTCTGGAGTTGCCCATAGCTGGCAGTGGGCTGTGGGAGGATGCCAGGTTCCTCTGGGTGCCTTCAGAGCAAGGGGGGTTTGTAGCCCAGGTGTTGGGGGTTGCTCCAGCTCTACTCTGTCATGGATCAAGGAGGGAAGAAATTCTTATTCAGAGGCTCCCAGTCTGGATCTTAAGTGTCTGCCGAAATGCATGTCTGGGGTAAATATGGACATGGCACTTTGAGACATGACTTAATGCCCATGGTAGTCTTAGGCTGAAGGTTGGAGGATATTAGAGATCTTTTGCAACCAAACCAATTCTCTGATTCTGATTCTCTGAGTGT
Organism: Tricholaema leucomelas; assembly: GCA_013400475.1. NCBI lineage: Eukaryota > Metazoa > Chordata > Aves > Piciformes > Lybiidae > Tricholaema lacrymosa > Tricholaema leucomelas. The sequence goes on along the minus strand of WAAF01010313.1, from coordinate 51,304 downwards.
GAGCAGTTAAGGGGCATTCTTCTCACTTTCCTTTTGAGGGATAGCAGTGTGCTTTGTGGCAAGGAAGTCCAATGCCATAGAATAGAATCATAGAATCATAAAATCAGTCAGAGTTGAAAGGATTATCCAGTTCCAACCCCCCTGTGCAAGGGCTGTAGTGACCTGCCTGGATGTGCAATGCAGGTCCAGCTCCCTGTGCTCTGCCTTCCTCTTCCCACCTCAGAAATGAGTTGGATGTTGGATGTTTGCTCCTTTTTCTTCCCCTCTCTGCACACTGCCTGATTACTACTTTTTTATGCTCATAAAAGCAGTGGGAGCAAATCACCTCCCAGCCCCCGAGCAGGCTTTGGCAGGTAGGACACCACAGCACCACAGCCTAGACCTCACAGTGTCTTTGCAGCAGCAAGTGGAACACCACAGGTAGTGACCTCACCTAGACTGCTTCTTCTGAAGCCACCACACTGACATCACAGAATCAGTCAGGGTTGGAAGGGAGCACAAGGAGCAGCCAGTTCCAACCCCTCTGCCATGCCCAGGGACACCCTACCCTAGAGCAGGCTGCACACAGCCTCAGCCAGCCTGGCCTTAAACACCTCCAGCCATGGGGCCTCAACCACCTCCCTGGGCAACCCATTCCAGCCTCTCACCACTCTCATGCTCAACAACTTCCTCCTCACCTCCAGTCTGACTCTCCCCACCTCCAGCTTTGCTCCATTCCCCCCAGTCTTGTCACTCCCTGAGAACCTAAAAAGTCCCTCCCCAGCATTTTTGTAGGCCCCCTACCATTCTAGGGGGTATTAGAAGGGCTGTGGTCAGTAGGCTGAGGGAGCCTTCTCCTTCCCCTCTACTCTGCCCTGGTGAGGCCTCATCTGGAGTTTTATGTGCAGTTCTGGGCCCCCAGCTCGAGGACAGGGACCTGCTCCAGAGAGGCCAGCACAGAGCCACAGAAATTATTAAGGGAGTTGAACATCTTCCTTGTGAGGAGAGAGTGAGGGAGCTGGAGAGGAGACCACTCAGGGGCGACCTCATTCATGTTTGTAAATATGTGTGGGTGTAAGTTTCAGCACAGCAGGTTCCAGCTCAACACCAGGGGGGACTTCTTTACTGTGAGGGTCCCAGAGCACTGGCACAGGCTGCCCAGAGAGGTTGTGGAGTCTCCTTCTGTGGAGCCTTTCAAGGCCTGTCTGGATGTGTTCCTGTGTGCTCTGTGTTAGATAGGATTGTCCTGCCCTGGCAGGGGGGTGGCCTCCATGATCTCCTTGGGTCCCTTCCAACTCCTAATATCCTGTGAGCCTGTGAATGCCAGGAAGACAGAGCCAGGCTCTGCTGGGTGATGCCCAGTGACAGGCCAAGGGGCAATGGGTGGAAGCTGAGGCACAGGAGGTTCCATGTGAACCTGAGGAAGAATTTTTTTCCCTGTGAGGGTGACAGAGCACTGGAACAGGCTGCCCATGGGGGTTGTGGAGTTTCCCTCTCTGGAGAGATTCAAGAACCATCTAGATGTGTTCCTGTGTGATCAGCTTTAGGAGATCCTGCTCTGGCAGGGAGGCCTGAACCAGATGAGCTTTCCAGATCCCTTCCAGCTCCTGACATCTATGATAAGGGACGAGATCACTCCTTCGCCCAAGACCCTCTGCAGGCAGTATGTGAGCCCTGCTGCATCCCAAGAGGCTGTGCCTGCAGCTCCCCTAACCCTTCAATGGCATCCTGGCCTGTATCAGGAACAGTGTGGCCAGTAGGACAAGGGAGGTTATTCTTCTCCTGTACTCAGCACTGGGCAGGCCACACCTTGAGTGCTGTGTCCAGCAGCTGTGTCTGGGCTCCTCAATTCAAGAGAGATGTTGAGGTGCTGGAAGGTGTCCAGAGAAGGGCAGCAAGGCTGGGGAGGGCCTGGAGCACAGCCCTGTGAGGAGAAGCTGAGGGAGCTGGGGGTGTGCAGCCTGCAGAAGAGGAGGCTCAGGGCAGAGCTCATTGCTGTCTACAGCTCCCTGAAGGGAGGCTGTAGCCAGCTGTGGTTGGGCTCTTCTGCCAGGCAAGCAGCAACAGAAGAAGGTGACACAGCCTCAACTTGTGCTGGGGGAGGTCTAGGCTGGATGTTAGGAGGAAGTTGTTGGCAGAGAGAGTGATTGACATTGGAATGGGCTGCCCAGGGAGGTGGTGGAGTCACCGTCCCTGGGGGTGTTGAAGCAAAGCCTGTCTGGGGCACTTAGTGCCATGGTCTGGTTGACTGGCCAGGGCTGGGTGCTAGGTTGGACTGGATGAGCTTGGAAGTCTCTTCCAACCTGGTTGATTCTGTGATTCTCTGAACACCCAAACAGTGCCTCCTGCCCTTCTGGAGTGATTCACTTCCCCACGTTCAGAGGGAAACAGTTTAAAATATGGTGATAATGAACATCCAATCAGTTCCCATCGTGTGCAGGGATGGAGCTGTGGCAGTCAATCTGCAACTGCAAATCTGCATATTTATGCACTTTCATTAATTATGTATTATGCAGCATTAATCCCAATAATATGTGTATGCTTGTTCAGTAGAACAGAGAGGAAAGAGCAGCCTAGCAGAAGAATTAATCAGGGGAGCCATGCACAGATCCCACGTCGCTTTGGGTTGCAATTACAACTATTTTTACTTAGAAGCTTTTGCATTTAAAAACCAAAACAAAAAAGGAGAGAAAATCAATTTTGCAACATATCCAGGGCCCCACGAAGCAGCCAAAATGAAAGTGGAGCTGTGAAAAAGGGCTTGAAAAGGATAGGAGGGATTCCTACCAAACAGCCTGGGCATGATCTGCAGCTGCCTCGCCTGGGGAAGGGGCTGTGGGGCTGTGCTGTGTGTGGGGGTCCTGAGTTCAATGCTGGGAGCTCCAAGATGCTCCAGGATGCTTGATGGCTGCACCCAAAGAGTGGCTGTCAGTGGCTCCATGTCCAAGTGCAGGCCAGTGACAAGTGGAGTCCCTCAGGGATCAGTCCTGGCACCAGTCTTGTTCAACATCTTTGCAGGTGCCATGGACAGAGGCATTGAGTGCAGCTGCTGCAAGTTTGCTGAGCACACCAAGCTGTGTGGTGCAGCAGACAGGCTGGAGGGCAGGGATCCATCCAGAGNTGACAAGAGGGATGTGGAGATGCTGGAGTGTGTCCAGAGAAGGCCCATGAGGATGCTCAGAGGGCTGCAGCAGCTCTGCTGTGAGGACGGACAGAAGAGTTGGGGCTGTGCGGGCTGGAGAAGAGGAGGCTCCCAGGCGACATTCTTGTGACCTTCCAGGATCTGAAGGGGGCTACAAAAAAGCTGGGGAGGGACTTTTTAGGCTGTCAGGGAGTGACAGGACTGGGAGCAATGGAGCAAAGCTGGAGGTGGAGAGATTCAGCCTGGAGGTGAGGAGGAAGTTCCTCAGCAGGAGAGTGATGAGAGGCTGGACTGGGTTGCCCAAGGAGGCAAATCTGTTTGCATCTGCCTGTGCCTGTCTACATCTGCCTGAATCTGCCTGCAACTGGCCAAATATGCCTGCATCTGCCTGTGCCTGCCTACATCTGCCTGCTTCTGGCTATATCTGCCTACATCTTCCTGAATTTCCCTGTGCCTGCCTACATCTGCCTGTATCTTCCTCCATCTTCCTCCAGCTGCCTATATCTGCCTGAGTCTGCCTGCAACTGGCCAAATATGCCTGCATCTGCCTGTGCCTGCCTACATCTGCCTGCATCTGGCTAAATCTGCCTACATCTTCCTGCATCTGCCTGTGCCTGCCTACCTTTACCTGATCTGCCTGAATCTCCCTGCATCTTATTGCTCCTGCCCATGTCCCTGCCCATGCTGCCAGCACGTACAATGCTATAGAGACCCAAAAGCTCTTTCCCCTGCACCAGCGGCTGCAGCATCTGCCTGATGTAGTAACCTACCACAGCCAGGACATGTAGATAGGAAAGAATGAGGGAAGGTGATTCCAGAGAGGAGGCAAATCCAGAGAGGCAATTCCAGAGAGGCAATTCCAGAGAGGTAATTCCTCACACCACCCTAATTTGTGACTCTGCCTCCGATTTGTTTTCGTTAGCGGTTTGCTAATGCATTTATTGGCCATTACAGCCAGGCAGCAGAATGATGAGGTTTCCATATCTACCCATGCAAATAAAAGCTGTCTGGCACATCTATTGATGGCCCTGGGTAAATATGGGGCCAGTTCTCATTATCCCCAGGAGGATTTTTCTGGATTATTTTTTTGGACTGCAATAGAAAGACCACCCACTTCCCCCCCCCCCCCTCTTTCTTTCTGGTGGATTTGATTTCCTCCTTGCAGAGAGCAGGGGAGGTTTGAAGAACACAGGACCCTTTAAACCAGGCAGAAATAGAGAGAGAGCTCCAGGCTCTGACAAACTCTTTAGAAAAGAGGGTGATTTGGGTCCAGCTGTGTAAATGTTTTCAGTTTCGCTGCTGAGGCCCTGAGTTTGATTTGGTGCCAAGACAAGCCTTGCTCGAGTTGTTTTTGGCAAAGCCTCCTGGCTGAGGAATGTCAGCATCACTTTCAAAATATGATGGTTTGTAATTTGGACCACAGAATGAAAACTGAGCTTCTGGTACATTTTGCCATCATCTAATTACCAGGTCCCCAATTACAGTCAAGGAGCAGTCTCCACAGCTTGGTGCATGGGAAGGTTGTTCCCTGTGCAGGAGATTTCTCCGTGGACCTTTCCTTAGCACATTCCTGAAAGGCTGGCAGATTTCTAAGCCAGCCAGGGCTGGTTCTCATGGATGCTGATGTGGGTCTCTTGCTCACCAGCCATTCATTGGGCACCTGTCTGGCACGGATGGAGCTGCTGCCTTGCTCCCATTGCTGCTGCCTGGACTGCCTCTCCATCCACACCCACCACTGAATGGACTCTGCACCAGCTGTGGGGTTTTTGAGGACCATGGAATCATAGAATCCCAGACTGATTTGGATGGGAAGGGACCTTTAAATGTCATCTAACCCACTCCCCTGCAGTCAGCAGAGATGTCTGCAAATAGAGAAGGTTGCTCAAACAACCTGACCTGAAATGGTTCTAGGGATGGGGAATCTGTCACCTTTCTGGGCAACTTGAGCCAGGCTCTCACCACCCTCAGTGTCAAACATTTCCTTGTTCTCTCCACTCTAAATCTCCCTCTTTTAGTTCCAGCCATCACCCTTTGTCCTATCATGGCAGGCCTTGCTTGTCTGTCCCCAGCTTTCTGATTGTCCCCTGTAAGCACTGAAAGGCTACCAGAAGGTCTCCCCAGAGTAAGGCTGCTGGCCCTCAGCTTCACCAACATCTCACTGGACCCCCATCAGACTTTGGCTTTCCAGAGATGACGGTGGGGGTTCCTTGGAGGCTGAGCCTGCCCTGGAATCTGAGCACAGAGGACTTTCCACCCAGGCCTCCCATATCTCCAGCGAGCAGGGAGTTGCTGATGGATGTGCTAATTTCATTATTCATGTGTATAATTGCAACCTAGGGGTTGGGAAGCTTGTTAGGTAATGACAGCTGAGAGGAAGAATTTACCTAACTTTGGTAACCTAGGTGTAATAGTCTTCAGCTCTTAGCTCCAAGTGCTCTGCCTGGCCTCCTGGCAGCAGGCAGTGATGCTCAGGGCTGTTCAGCAGGCAAGATGAAGGTGGATGGGTACATTATTGGGGCAGGCTGTGGGGTTGGAGGAGGCCTTTGCCATCCCATTGCATTGTTGGGCCTTTTCTTATCACAGGTTGATATGTTGAAAGACATCCCAGAGGTGAGGTGGGAGATGGGACTGCTGCTCCTGCACCTCCTCAGAAAATTGCCTTCCTCAATTCAGAGCAAGTAATTGACTTTCTAGGGAGGAATTCTTTACACTGAGGGTGGTGAGACACTGGAACAGGTTGCCCAGGGAGGTTGCAGATTCCCCTCCCTGAATCATAGAATCATAGAATCAGGCAGGTTGGAAGAGACCTCCAATCTCATCCAGTCCAACCTATCACCCAGCCCTATCCAATCAACTAAACCATGCACTAAGTGTCCCATCCAGGCTTTTCTTGAACACCTGGAGATATTCAAGGACAGGCTGAATGGGATCTTGAGCCACCTGGGCTAGTGGGAGATGTCCCTATGCATGGCAGGGGGTTTGGAACTGGATGATCCTTAAGGTCCCTTCCAAGCCAAACCATTCTCTACTTCCACAACTGGACAGCTCATACCTGTCTGTTCCCACACCTCTGCTGGCCTTTGGTTCTGTGAGAGAAACTGAAAACATCTGGGGGTGTAGAGGAGGCTCAGCCCTGGTGACCTTCAGCTCCTTCCTCTCGCCCTCGCTCTGACTGGGGAGCTGTGGGCAGCTCACTCTGGCCGAGGGCTGTTACAGTTCCTTTCATTGCAGGCACTCTCTGTGTTCAGGGTCAATGAGAGCAGGCTCTGCTCTGTGCCTTTGACAGTCAGACTGATGGTACCTCAGAGGTCAGATGCTGTAAAATGAAAGTGCCCAGAACTAAAAGCCATTTTTGGTTATCTGGCCCATAACCTCCCTGTGGTTTTGCGTCCTTCTCCATGGAGCAGAAGGAACAGTGTTAACCTGCCTTGCTAGAGGGCAGAATGGCTCAATCACTGCTTACAGACATGAGGTAGTGGTGCTCAGAATTTCATTATTAAGACATTGCACCAGTTCAGTCTCTGGCACCTGAAGCTCCCATTTCCCATGGTGCTGCTGCCCCTGCTCCTCTCTCCTTGCCTGGGGCAGCTCAGGAGCAGCCCCAACCACCCCAGCCCCATCTCTATGCGAGGGCTCCCATCTGGGCTTTACTCTCAGCCAGGTTTTCTGGTGCATCGCTCCCAATCTTGTTCAAACGTGCTCTGGGCTCAGCTTTTCTGTCCCCTTCTCTATTTGCTTCTCCAGAGGGACCCTTCAGCAGATCTCTTGCAGGCACCTCACCTGCTGTGGCCTCCTTCTCCCCAAGGGATGACTTTGACCGTTTAGAGCCTGCAGCAGGGTGAACGGCAGGCACAGTGCTCTGTGCAGGATGGGGATGAAGGGAAAAAAATTGCTTCCTGATGGATAATGTACCCAGAAATGAGAGCTACCCTTTGTGTGCCCTGAGTAATCACCAAAGACAAATTTGGGCGCATCATCATTAGCAATGCCTCCTGCTAATGCAGCTTAAGTGCTAATTCTTGTAGCTATTCCATTGTAACAGCAAGAGGTTTATCTTTAATTGGGTTTCATGCTCTAAATGCTTTGATGACAAAGGTTTGAACAGGTGAGGCATGCCTTAGAAGAGCTGAATAAATAACTGGGTAGTGTGGAGCATAATTACCCACTGCCCCTTCTGGATGCCGTGGAAGAGAAGCTGAGGAGCTGGGGCTGGCACTTCTGACTGGCAAGGGACAGAAAACAAGGCACGTGTCTGGATTTTGCTTTCACCTTCAGCAGTATTGGTTGGTTCTTGGGCTGAATGGTTTAAGGAAGAAAACATAGAATCATAGAATGGTTTGGTTGGAAGGGACCTCAAAGCTCAGCCAGTTCCAACCCCCTGCCACGGGCAGGGACACCTCCCACTAGAACAGGTCACTCAAGGTCTCATCCAACCTGGCCTTGAACACCTCCAGGGAGGTTGTGGAGCACAGAATCACCCAATGTGATCAAAGATCACAACCTCCCTGGGCAACCTGTGCCAGCGTCTCACCACCCTCACTGCAAACAACTTCTTGCTAACATCCACTTTCAATCTCCCCTCTGCCACTTCAAACCCATTCCTCCTCATCCTGTCATTCCAACACCTTGGAATAGTCCCTCCCCAGCCCTCCTGTAGCCCCCTTCAGATACTGGAAGGCCACTCCAAGGTCTCCTTAATGCCTTCTCTTCTGAAATCTGCAGAGCCCCAACTCTGGTAGCCTGTGCTCATAGCAGAGCTGCTGCAGCCCTCTGAGCATCTTGGTGGCCTCCACTGGACTCACTCCAACACTTCCATGTCCTTCTTGTATTAGAGGCTCCAGAGCTAATCTCAGGCTTTGATGGAGGAAGGGTTGGTGACAGGGATCGTGGCAGTGATCTGAGGCTTCTTGTCGCACTGGTAGCGTGGGTATGCAGTCTGCAGTGCCAGGGCTCCTAGGACCTCTGGAGATCACCCCAAGTGTCAGTAATTCATTGTCCCTCACTGCTAACATCCTTCTAAAATGTTAACAGTGAGTAAATTGCTTTTCTTTTTATGCTTCTGGAAGTAAGATTTCTTGCTACCAGATCGTGTCCCTTGCTGTCGTTACTCTGTCTCTCCTTTGTTACAGTCTGTATTAGATGGACTGTGGAGAACTCATGCAGATTTCATGGGAACTATTTTATTTATAAGAATTTTCCTAGTGTCAGATGGATCTGACACTTCTGGAGTCCCCATTTCCATTTCCATGCCAGAAAGACAGCTGGAATGTCAGGCAAGTACCTGGCTGCACCCCAACCTGGACATGGGGCTCGTGGCTCTTGACTTGTCTTTCCCTCCTGGCCATGTGGCCCTGTAAAGCAGAGGTGGGGATCATAGAATCATAAAATGTCAGAGGCTGGAAGGGTCCTTGAAAGATCATCTGGTCCAGCCCCTCTGCCAGAGCAGGATCACCTAGGGCAGATCACACTGGAATGCATCCAAACGGTTCTTGAATCTCTCCAGAGAGGGAGACTCCACAACCTCCCTGAGCAGCTGGTTCCTCAATCCCTTTGCTCAGGACACAGCTGAGAGCCAGGGCATAAGGCACATGTGTCCCGTGGTGCCTTCTGAAAGTGCTGGAGCTGTGTGCTAGCTGTGCTGTGTCCCTGGGGAGATGCAGCAGATCAGCCATCACCTTCTGAGCCATTGGGGTTTACTATTGCTAGTGACTGTTAGCTGCTCTTTCTCTTTACTGCTGCCACATTTCCCCCCCAAACATGAGCTGGCTTCTGGCTACAGCATTTCAGAGCAAGTGAGGACACTAACTCATGAGATGTTACAGTGAGATAGCAGGTGAGACTGAAATTGGAGTGTTTGCAACTGGTGCAGAATATTTAGGAGCATTCAGACCAGCAGAGCCTTTAATTCAGGCTGAGATTTTCTCTGCTTGAGGTTATTGGATGTGCCTGAGCTCTCAGCAGAAAGCAGATCATTCATCCTCTAGAATCCCTTTCCTCCTCCCTCCCTTCTCCCTTTTCCAGCCTCTCCAGCATGGGTGGGAAGCGATGAGAGATGCCTGTGTTGTACCTGTGCTATTAATGTGCTGTGGCTACAGAATTACAGCCCATGTTGGGAGCAGCCTTCTCCTTCCAGGTGATGCTTTATGCAGCAGCAGAGCAACGCAGCCCTGGAAGGATCCCCACCCCCTAACCCCCATCCCTTGGGATCAGCGTCTGAGCGCGCTCAGATCTATCAGGGCCATGAAAGTGCCCTTGCTCAGGAACCGAGAGGCAAATCTGTGAGAAATAGGATTGCTTCTATAAATAGCAGTGGGCTCCTGAGAACATTGTTTATCACCGGGGTGGGTGCTGTGGAGCCTGCCCTTCGCTTTCCAGCTGGGGAGGAACAACCTCGTCCCGCTCCCGGCCCATTTATAGCCAGTGGAAAAGATAAATGCCTTGGGTGGGAATTATGAATTCCAGAAATACTTATTCATTGTTTTTTTAGTCCTCTCTTGCTTTCCCAGTGACGACTGCAAACCGCCCATCAGCCAACACCCCTCCTCCCCCCCACCCTCTTCTCCAAGCTTCTTCATGTCTCACATCCAAATGCTGGCAAAAATGCCCAGCACCATCAAGCTCAGCTCCTTCCAACTGTATCATTGCTCCCAGGCTCCTCTTTCAGGGAAGAAGAAGGAAAAAAAAAAAAATAGCTGCTCCTTGTGCTATTTCTGGGTGACTCTGCAGGCACCTCCCATGGATGCACTGTTATGTTTCCTGCTAAAGCACATTAACATCTCCAGAGAACTCGAGTTGTCAGCTAAAGCCCCAAACAGTTATGTGCATGCTGAATTTTAAGCACCAGAGTCAACAGCGTTAATCATGTGCTTAAAATGAAGCACTTTCGTAAGTCTGCGGGATCAAGGTCTTAAACTGTAAGATCCTTGGAGCGGGGTCTTTCATTGTGTGTGTAGAGATTAGCATTCCAATAAAAAACATTGCTAAGAACTGCCCAAACATTCCCGGTAATTCCCTGCTCTTTGAGGAAACGCAGTCAATGGGTATTAGAGCAGGAGGCAGCAGGGGCAGGAAGGATTGTGAAGCCTGTCAGGGGCTTCTCCCTGCTCCTCTCCCATTTTTTTTCTGCTGCTCCTGGGGTTTTTCCTGGCCCCTCTGCCTCTCGCAGAGGTTGCTGGATGCTGGCTGTATGGTGGATGAATTAAGTTATCCTTTCCGGTAAGTGCATTTCTCAGCCACATTGTTCGCCAAAGGAGCTGTGAAATCCTAGCAGCCTTTCCCTCTTGTGCATAATGTCACATTTCCCCAGCTCCTCTCCCTCTTGCCTCCCTTCCATCAGTCTTGTGTGCAGAGCTGAGTATGCCCACGAGCAAAGGCACAAAATATGCATGATATGCTCCATCATGTAGGACCAAATCATTTGCTCCTTCCATAAATCTATAGCCAAATCACTTTGTTTCCACATAAGAATCTCATGCTGTGTAAAACTGAAGGAGGAAATAATCGTGTGTCTGCTGAGATGCTGATCTCAATCATTCCCAGTCCCACCAGCTCCTGGGCTTTTAATGAGGGGAGGGATGGAACAGCCCCCTCCCCACACGGCAAGGGCTGTGCAGGGGGAAGGGATGCAGATGTGGTCCCCTCCCCTCCTGCTCTGCGTTGCTGTAAAGCAGCAAACTTCATAAATCCTGCACAATTGGGCACAAGTCTTGTTTCCTTAAAAGCAATGTTCTCTGTAATTGTCTATGACACAACATGCTACATATTAGTTATTTTTCCCTTAGTAGATCATCAGAGCACAGTGAAGCATTGCAGCTGAGGTAATTGAATGTCTTCTTTAAAACAATATGCTGCAAAAAGTCTCCTGACAACTTCCAGGGTCTCGTTTGGAACAAACAGCACCAGGGAGCTGGGGGAGGGAGGTTGTCTCCAGAGGAGAGGAGGCAGCTTGGGCCAAAGGCAAACAGAGACTTTTATTACCCAGAAAGGTTGGGCCAGATGATCTCTGAGGGTCCCTTCCAACCTGGCATCCTGTGCTTTTGTGGTGCTGTGATTTGCTATGCAACGCTGGAGAGGGCTGGTGGGCACAGGTGAGCAGGCTCAGGCTGATCTTAGGTCCTGGGCAGGTTGAAATGCTTCAATTCCTGCAGCTAGAGCCACAGAGGGGACCTCAGATTGATTTTGCTGCTTGAACACAAGTTAAATTTCCCCTGCCCTTTTCATGTTGGTCTCTTCAAGCTCAGCCATGGGAGCAGGGTGGTGGGATGGGACTGTGCTGCTGTCACACCTCAGGACAGATTCATACCCAGCAGACCTATGAGATCAGGGAACCCAGATCCATTCCCAAGAGAGTTGGATGATCAGGGAACACAGATCATTTTCCAAGAGATAATAGAAGATAATAGAATCATAGAATCAACCAGGTTGGAAGAGACCTCCAAGATCATCCAGTCCAACCTAGCACCCAGCCCTGGCCAATCAAACAGATCATGGCACTAAGTGCCTCATCCAGGCTTTGCTTCGACCCCTCCAGTCCCCGCGACTCCACCACCTCCCTGGGCAGCCCATTCCAATGCCAATAACTCTCTCTGCCAACAACTTCCTCCTAACATCCAGCCTAGACCTGCCCTGGCACAACTTGAGACTGTGTCCCCTTGTCCTGTTGCTGGTTGCCTGGCAGAAGAGCCCAACCCCACCTGGCTACAGCCTCCCTTCAGGTAGCTGTAGACAGCAATGAGGTCTGCCCTGAGCCTCCTCTTCTGCAGGCTGCACACCCCCAGCTCCCTCAGCCTCTCCTCATAGGATTTGTGTTCCAGGCCTCTCACCAGCTTTGTTGCCCTTCTCTGGACACCTTCCAGTACCTCAACATCTCTCTTGAATTGAGGAGCCCAGAACTGGACACAGCACTCAAAGTGTGTCCTGAGCAGTGCTGAGCACAGGGGCAGAAGAACCTCCCTTGTCCTGCTGGCCACACTGCTCCTGAGCCAGCCCAGGATGCCATTGGTTCTCCTGCCCACCTGGGCACACAAGATCAGGGAACTCAGATCCTTTCCCAAGTACCCAGGCATTCTCCCCTCAGGCATCTATCTCTTCACATGTAAGTACAGATGCAGTTTCTGTTCCTGAAGGGCTCTGCTCTCTCTGCAAGGTGTGATATTTTCTGGAAGGAATTTCAAAGGGCTTTGTGCAAGGTGTTAAATAAGCTCTTAAATAAAATTGAAACAGAGAGTGCTGAAGTAAAGTGAACGTTTAAAAATGTATGTGTACATTTAATTAGTCCAGCAGCAGTGATAATATGAACTGCTAAGACACATTTATTAAAACTAATGCAAGACAAAAAATACAGCTTCAAATTTTGATGTGATAAAAAGACTGTTAAAACATTTAAAACTTTCCCTGTGATCCCCCCCCCCCCCCCCCCCCCCCCCCCCCCCCCCCCCCCCCNCCCCCCCCCCCCCACCTTCTTTTAAGCATGTCACAAATCCTGTGAAGGAAGCTTCATTTTCCTTCCTCCCACCCCTTTTCCCTCTTCCACTTCCTTCAGTCCTTTGCACTCCTGCTTTGCTCCTGAGAAGAAAGAAAGAGGTAAAAAAAAAAATCCCTAACAAATTCCATGGCTTCCAAATTTGGATCTCATTGGCTATGAAAAATTTGAAATGCCATGAAATATATATATATATATGCTTCATAGTTTGCCACACAGCAAAGCAGAGAATCCCAGCATGGGGTCCAACAGCCAGCACTGGGCTTCAGCTGAGCTCCCTCCAGGGCCACCCCAGCTGAGAGCCCACTGCTTGGCCAATGGTTGCCTTCGACCACCCATCCCTTGAGGTTACCACTAAACCACATAGAATCATAGAATCAGCCAGGTTGGAAGAGACCTCCAAGCTCATCCAGTGCAACCTAGCACCCAGCCCTGTCCAACCAACTAGTTCATAGCACTAAGTGCCTCATCCAGTCTCTTCTTGAACACCTCCAGGGATGGTGATTCCACCACCTCCCTGGGCAGCCCATTCCAATGCCAATCACTCTCTCTGCCAACAACTTCCTCCTAACATCCAGCCTAGATCTCCCCTGGCACAGCTTGAGACTGTGTCCCCTTGTTCTGCTGCTGGGTGCCTGGCAGAAGAGCCCAACCCCACCTGGCTACAGCCTCCCTTCAGGGAGCTGCAGACAGCAATGAGCTCTGCCCTGAGCCTCCTCTTCTGCAGGCTGCACACCCCCAGCTCCCTCAGCCTCTCCTCATAGGATTTGTGCTCCAGGCCCCTCAGCAGCTTTGTCACCCTACTTTGGACACCTTCCAGTACCTCAACATCTCTCAGCACCACATCTCTTCATGGTTTTGAAAACTCTCCAGGGATGGGGACTCCACCACTATACTGGACCAGGCTCAACAGCTCTTCGGGGGAAAAAAACATTCCTCATGTCCAATCTGAACCTCCCTTTGTGCAATTTGAGGGAGATCCTTGTTCCTTGGAGAAGTGACCAACTCCCACCTGGCTCTAACCTCCTTTCAGGGAGTCATAGAGAGACAGAAGGTCTCTGCTCATCCTCCTTTTCTCCAGGCTGAACAAAGCCATCTCTCTCACAAGATTTGTAGTCTTCACCCCCTGGCATGTTTTGCTAAACATAACCAAGTCTCTTACACAGTCTCACTCTTGTCCTTTAAATAACTTTTTGCTGTCTCAGCTTGGTCTGAGCCCACAAGCAAAATAAGTTCTGCCTCTTGTGTCACCACCAAAGCTCTGCCCCAGCCCTCTCTGCTCTGTGCTAGCCATGCCCTCTGTCAAAACGGGGTGTGCTGTGACTCGGGTGCAGCCATCTCCTTCAGAACCCCTTCCTACGGGGTACTGACCACCTCTGAGAGCCACCAGGATCCACCTGGATCAGACCTGGCCTTGGGCTCAAGGTATGACCTATTCTGCAACAAACAACCCCCTCCTCTGAGGGGTGAGGGTGTGAGGCCATCCTGGCCACAAAGGCTGGCAAGTACTCCACAGCTGGGCATCAGCCAAGGTGTGACGCACAGGTGAGGAGCAGCTCAGAAGCCCTCCTGGGACCCAGCTCAGGTGGGTATGGAGCACATGGGGTGTGTGAATGTGAGGACCTTGTTTTGGCAGGCACCACTGAGCTGCAGAAGCTCCTCTGGGTGCCTGACTTGCTTACCTCCACTGTTATTTTTATTTGCTGTCTGCTAATCCTGTTAAGGGAGCGGGGAAAAGAAAAGATTAATTCACTTTAACTCTGACTGGTTGTTAATAATTGATGTATTGACAGGAGCAGGCTGCCCTGTGACCTTCAACACCCACCCAAATCCTATGGTGAACTGGTTGACCTTTTAAGCCAGTTCAGATTCTTCCTGCAGGAGAAGCCAGTGTCCTCTTTGATTTAGTGCAGGAAAATCCCCCTTAACCTTCAGGTGTCGGCAGGGATGTGTTTAATTTACAGTAAAGCCAAGCCATGATCAGCAGGAGAATGAAAAAGTCCTTCTGTGGTGGGAAGTTATTACCACTCCCTCCACGGTGATGATCTCTGCAGCTCAACAAGCCAATACCTCTTTAATTATTAAAAGGAAGCCTTCAACAAGAGGATGTGGAGCTGCCAGGCTAGGGGGAATGGCAGGAACAAGCTCACCTTGTGTGTAACACCAGCAGGGAGGGGGGCAGGGGGAGCTGAGCAGGGTGGCCTGTTGGCATCACTCTGCTCCAGGCTTTGGAGGAGGCTCTTTGTGGAGATCCTGGCCAGTAGCAGCTGCTTTGGACTTGGCCCTTTTTGCAGGGTGGAAGGACGATGCACAGAGCATGGCATAGGGCATCTCACTACTGCTCAAGCGTGTGCAATCTCAGGGTCTCCAGCAGTCCCAGTGGGACATGGGAGGGGTAGGTTCACACTTCAAGATGGGAACTTCTCAGGGACCTGCTCCTGGACACCTTTGCCCTGCCCTGCACACATCTGTATGTGCTCTGAATGGATGGTGCCAGAATGTGCCTTGCCCCCAGGGCTCTCCAGGTGGTGACAGAGGCTTTGCCAGCACCTCCTGCCATCACTGCCTCCTTTCTGCAGCTGCAGCAGGAGTGCAGAGCAGCCTTGCTGGTCCCCTGGCCCTTCTCCAGAAGGACAATGAAGCCCTTCTCCGTGCAGATTACCAGTGTCATTATTTTAAACGCCAGCAGATCCATGGGTTTGTCCCCCAAAAGTTCCCAGCTGCTGCCAGCAGTGTGCCAGCTGTGGCACCGGGGCACAACTTGCTGTGACTGTCAGGAAACTGCTGTAGATGCTCAAATGTCCTTTAAATCGTCACTGGGGTCAGAAGCTGGATTCTTTGGGATGGATCCCAGAGTGCTCAGGGGGTCAGAAGGTGTCCAGGATGTGCACAAAACTCCTCTTGCCTGGTCTTGGGGTGAGGGGATGAGACATCTCCCCAAACATGTGGACAACCCTTAGGGGCATGGTTCACCTTCCCTTAGCAGCCCAGCCCCGTGTAGTGCTTCACACCATGATGCTCCCAATGCTTCTGGGTGTCCAGCAAGCCCCTGGCCATGGTCTCTGTGCTGTGCTGGTGGGGGAGGGCAGCCCCTGCTAAGGTTGCTCAGCAATTACCAGTAGGAAAATTTGAGACTCCACCAGGCTGCTTAATTAAGCCCCCATGTGGCCTCTTGGAGATCGATCATATGGTGCTGGAAATGGTTCCCACCATCCTTGCTCCCCTTGGAAGGGCAGGGAGCACCAGGAGAGGCTTTGTTTGGGATATTTTTTTGGAGTTCAGTGTGTCAGCAGGAGCTGGGAGCTGCAGAGATGCCTCAGGGTTTGGTGCTGCAGGGTGGTGGGGGGCAGAGCAGCTCGGAGCAGCAGGAGGGACATGGATTTATTCAGATGGGAATGGTTTGCTCAATCCCAGTAGGAACAGCTCTCCTTCCCTTTTTTTTTCTGTCCCCACCTCGGGATAAAGCCGAGGAGTGGGTGTGCTCTGCTGCTTCCCAGTCTGTGCCAGCCCTTTGTCCAAAGCCCTCATTGGGATCAGGAACTGGCTCCTGAGGGAAGCAAGGTGCAGAGCTGGGACCTCATCTGGGAGACCTGAGAGCCCTGGGGTGGGGAGACAGGAGAGGAGGGAGAAACTCAAAGGTGGCTTTTGCCCTGCACCTTCCCAGAGCAACTCCTGCCTCCTCCCTACCTAATCTCATCCCACCCCTCCCAAAACCGCAACACTACCCACAGGGTCCCCCTGCTCCAGCCCCTTCCCTGGCCAGCAGCAGGGGAGGCTGAAGGAGCTGCTTTGTAGAACTGAAGAAACTCCTCCACCACAGAGCCTGCTAGCTCATTTACATACTCCTAGCTTAATTCTCCTAGGGTATGCAAATATATGCAAACAGCAATCCAGAGAGAGTCAGAAATAGCACAGAACATTAAAATCACCCTACTTGAATATTGTTTTATGCAAACGATGTACGCACGCAGTGTGTAGCTGATTTAAATAGAAGCAATGTCAGCATGGCAGTTATTTACCCTTCCAATGATCTTAGCAACATTTTTTTTTTTGTTATTAAACTTATATAAAATATATTGAACAGGAGGCCCCAAAGAACTGAGAGAGCATTTTAATGCTCGCCTTAACTAACGCTAACCAAAGGGCGAGCTTCCTCCAGCTGCCCGTGCACAAAGGGCAGCTCGCTGCTGGTTTGCAACCCTTTGCACCAGCCCATGGGCAGTAGGTACCAGGGGATTCAGTCCAGCAGCAGTATGTTTGCAGATGACACCAAGTTAGAATCATAGAATCAAGCAGGTTGGTAGAGACCTCCGAGCTCATCCAGTCCAACCTAGCACCCAGCCCTGTCCAGTCACAGAATCACAGAATCAAGCAGGGTGCAAGAGGCCTCCAAGCTCAGCCAGTCCAACCTAGCACCCAGCCCTGTCCAGTCACAGAATCACAGAATCAAGCAGGGTGCAAGAGGCCTCCAAGCTCAGCCAGTCCAACCTAGCACCCAGCCCTGTCCAGTCACAGAATCACAGAATCAAGCAGGGTGCAAGAGGCCTCCAAGCTCAGCCAGTCCAACCTAGCACCCATTCGATGCTGGAAGTGGTTAAGAAAAGCCTGGATGGGGCACTTAGTGCTATGGTCTGGTTGATTGGACGGGGCTGGGTGATTCTATGATATATTCCCATGTCCTAGGATCTAGGAGCAGGTGTGGAGCTGTTGGAGGGTAGGAGAGTCCTGCAGAGGGATCTAGAGAGACTGGATGGGTGGGCAGAGGCCAATGGGATGAGACTGGACAAGGCCAAGTGCAGGGTTTTACACTTTGGCCACAACAACCCCAAGCAGCACTACAGGCTGGGGACAGAGTGGCTGAGAGCAGCCAGGCAGAGAGGGATCTGGGGGTGCTGGTAGAAAGTAGCTAAAGAGGAGGCAGCAGAGTGCCCAGGTGGGCAGCAGAGCCAATGGCATCCTGGGCTGGCTCAGGAGCAGTGTGGCCAGCAAGACAAGGGAGATTCTTCTGCCCAATGACTTCCTCTTCTCGTGGGGTACCCCCAGCCTCAGCAGTGAGCCGTGGGGAAGCGAGGATCCCAGGAAGCCTGTGGAGCAGGACAATGAGGGGTGCACAGATCCTGCAGCGCTCCCCATTGCTGACACCCCAACAAATGAGCCATTTCCAGACCTGCACCCAGCACCTGACCACAGAGCAAAATGAAGGTAAAGAGAGAAAGAGGAAGGGGAGTGGGTGAGCGGCAGGCAGAGCGGGAGCACGGCACAGATGGCTCTATAGATCATGCCACAGACACTGTTTGTACTCCATCATGTGCACGTCATGGAGCTTATCTTCCCCAGCCCTGCCGAGGTGCGTGCTGAGCGCTGAGACGGAGCTGACTTTCCTCCTAATTAAACATCAAGGGCATGACGGATGAGCCCTGCTCTGAGTGCTGGAGGGGAGACTGTGTCCAGTTCTGGCCCCCTCAATTTAAGAAAGATGTTGGGGTGCTGGAACCTGTCCAGAGAAGGGCACCAAGGCTGGTAAGGAGACTGGAGCACAGCCCTGTGAGGAGAGGCTGAGAGCTGGGGGTGTTCAGCCTGGAGACGAGGAGGTTCAGGGAAGATCTTATTGATCTCTACAACTGCCTGAAAGGAGGTTATAGCCAGGTGGGGTTGGTCTCTTCTGCCAGACACCCAGGGACAGAACAAGTGGTGAAAGACTGGCACAGGTTGCCCAGAGAGGTTGTGGCTGCTCCCCCCCTGGAGGTGTTCAAGGCCAGGTTGGATGAGGCCTTGAGTAACCTGTTCTAGTGGGAGGTGTCCCTGCCTGTGGTAGAGGGGTGGAAATATGAGCTTTGAGGTTCCTTCCAACCTAAACTGATCTATAATTCTATGATTCTATATCCAGAGGTCCTTCCCAGCTCCTGCCATCCTGTGGTTCTGTGGATGAAAACACCCCACCAAGGGCAAAGGATATGGGTCTCAGGGTACAGCTCTGTCAAGCACATCCTTCTGTCCAGCCAGAGACCCTGGTACAGCACTAGCAATGCCCACCCTGCTCTGCTGCAGCAGCTGGAGGCTCTTCCCACCCTGACAAGGCATGAAAGGCCACGAAGTTAGGGCTTTGCTGGATGTTTTTGCAGTTCAATAAGTGCTCCTAAAGTCCTCTTCTCCAGCAAGATTTCTGCTGGGTGCCTCCACATGGAAACCCACTCAGCTGAAGGCAGGAATGGGCATAAAATACATTCTGTTGGCTTGGCTTTAAGTGTTGTGTTGGCAGTGCCAGGCTGTGGGAATGGGTGGGAATGGGTATGGTGGCAGAGGAAGTTACTGCACAGTGTGTGTGCTCGGTCAAGCTCACAGTTGCATCTGTTGGAGACGTGTTGGAGGTTTCATTGCTGCCTCTACAGCCCCATCTCTGCAGAGGGATTAAACATCTCGTTTTTAAACAGAGGGAGAACAGCAACAACAAAAAAAAGGCTCTGAGGGTGTGGAGTGAAATATCAGGCATCTGTGCCAGGCTGAAGGGGAGCATGTTGCAGCAGGCAGCGCAGGGCTGGAAGTCACATTGCATTACCACCGACGTGCCAAGGGCTCTGGCGGCCTGGGGAAGACCCAGTGCACCCCCACGCACCTGCCTGCGGGCAGACACGGGGCTCAGCAGGCTCTTGCTGGCTAAACCCAGCTCACCGCAGCAGGAGAAGTCATGTCCAGGGATGAATTTCACCTCGGGGGATGTGGAGGCTGGGAGAGCACACAGGAAAGGGAAGGGAAGGAAGGAGCTGTTCTGGCGGTGGTGGATGTCACTGTCTATATGTGAGCTGCCTGTCGGTGCTGTCTGCAGGCAGAGGGAATTAGTGTCACCCTGTTAGACAAGCGCTGGGCTGCCCCTCACGGTGCTGCGCTCACCGCTCGCACGCTGCCGTCCTGCTCAGCCCAGCCAGAGCTGCTGGCCTGTTCGGTGGTGCTTCACTGCAGCTGTCTGCTGCACAGACCTCACTGCCCTCTACAACTCCTGGAAAGGAGGTTGGAGTGAGGTGAGAGTTGATCTCTTCCCTGCCTAGTATCAGGTCATGCTATGAGAGGAAATGGCCTGAAATTGCACCAGGAGAAGTTTAGGTTGGAGATTAGGGGAAATTTCTTTGCTGCAAGAGTGGTCAGGGATTGGAACAGGCTGTTCAGAGAGGTGCTGGAGTCACCATCCCTGGAGGTGTGCAAGAATTATAAAATCATAGAATCAAGCAGGTTGGAAGAGACCTCCAAGCTCAGCCAGGCCAACCTAGCACCCAGCCCTGGCCAATCAACCAGAATGGCACTAAGTGCCCCAGCCAGGCTTGGCTTCAACACCTCCAGGCACCACGACTCCATCACCTCCCTGGGCAGCCCATTCCAATGCCAATCACTCTCTCTGCCAACAACTTCCTCCTAACATCCAGCCTAGACCTCCCCTGGCACAACTTGTGACTGTGTCCCCTTGTTCTATTGTTGGTTGTCTGGCAGAAGAGCCCAACCCCAGCTGGCTACAGCCTCCCTTCAGGGAGCTGCAGACAGCAATGAGCTCTGCCCTGAGCCTCCTCTTCTGCAGGCTGCACACCCCCAGCTCCTTCAGCCTCTCCTCACAGGGCTGTGCTCCAGGGCCCTCAGCAACTTCGTCACCCTTCTCTGGACACATTCCAGTACCTCAACATCTCAATCCCATTCCAATGGCAAATCACTCTCTCTGTGAAGAACTTCCTTCTGAATCAAACAAGTTGGAAGAGACCTCCAAGCTCATCCAGTCCAACCTATCACCCAGCCCTACCCAATCAACTAGACCATGGCACTAAGTGCCTCATCCAGGCTGTTGTCGACCTATTCTAGTTGGAGGTGTCCCTGTCTGTACTGGGGGGCTGAACTAGATGATCTTTGAGGTCCTTTCCAACCTAAACCATTCTATCTTCAGGGACAGTGACTCCAGCACCTCCTTGGGCAGACTATTCCAATGGCAAATCACTCTCTCTGTGAAGAACTTCCTCCTGCTCCTCCTCCTCTTCATAATAATAATAACAATTACAACAACAACAACATTAATAACAACAATAGTATAAGAAGTATGTGGCCATGGCACTTTGGGATATGGTTTAATGGCTGTGGTGGTGTTGGGTTGATGGTTGGACTTGATCTTGGAGGTCTTTTCCAGTCAAAACAGTTCTCTGATTCTATCCTGCAAGGAACATCTAAACCCCAGCAGCACCCATTGCATGGCCTCACTGCTAGGTGAGTGAGAGCAGACCAGGGCAGAACTGCTTGGCTGGATGTAGAAAAACAATTTCTCTGCTGTCACTGGGTGCTGAGCAGCATCCTGGCTGAGAAACAGTGTGTGTGAGTGATGCTCACTGCCCCTGCCACCCCCCCAGCCCCTATGCCCTTGGGAATGTCAATGAGGCAGTGAATGGCTGCATCTAGCAGAGCTCCCAGGCCTGAGGAGCTCAGGGCTGTGCTCCTACAAATAAGAATAGGCTGTTGGGACCTGGGGCCAATCCCTGGTGGCAGTGTCTGCTGTTGCCCAGCAGCAGTTGCTGGGGTAGACATTGGTGGGTTCATTACCTACAGCCTTTGGAGTGGCTTTCAGCTGGGCCTGGCTGTTTGTTCAGGGAGATCCTCACTGCTCGACCTTCCTGAACTGCCACATTCCTTTTAATTATGATTGGCAGCTGATGGAAATTTGGGCACTTGATTGGCAGCCCAAGTAACTTTCTCCCTTCCCACAATTCTTCAGCTTCCTTCCCATCAATAGACATAATGTTGGCTACTTTGCTGGGCTAAATAGCAACCTTTGCCCCCCTCTTTTCTTTGGCAAATGCTCAACGCTTCATTCTTTTCAGAAAGCCCCTTGGAATGCAGCTGAGAAGGGCCTCAGCAGTGCTGCCCTCCTCCTCAGTCTCCTTCTCCTCCTTCTTCTTCTCCTCCTCCACCTCCTCCTTCTCCTCCTCCTTCTTCTCCTTCTCCTCCTTCTCCTCCTCCCCACTCCTCAGCGCCAGGCCCGGGGACTTTTGTGCACGAGTGAACAAAGGCTCATTGGCAACACTTCTGGATTTCATTTCAGAATATGTTTGTCACTCCAGAATGAAATAAACTGATTATCCTGCTATTTTTTTTTTTTCTCCTCTGTGTGCTTAACTCCTCCCTTTCAGCTTTCTCCAATGCTGGAACTGCTGGACAAAGATTTACAGAGGGTTACCGAAAGCAGATGCTTGCTCCGAGGCTGCTTCACTTCATTCTTGCTCTGGGGACATGCAGAGTGGCTCCCATGCTCCACATTTCTGTGGTCTCCAGCTCCATGGTTTGTAGTTCCATGCTCTGTATCTCCATGTTTCACAGCCCCATGGTTTGTAGCTCCATGTGGTTTCTAAGCTCAGCCAGCACCCAGGATCCCACAACCTGATTCCACTTTTTAGCTCTTCAGATGCTTTTTCAAAGTCACCAAAGTGATGCAAATGCTCAAACCAGAGTCAAAAACTGATTTGCCTTACACAGGTGTGAACACCATCAATGTTCAACAAGTGCAAGGTCATTCTGAACATGGGGCTTGGGTACTGAGGGCATGGAGGTGCCTTTGAGGATGGGCTGTCCCACTCTGGGGTGTCTCCTCTCTGAGCGGAGGGGTCCTGAGTGGGCACAAGGCAGTGCTGGCCGTGGCAAAGGACCTGGCAGGGGCAGCTCTGAGTGGGGGATGTGGCATGAGCTCTGTTCACCACCACTCTGCATCTTAGTAATTAAATGAAAGTTGGCCCCAGCTCCTAAGAGCTTCTTCTGCTGAACACTGGACAGTTAGAGCAGGGTTTGATCATGATGAGGAGAGTACTTGAAGGTTTGGTTTTTCAAAGAGAGGAGGACGCTGCCGAGCTGCAGAAATTGCTTGTGTGCACAAAACAGACATTCACCCTTCTCCATCAGCCCCAAAGTGATGAAGAGTGTGTTATGAGAGCTGACAGGCCCCAGCACTTTCTGTGTCCCTCAAGAGTGGCACGGATGAGGAGACAATTAGCAAGATATGGTCTCATTTGCATTGAGGGATTCTCACTCTCTGTCGGAGGGAGAGGTGAAATAGAAGAGAAGATGCCCAGCATGGGCAGCCCCAGAGCACAAGTGGTTGAGTACAGCCCCAGAATTGTTGGGGTTGGAAAAGCCCTCTGAGATCATCCAGTCCAACCATCAACTCAATACCACCACAGCCATCAAACTATGTCCCAAAGTGCTGTGTCCACATGTTTCTTCAAGCCTTTCAGGGATGGGGACTCCACCACCTCCACAGGCAGCCTGTTTCAATGTCTAAGTAGGAGGAATTTAGCAATCAGAGTCTAGTGTTTCTTCACTCTGGGGTGAAGGCTCCCACCTGAGAGTTTGAGCATTTCACCCAAGTGAAGTGTTCTGGGAGGTGGTATAGTGCCATGGCACGACCAAGCTCTGCCATGTGTCTGTGGGCAGCCTGTGCAGGAGGCAGAGGAGCTGAATTGGGTGTGCTGCTGCTCCTGAGGAGCTTGGGGCTCTTGGTCATGGGGGGATGCTGGGGGCACCAGGTGCTTACTCTTGCCACATCCTCTTCACCACAGGCAGACCCTACCCACTAAAATAGACAAGAGAGGAAAAGGAAAGGAGTGGATGGAGAGCTTGAGATATTATTAACGGAGAGAGCTCTTCCCCTGGTGGCTTTTGCAGCTTGTGCAGAACCACAGACAGGAGCCAAAAAGGGTCTTTTGCATCATCCCATCACTTCCCTCCACCACAGGCTGTGCACCAAACAGAAACTGAACCCCAGCTGCTCTTGCTCAGGACCTGGGCTGTGATGCTCTACCTGACTTGGATTTGGAAGCCTGGTGGGTTTGGTCTCTAGCCATGGAGGTTGCTGGCCAAGGGCTCTCCCAAGCATGTTCCCAAGGTTTACAATGCAATAAATGGTGTTAACTGGTGGCAGACAAGGAGGGGGGATGTGGGGCTTTGGTTTCTACTGGCAGAGAAAAGTTCTCTGCATGTTTGCAGAGCTGTTCCCAGGTGAGTGACTCCCAGCAGGGCTGGGCTGAGCTGTGGTGGGCTTGGATGTTCCCCATTTGCACATCAGCATCCCCCAGATCCCCATAAGCAATATGCTCACCCATCTCCTGGGCACCTGTGTGGTGCCACTGGGCACTTTGCCATGCTTGACCAGGCAGGACATGCCACGAGCTCTGTTGCAATCCTCCTCTCCATGGTTGTCCTTTCCTGCCAGCCCCTGATCCTGCTCTCACTGGCATGGGAACAGATTTTGCTGACCTTGCCTTGCACAGAATGAGGGAAACCAGAAGAGATGTGCCAGGGCTGGGTGGGCATGTTAGGAGGAAGTTGTTGCCAGAGAGAGTGATTGGCATTGGAATGGGCTTCCCAGGGAGGTGGTGGAGTCACTGTCCCTGGAGGTGTTCAAGAAAAGTCTGGATGAGGCACTTAGTGCCATGGTCTGGTTGATTGGATAGAGCTGGGTGACAGGTTGGATTGGGTGACAGGTTAGATTGGGTGACAGGTTGGGCTGGGTGATAGGTTGGGCTGGGTGATAGGTTGGGTTGGGTGATCTTGGAGGTCTCTTCCAATCTGATTGGGTCTGTTCTATGATTCTATGTCCCACAGCCTCACAATGACTTTAGGAACCAGACCAAATTTCTTACCAGATTGTCTCTCCTCATCATTTGTGAGTTCTGTCAGAGGCTTCTCATAGTTGGGGTGGTTTGGAGAGCCTTCTCCTGTGCCTGTCCCCCTCTGCAGAGGGATGGAAAAGTCCTGCTTGCAGCCTGCCCCAGCCCTGGGCAGGGACAGGGACAGGACAGCTTTCCCCATCCAGGAGCCCTTTGTCAAGGAGTATGGAGAAATGTCATTGTCCCTACACTTCTGTCAGCTTTGCTTGAAATCTGCTGGGAGATTAGGAAGTGATTGCAGCAGACACACAGGCAGGCAGAGCCAGGCATGGACAGCACCACCACACAAATTGCATTTCATTAGAAAACTGAGCTAAAATCCTGCTGGATCTTCCTCTCCCCATAACCCAGTGTCCCTCCCCCCTTCCCTGACTGCTCTCACTGGGCAGACTGGTTTCAATAAACTCTTAATTGCTTCCAACTCCCTTCTGAACTCCTGATCCAGCTCTTGCCCACGTGTGAGGAGCAGGCAGCTCTGCTGGGGCTACCTCTACCTGGCAGCCTGGCTGAGCAAGGGCTTCCCGATGAGGGAATGTCCTAAAAGAGAAGGGACACAAAGGTGGGCAGCAAAGGAGGAATGTGCAACCATGGCTTGCCTCCTCAAGCATGAAGCCCAGGAGGTGAAAACCCATATGGAGCTAAGGGCAGTGAGGGATGTGAAAGGTAGCCACAGGCTTTGGGTGGCTGTGCTGACAGCCCCAGGGAAGGTGTGTGCGGGCCTGGCACTGCACAGGGGACGTGGTGGTGATGGAGAGTGTGGAAAAGGCTGAACAGTTGGCAATTCTGGAGTCACTGCACATACTGTCTGGATTTGGAGGGCCAGAGGGAGATTGGTTTCATGTCAGGAAGGCTTCACTGGGCTGATGCATTTGTGAGGGTTCTGGAGCATCAGTTCTATGAGGAGAGGCTGAGGGAGCTGGGGGTGTGCAGCCTGCAGAAGAGGAGGCTCAGGGCAGACCTCATTGCTGTCTACAGCTACCTGAAGGGAGGCTGTAGCCAGGTGGGGTTGGGCTCTTCTGCCAGGCACCCAGCAACAGAAGACGGGGACACAGCCTCAAGTTGTGCCAGGGCAGGTCTAGGCTGGATGTTAGGAGGAAGTTGTTGGCAGAGAGAGTGATTGGCATTGGAATGGGCTGCCCAGGGAGGTGGTGGAATCGCTGTCCCTGGAGTTGTTGAAGCCAAGCCTGGCTGAGGCACTTAGTACCATGGTCTGGATGATTGGCATGGGCTGGGTGCTAGGTTGGGCTGGATGAGCTTGGAGGTCTCTTCCAACCTGCTTGATTCTATGATTCTATGAGGCCACTGCCTATCACCAACACAAGTGATGTTTGGTCTTCTGCCTCTCAGAGCCTCCACATGTGCCCAGGGAATGCTTTCAGCTGCAGCCTTCCCTCTTTCAGAACCAGGGCATTCCTCTGCCCATGGGCTAAGTCACCCTCTCTCTGTCTGTCTCACACAGCTGGGCTGTGCTCCTTGCCTGCCTGTGGGGATGGTGCTCTCAGGATGTGGTTTCTCTGGAAGAGCTTGAGGGTGGTGGGCACTGAAGCACCCCAACGGCTGAAGGTGGCTGGTTGGCCCTAATGCCAGCTGTGTGTCAGCAGAACCAACCCCCCCCCCAGGAAGGGCTGACACCACAGCAGGCAGGGGATGTGCTCCCACCACCAGCCTGCCCTCGCTCCTCACCGCAGGCCCCTGCATCTCACAGATGCTGGCACGGAGCTGGGTGGTTCTCTGCCTGCTGATGAACCAAGGGAGCTCCCACCTGGGTTGTTTTTCTGACACATTAATCACAGGATCATAAAATCATTTTGGTTGCAAGAGACATTTCAGATCATTGAGTCCAGCTGTAACCCAGCACTGCCAGGTCACCACCAAACCATGGCCCTCAGCACAACATCTCCAAGCTCTGAAACTCCTCCAGGCATGGACACTCCACCACTGCTCTGGGCAGCCTGGGCCAGGCCTTGACATCTCTTTTGGCAAATAAATTGTTCCTCATGTCCAACCTAAACCTCCCTTCGTGCAACTCGAGGCCATTTCCTCTTGTCCTACTGCTTATTGCTTAGAAGAAGAGCCCAGCTGGAGAGACAATTGGCTAACCCTGCAGAGAAACTGCCTCTGCCAAGGGCTGGTGCCAGTGGGGAGCATGAAGCTGCTGGAATTTGTGCAGTGAAAGAATTTCCTTGCAGAGAGTCCAAAAACAGCCAAGGTGGTGCTGGCCTGCAGTGGTCCCTGTGTGCTTGGGCAGGATGGTTCTCCTGACCCTTTTTGTGCAGCATCTTGCAGGGCAAAGCAGTGCTGAGGGAAGGGCTGGGAACAGCTGAGGAAGAAGAGAAGGGTTTATGTTTTGGTGTTGCCAAAGCTCTGAGCTGAGGCTGTGCTCCCTCTGTGCTGGGGACTACTTAACATGGAGCTGCTTGTCCCAGAAAGCTTGTTAGCAGACTTGGGTCACAACAGATGGATGCAGATGGGTGGGGAGAAGAGGGAACATCATGGCAGGAGCAGTAGCAGTAGCGTGATGTGTGCTCACTAAAGCAGAGCAGCAGCAGCAGCCAGGCTTCCAATGCAGCAGAGCATTTTGAGGAGCTTTTTGGTTCCTTTGGGGAGCTCACAGGTGCTGCATCTGAAGTGTGACAGCCAGCAGGAGACAACAGGCTTGCCTGGAAACCTGGCAAGGGGCTGGTGGGAAAAGGAGACTTGGCTGATCCTGGTCCTGTGTGAGCAACTGACTCACCCCAGTGTGAGCTAGGGCCAAGCAGGCTCTGGCTGAGAGCTGAGCAGCCATGTCTCATCCTGTCTCATCCTGTCTTCTGTCTTTTCCCATCCCATTCACAGAATCACAGAATTAACCAGGTTGGAAAAGACCTCTATGACCATCGAGTCCAACCTATCACCTAACACCATCTAATTAACTAACCCATGGCACTAAGTGCCTTGTCCAGACTCTTCTAAATGTATCCAGGGACGGTGACTCCACCACCTCCCTGGGCAGCCCATTCCAATGCAAATCACTCTTGCTTATGAAGAACTTCTTCCCAGCATCCAGCCTGAACCTGTCCTGGCACAGCTTGAGGCTGTGTCCTCTTGTTCTGTCACTGGGTGCCTGTCTTCTGTCCCGTCGCATACTGTCCCGCCCTGTCTCATCCTTTCTTCTCCTCTCTCTTCCCATCCCACCCTGGATGCTTGGTTGCCCTTCCATCACCCCAAGCTCACAGGATCACAGGATCACAAGGGACCCAAGGAGATCATCGAGTCCAACCCCCCTGCCAGAGCAGGACAATGCTATCTAACACAGATCAAAGAGAAACACATCCAGAGAGATCTCTAAAGTCTCCAGAGAAGGAGATTCCACAACCCCTCTGGGGTATCTGTTCCAGTGCTCTGTGACCCTTACAGTAAAGAAGTTCTCCCTCGTGCTGAGGCAGAACATCTTTTGCTGCAACTTCCACCCATTGCTCCTTGTCCTATCACAAGGAGCAAGTGAGCAGAGCCTGTCCCCCCAGTCCTGGCCAGCCCTCAGATATTTATAAACATTTACCAAATCCCTTCTAAATCTTCTCTTTTCTAAACTAAAAAGCCCCAGGTCTCTCAGCCTCTCATAAGCCATGCCCTCAGGTCCCCTCATCATCCTTGAGCCGTCCTCTTTCCATGCTAGGGGTGGATGACCTGCAGTCCTGGCAGCTCAGATCTTGGCCAGGACCTTCCAGCTCCTGATGTGATATGGCCACCACCATCCCTGCTGCCAGGAACCCCTCTCCCTTCTCTCCCCAGCGGGCAGAGAGGCAGCCTTGATGTGCTGTATATTAAGTGGAGTGGCAGCTGCGATATCGCCGTCGAAAACTAAGTGCAAAATTTACAGCAGTAAATTCTTCTCTCTTCAGGGTGGTTAATTATCTTAATTACTTTTATTATCTTTTATCTTTTAAGATCCTAAATTGCTTATTTCTGCTTGTGTTGCCAAAGGGGGTTGCATATTTTTTAGTGGCACACGCTGTGCGGAGGCACCGCTCTGCGCGCCTGCCTTGGCTCACTCTGTAAGAACTTTGATTTATAGGAGGCTTCTCCTCGGGATTTTAATTGCACTAAAGAGAGCAAACAAACTCCACTGAAGTACTGGCTGGTGGAGGAGGTGGCAACCTACCCTCTCCTGGTGTTCCAAATGGGTCCCACTGCTAGGCCAGAGGGAGGGAGGTTTGGTTCTTGGAGCGGCGGAATCATAGAAATGCTCAGAGGGCTGCAGCAGCTCTGCTACGAGGACAGGCTGGGAGAGTTGGGGCTCTGCAGCCTGGAGAAGAGAAGACTCTGAGGAGACCTTGGAGTGGCCTTCCAAGATCTGAAGGGGGCTACAGGAAGGCTGAGGAGGGACTATTGACAAGGTCTTGGAATGACAGGATGAGGAGGAATGGGTTTGAAGTGGCAGAGGGGAGATTGAAACTGGATGTTAGGAAGTTGTTTGCAGAGAGGGTGGTGAGACACTGGCACAGGTTGCCCAGGGAGGTTGTGGAGCACAGAAGCACCCAATGTGATCTTTGATCACATTGGGTGCTTCTGTGCTCCACAATCTCCCTGGAGGTGTTCAAGGCCAGATTGGATGAGACCTTGAGCAACCTGTTCTAGTGGGAGGTGTCTCTGCCTATGGCAGGGGGTTGGAACTGGCTGAGCTTTGAGGTCCCTTCCAACCTAAACCATTCTATGATTCTGTGATTCCATTTTCAATGCCATCCCTCAGAGGGGGTGCAGAGGGGGGAGCTGGCGATGCCCAAAGCTAGGACTGCCCAAACTCTACACTCACTGAAGGACCTTGTCTGATGCCATTCAGCTGCCAGGGAGGAAAAGGAGCTTTTCATATGCTTCACAAAGGGGAGAGGGGGGGGGCTTTTCTTTGCTGTGTTGCTCCCTGAATGCCACACAGCCCCGGGAAGAGGGGCAGCTCTCAGCCCCAAACAATCCCGACCTGAAAGGCAGAGAGGGAGGGAGGCAAAGAAAGGTCTTCCCCCCTCATTAGGACACTTTAGCCTGCAGCCACTTCGGTGGTGCCTGTGGGGAGCTCCCTGACACCCCAGCAGAGCTGTGGCTGTGATTACTCCAGGAAATGTGTAACTCCACACCTCACAGATAGGTTTTTTTTCTGTCTCCTTTGCCCTGTCTTTTAATAGCCAACAGCAGCAGAAGTGCTGCAGCCTGCTCTGCTTCCTCCTCATTTCCCCACTGCCTGGCTGCTGTCAGCTGAAATTTATGCTGTGGTTTAGGAGTAATTTTTAGTTTGGAGGAATTGTCCTCCTGCCACCCTCTATAAATAACCCACACATCGCTCTTAACTCTGCCTGGCCACCATGGCCCCCAGCCCTCCCTGCTGCCCACCTGCAGCCTAGGTCTGGATGGTAACAATGCTAAGGTGTCCAGATTGTGGTGCTGGATGCTCCACACCAGAGCTGGGTCAGGGTGATTACAATGCCAAGGTGCCCATGTTGTGGTGCTGGACACTCCACACCAGGGCCTGGTCAGGGTGCAACAGTGTTAAGGTGCCCATGTTGTGGTGCTGGATGCTCCACACCTGGGCCTGGTCAGGGTGATTACAATGCCAAGGTGCCCATGTTGTGGTGCTGGACGCTCCACACCAGGGCCTGGTCAGGGTGGCAGCAATGTTCAGGTGTCCATGTTGTGGTGCTGGCTGCTCCACACCAGAGCTGGGTCAGGGTGATTACAATGCCAAAGTGCCCATGTTGTGGTGCTGGATGCTCCACACCACAGTCGGGTCAGGGTGGCAGCAATGCCAAGGCACGTGGGCTGTGATGCTGGGTGCTCCTCATCAGCAACCAAACACATGAGCTCAGGGTCTGAGCGTCTGTGGTGACACTGAGGCACGGCTGGTGAAGGTGGCAGGTCCATGGTACATTTTGCCATCGTGTGTAGAGCAGGAGGTGAGGACCACACCTTCACTTAACTCCCAAGATTCCTGGGATCTCTAGCTTTGTGCCCCTCCATGCCCAGGGAGCAGCCAGGCTTTGGCCACCAACTCTTCTTCCCCTGGAAGCAGCCAGACAGGAGCTCCAGAGATGCTGAATCTGCAGCTCCCCCTCATTTTCATGGTAATCTGCACTCTGGTTTGTGCTGCTGCAGAGGGTTTTTAATGAGGGAAGGAGCTCCTGCCATAGGCTGCAGCCAGCCTCTGATCCTCGTCCTGCAGCCAGCCTGGGCAGCAGCTGCTTTCTTCAAGGGGACATTTCCAGAAGCCAAACCAGTAAGAGAGTCTTGCAGGCAGGATTTCTGAGAGGAGACAGGGATATGTGGACCTATGATGGTGGGATAGAGTCTGTCACCACACCTGCAGACTACACATGGAAAGCTGTAAATGCAGGGATACAGCCTCTGAGGTGGCTCCTCCACACTGTGATGGTGGTTGGAGAGGGAAGGAAGGAACTGAGAGGTTTGTGTCTGATCCACAGGCATGACCTCGAGGGTTGGGGGAAGTGATCCTCCCCCTCTGCTCTGCACTGGTGAGATCCCACCTGGAGTACTGCATCCATTTCTGGAACCCCTGTTACAAGAGGGCTATGGATGTGCTGGAACGTGTCAAGAGAAAAGCCACGAGGATGATCAGAGGGCTGGAGCTGCTCTGCTGTGAGGAGTGACTGAGGGAGTTGGGGCTGTTCAGTCTGGAGAGAATGCGGCTCCCAGGTGGGCAGATTTAGATTAGACATCAGGAAGAAGTTTGTCACCATGAAGGTGCTAAGACATTGGACCAGGTTGCACAAAGAGGGGGTGGAAACTCCATCCCTGAAAGTTTTTAAGGCCAGGCTGGATCACAGAATCACAGAAACATTCTGGTTGGAAAACACCCTCAGGATCACCAAGTCCAACATTTATCCCTACTCTACAAAGCTCACCCTTAAGCCATAGAAAGNCCCTTCAGATATTGGAAGGCCACTCCAAGGTCTCCTCAGAGCCTTCTCTTCTCCAGGCTGCAGAGCCCAAACTCTCTCAGTCTGTCCTCATAGCAGAGCTGCTACAGCCCTCTGAGCATCTCTGTGGCCTCCTCCAGACTCCCTCTAACAGTTCCATGTCCTTCTTGTGTTGGGGGCCCCAGAACTGCACACAGTACTGAACGGAGGAGATCCCCAGCTCCATTGCAGGAGCACCTGGGAGTGTTTGGGAGGCTCCTCTGTGGGGTGGAGCTGCCTTCCCTCCTCCTCTCTCCCTGGTGTGGGGTTGTTTTCTGCTCAGCTCTACCATGTTTGTTTCCCAGGTGTTGAGGTTGCTTTCCTCAAAGCTTTCTCTTCTCCAGGCTGCAGAGCCCTAACTCTCACAGCCTGTGCTCATAGCAGAGCTGCTGCAGCCCTCTAAGCATCCCTGTGGCCTCCTCTGGACTGGCTCCAACAGTTCAGTCCAGTCTAAACCCATCCAGTGGCAGTTTGAGGCCAGTTCCCTCAGGATGTATCTCTGAGCATCCTGATCTAGCATGAGCCATCCCTGCCCACACCAAGCTGGAGTGGGGGAAGGTTTGCAACTGGCTGATCCTTGCAATCCCTTCCAACCCTGCCGATCCCTTCCAACCCCACTGATCCCTTCCAACCCTACCAATCCCTTCCAACCCTGCCGATCCCTTCCAACCCCACTGATCCCTTCCAACCCCACTGATCCCTTCCAACCCTNCGACCCCCTCCAACCCTGCCTATCCCTTCCAACCCCACTGATCCCTTCCAACCCTACCAATCCCTTCCAACCCTGCCGATCCCTTCCAACCCTACCAATCCCTTCCAACCCTGCCAATCCTTCCCAATCCCACTGATCCCTTCCAACCCTACCAGTCCCTTCCAACCCTGCTGATCCCTTCCCTCCTGAACCCTTCCAACCCTACCAATCCCTTCCAACCCTGCTGATCCCTTCCAATCCTACCAATCCCTTCCAACCCCGCCGATCCCTTCCAACCCTACCAATCCTTTCCCATACCTCCTGATCCCTTCCAACCCTACCAATCCCTTCCAACCCTGCCGATCCCTTCCCTCCTGAACCCTTCCAACCCTACCAATCCCTTCCAACCCTGCCAATCCTTCCCAATCCCGCTGATCCCTTCCAAACCTACCAATCCCACCAATCCTTTCCAACCCTGATGATCCCTTCCAACCCTTCCAACCCTTCCCAATCCCGCTGATCCCTTCCAACCCTACCAATCCCTTCCAACCCTGCCAATCCTTCCCAATCCTGCTGATCCCTTCCAACCATACCAATCCCTTCCAACCCCGCCAGTCCCTTCCCTCCTGATCCCTTCTAACCCTGCCAATCCCTTCCCTCCTGATCCCTTCCAACCCTACCAATCCCTTCCAACACCGCCAGTCCCTTCCCTCCTGATCCCTTCTAACCCTGCCAATCCCTTCCCTCCTGATCCCTTCCAACCCTACCAATCCCTTCCAACACCGCCAGTCCCTTCCCTCCTGATCCCTTCTAACCCTGCCAATCCCTTCCCTCCTGATCCCTTCCAACCCTACCAATCCCTTCCAACACCGCCAGTCCCTTCCCTCCTGATCCCTTCTAACCCTGCCAATCCCTTCCCTCCTGATCCCTTCCAACCCTACCAATCCCTTCCAACACCGCCAGTCCCTTCCCTCCTGATCCCTTCTAACCCTACCGATCCCTTCCCTCCTGATCCCTTCCAACCCTACCAATCCCTTCCAACCCCGCCAATCCCTTCCCTGCCGATCCCTTCCAACCCCTACCGATCCTTTCCCTGCCGATCCCTTCCGACCCCGCCGGTTCCACGGCTGCGAGCGTCCCACGTTCTCGAAGGGCAGGAGTGAATTTTAAGAAGGCAGATAATTAGCAGCCTGCTTCCTCGTCTGTATTCCTCTCGCCTGCCTGCCCACATAAACATTCGGCACACAGCACTTCCAGACACTTTTTAATAGAATCGCTTAAAACAATTAATTACCAGAGTTTTCATTCAAGCTGCAGTGGAAAAGATACGCCGGCAATAAAAGGCATTTATTCCTCGCTTTCTGGAGGCCTGTTTGTTATTAACATGTAAATTAAATCATCACAGATGTTCCAGTTTTATGTTGGTTTTTTTTTTCCCTCCCTTCCCCCCCCCCCCCCACCAAAACCAAAC
>WAAF01010313.1:5302-17898 GCA_013400475.1 Tricholaema leucomelas | reverse complement strand
CCCCCCTTCTTTTTCTCTCTTCTTTTTTTTCTCAATCTGGGCGATGTGAAGTGCAGGGCTAAGCGCGGCCCGAACCGCCTGAGTTTATTACAGGCAGATTCATTAGCAAGCAGCAGTATTATTGGGTATCATTTCTCTTTGATGTGGTTTTTAAACCAATTATCAGGATAATTTGTTCGTTTCCCTCCCTGTTTGTTTCTTTTCTTGTGATGTTTGTGTCAGGAGTCGCCAACCGAGGGCGATGGTTTTGGCTCTTCGTGGCCTCGCCGCTTGATGCTGGCCAGGGACACTGTGGAGTCCATGCCTCTGCTGCAGCCCTCTAAGCATCCCTGCTGGTTGGTCCCATCATGAAGTCCATGCCAGGTTGGTGTCATCATGGAGTCCATGCCTGGTTGGTGTCATCATGAAGTCTATGCCTGGTTGGTGTCATCATGGAATCCATGCCAGGTTGGTGTCATAATGGAGTCCATGCCTGGTTGGTGCCATAATGAAGTCTATGCCTGGTTGGTGCCATCATGGAATCCATGCCTGGTTGGTCCCATCATGAAGTCCATGCCAGGTTGGTGTCATAATGGAGTCCATGCCTGGTTGGTGCCATAATGAAGTCTATGCCTGGTTGGTGCCATCATGGAATCCATGCGTGGTTGGTCCCATCATGAAGTCCATGCCAGGTTGGTGTCATAATGGAGTCCATGCCTGGTTGGTGCCATAATGAAGTCTATGCTAGGTTGGTGCCATCATGGAATCCATGCCTGGTTGGTCCCATCATGAAGTCCATGCCAGGTTGGTGTCATAATGGAGTCCATGCCTGGTTGGTGCCATAATGAAGTCTATGCCTGGTTGGTGCCATCATGGAATCCATGCCTGGTTGGTCCCATCATGAAGTCCATGCCAGGTTGGTGTCATAATGGAGTCCATGCCTGGTTGGTGCCATAATGAAGTCTATGCCTGGTTGGTGCCATCATGGAATCCATGCCTGGTTGGTCCCATCATGAAGTCCATGCCAGGTTGGTGTCATAATGGAGTCCATGCCTGGTTGGTGCCATAATGAAGTCTATGCCTGGTTGGTGCCATCATGGAATCCATGCCTGGTTGGTCCCATCATGAAGTCCATGCCAGGTTGGTGTCATAATGGAGTCCATGCCTGGTTGGTGCCATAATGAAGTCTATGCTAGGTTGGTGCCATCATGGAGTCCATGCCAAGTCAGTGTCATCATGGAGTCCATGTTTGGTTGGTGTCCAGTTCTGGGTTCCTCAATTCGAGAGAGATGTTGAGGTGCTGGAAGGTGTCAGAGAAGGGTGATGAAGCTGGTGATAGGCCTGGAGCACAGCCCTGTGAGGAGAGGCTGAGGGATCTGGGGGTGTGCAGCCTGCAGAAGAGGAGGCTCAGGGCAGAGCTCATTGCTGTCTGCAGCTACCTGAAGGGAGGTTGTAGCCAGCTGGGGTTGGGCTCTGCTCCCAAACAACCAGCAACAGAACAAGGGGACACAGCCTCAAGTTGTGCCACGGCAGATTCAGGCTGGATGTTAGGAGGAAGTTGTTGCCAAAGAGAGTGATTGGCATTGGAATGGGCTGCCCAGGGAGGTGGTGGAGTCACCATCACTGGAAGCAGATGAGTCACTTAGTGCCATGGTCTGGTTGATTGGTCAGGGCTGGGTGCTAGGTCGGACTGGATGATCTTGGAGGTCTCTTCCATCCTGGTTGATTCTATGATTCTATGATCATGGAGCCCATGCCCAGCTGGGACCACCAGGGGATCACTACCCAGCCTATGCCTGGTTGGTGTTATAGAATCACAGGATCACAGGATGTTAGGGGAAGGGACCCAAATAGATCATTAAGTCCAACTGCCCTGCCACAGCAGGACCATACAATCTAGCCCAGATCACACAGGAACACATCCAGACAGGCCTTGAAAGACTCCATAGAAAGAAACTCCACATCCTTCTGGGGAACCTGTGCCAGTGCTCTTACTTACAGTCAATAAGTTCCCCCTTGTGTTGAGGTGGAACCTCCTGTGCTGCAGCTTCCATCCAATGCTCCTTGTCCTGTCACCAACCTCATGGTGCAGAACTTGTTCTGAACATCCAATCTAATTCTGCTCTTCTCTCATTTCAAACCATTGCCTCTCATCCTATCCCTGCAGGCCTTTGCAAACAATCCATCTTCAGCCCTCTTGTAACTCCCTTCAGGTACTAGAAGGCTACTCTAAGGTCTCCCTAAAGCTCTGTCTTCTTTAAGTGGAACAACCTCAACTCCCCCAGCCTGTCCTCATAGGAGAGGTGCTACAGCTCTCTGATCATTTTTGTGGCACTCCTCTGGACCTGCTCCAACAGCTTCATGTCCTTCTCAGAGCTGGCTGAGGCTCTGATGAGGAGAGTGAACTCTGCAACATGATCAGGCATTGCTCAACAGGGCCACAGCCTCCACTGCAACCTGGTGGAGGTTTGAACCAGAGCCTCTGAATCATGTCCTAAAAGATACAGCAGCAGAGGTCCAGCAGGTCAAATGGCAGCTGAGGCCATGATGGTGAATGATGATGATGTCCACGATCCACTTCTAAGGACAACTTCTTCCCAGAAGGAGATCTCAGGCACTGGAACAGACTGCCCAAGGAGGCAGTGGAGTCACCATCCCTGGAGGTATTTGAAAGACAAATGGATGTGATGCTGGGTGTTAGTGTCAGTGGCTTAGCAGCAGTGGTGCTTCTAGGTGAGAAGTTGGACTTGATGATTTCAAAGGTCTCTTTCAACCTCAGTGATTCTATGAATTGGTGTAACAGAGGAAAGTCTTCTTCCTCTGAGTTAAAAAAACAAGTGCAGAACACACAGCTGCTTGATTTTCACCTGCAGTAATATTCTGAAGTGTTTTCCAATCAAGGTTAGAAAAGATCTGAGATCATCAGGACAGAGCAGGATCAGCATCCATTGAGGAGAAAGAAGAACATGGGACAGACTGTGTAGAATCAAGGTTGGGAAGGATCTGAGATGATCAGTGTCAGAGCAGGATCAGAGTCCACTGAGGAGAAGGGAGAACATGGAGCACATTGTGGAGCACACACTGTGGAGCACAGCTGCTTGGATTTTCACCTGCAGTAATATCTCAAAGTGGAAAGACAGTTTTTGTACCCCAAGAAAGGAGAATTTTACCCTGGAAAGCTGCTCCTCTGGACACCTCCTCTGTAAATCAGGCGAATTACTGCTGGGCTCTAACTCACATGGAGTCCTCCACAAGCCCCAGGAGACAGCTAAAACCAGAACCACAGCTCAGGCATTGAGGAAAAGCAAAGTAT
The DNA here is from genome assembly GCA_013400475.1 of Tricholaema leucomelas. NCBI lineage: Eukaryota > Metazoa > Chordata > Aves > Piciformes > Lybiidae > Tricholaema lacrymosa > Tricholaema leucomelas. Next base: position 14,606 of record WAAF01010313.1, on the reverse strand, counting down.
CTCCACTACTGAAAACCATTAGATTTCAGCCTGAATCAGGCAGGTGAAGATCCTGTAAGCCTTGTGTCCCACCTGCCCATGTGTCTGTCCTGTCCCCATGCTATCTCATCTCACCCCATCCCAGTGAAGGACACAGGCTGTGATTTCTTTCCCCTTGGGAATATTTTACTCTCCTATTCTACTCTAAATCTACTCTTTGGGTAAATTTAGACTGGAGATTAGGAATAAATTCTTTCGAGTGAGGGTCGTGAATCACTGGAGCAGGTGACACAGGGAGGTTGTGGATGCTCCCTCCCTGGAGGTGTTCAAAGCCAGGTTGGATGAGGCCTTGAGCAACCTGTTCTAGTGGGAGATGTCTCTGTTCCACAGCAAGAGGGTTGGAACTGGCTGATCTTTGAGGTGCCTTCCAAACCAAACTTCTCTTTGAATCCATGAAACATCCAAGAAGCTTCTGCTGGTGGCCCAGCTCCTTTGTTCTGCTGCCGCCCTGTGTCCTTGCTAACTGCTGGAGAGGGAGGGCTGGGAGGGGGGAACCTTGCAATCACCTAAAAAAGGGGGAAAAAAAGAAGTCTTGGAAAGGCTTTCATGCTAAGAATCCCACATTTGACAGAAGTGTGAGATACCTTGAGGCCTTCTATTGATTACCTGGGAGCAGGAGTGCAGGGGCGCTTTGAGCTGTCACAGTTGCAGGCGTTTCTGCAAACGATAGAAGACTGGAACAAAAACAGAGGCAGGCTCCTGACACAGGGTGTTAGGCAATAAAACACTGTTAATTGTGTTGTCTTAAGGCTACAGCCATCCACTAGCTGAAGGTCATTTGCTTCCTGTGCTGCTGGTGGGAAAGAGGTGCTCTGACAGGTGGGGATCGGAGCAGGAAACAGATATTGGTCAGATTGCAGCAGGAGTGACACTCAGGTGCCAATGATGGTGTAGCTAAAGGGAAGAGGACAAGCAGCAGGCAGGACATCTCGTGGCTTGTGGATCTATAAAGGGGATGTTACAGGAGCTGCTGCAAGATGGGATTCAATCTAGCATCCTCTGGGGCCACCTCATCATTTTATGGCACCATCATTATGTGTTTGCCTTCTGCACCACAGCTGAGCACCCACCAGTGTCCATACATCCATGAGGGACAAGGCAAGGTCATGGTGGGAGTTTACCCTCCTGCTTGCTCCAGAGTTCAGTGGTCAGATGTGCAGCAACACTCTGCACATCTGCTCTGCATGGTGGGAGACAGTGCTTGGCCAGGAGGGTATCTGAGAGGTTCTGAGTCAGAAGCCCTCAGCCACTCTCTGCATGTCTCATGGCCAAGTCCTTGCTGCAGCACTTGGAGATGGGAGGACCTCTGAGGTACCCTCCTCAACAGAATCATAAAAGCACAGAATCCTTTGGGTTGGAAAAGACCTTTAAGGGCATCTAATCCAACTGTTAACCCAGCACTGCCAGGTCACCCCTAAACCATGGCCCTCAGCATCACATCTCCATGGTTTTGAGACCCCTGCAGGGATAGGGACTCCACCACTGCCCTGGGCAGCCTGGGCCAGGCCTTGACAATCTTCAGGGGAAGTAAATGTCCTTCATGTCCAATCTAAACCTCTCTTGGTGTAATTTGAGGCTGTTTCCTCTTGTCCTATTGCTGCTTCCTTGGGAGAAGAGAGTGACCAGCGTCAAAAGCTCCTCTAGAGGTCCTGTTGCCCAGGTCTGCCCAGATCCCTGGGGAGCCATTGACTACCTGAGGTCATGTTGGGTAGGGTAGAAAAGTGCATCCAACACAAAGCACCTGCCTTGTGCAGTGTCCAGCACCAAAAGGCTGGAGCCTCACAGGCACTTAGCTCCTGGCAGAGGCACAGTGATCTCCTCCAGGCATACGTCCAAGCTGGAGTGTCTGGGAGCATCCACTTTAACAGTTCATTAACCTCCTTAATAAAATGGCCAAAAGGAACATTTCCTTCAGCTCTGGACTCCAACTTTATGGATCACATTACAGCTGGCTGGAAGGTGGCAGATTCTTTGCAGAGGGAAGCTACTGAAATGGATAAGAGAATAGGTGGTAAGGAGGAGAAGGCTGGAAGTTGGTTTCCCACTGGTTTCTCACTGTCATGGCAAAGAAGAGTCTGGAATGACCTTGTGGATCTGACAGAACAGACATTGGGCTTATGCTGGCTCAGAGATTCTACCTTGTGTCTACCATGGAGGGTCCAGTCTTGTGAGATGTTGAGTCTAGAAACTAAAGGGATGGACTGGAGCAAAACATGGAGAATGTTCCACTAGGAGGGGATCCTCTCCCTTCAGTGTTGGCTTTCTGGCACTGTCTGGCTTTTTCTCATAGACATCAAGTAGTGGGGACTGGAAAGCTCCAGAATGGAGCAAGTAGGCTTTAGCCTTTGCAATAATCAAATCCAGAGCATGAAGTCAAACTCTCTTCAACTCAAGGTGTGTCAGGAAGCATAAACCAGGAGCATCCTGGGATTACTCAGTGACATAGAAGACCAGGATCAGTGTCCATTGAGGAGGAGGGAGAACATAGAGCACACTGTGTAGAATCAAGGTTGGGAAAGATCTAAGATCATCAGTGACAGAGCAGGATCAGGACAAGGAGACACAGTCTCAAGTTGTGACAGGGGAGGTCTAGGCTGGATGTTAGGAGGAAATTGTTGGCAGAGTGATTGGCATTGGAATGGGCTGCCCAGGGAGGTGGTGGAGTTTCTATCCCTGGAGGTGTTCAAGACAAGCCTGTCTGGGGCACTTAGAGCCATGGTCTGGTTGATTGGCCAGGGCTGGGTGCTAGGTTGGACTGGATGAGATTGGAGGTCTCTTCCAACCTGCTTGATTCTATGATTCTATGATCTGAGATCATCAGTGACAGAGCAGGATGAGTGTCCATTGAGGAGAAGGGAGAACATGGAGCACACTGTGTAGAATCAAGGTTGGGAAAGATCTGAGATCACCAAGCCATAATCCCAAAGGGCATACAAGTAACCCCTCTGATCTGGAGGAGTTCCAGCATGGAGTGGTTTTATTTTCCATAGTCAGAAAGGCATTGTGACCATAAAGTGTGAATTTGGGAAGGAATTCCAGGTATTCCTGGTCCTAGTTGCTGCCTGGTCTCCTGGATGGTGTGTGCAAGCTAACTTCTGTGTTCCAAGGGCCCTGCACGTAGGGAAGGGTTGAGGTGTCTTGCATCTAATGAGGAACAGGAAAGATTAGGTTGTAGAATAGAATAGAATCAACCAGGTTGGAAGAGACCTCCAAGATCATCCAGGCCAACCTAGCACCCAGCCCTATGCAGTCAACCAGACCATGGCACTAAGTGCCTCATCCAGGCTTTTCTTGAACACCCTCAGGGACAGTGACTCCACCACCTCCCTGGGCAGCCCATTCCAATGCCAGTCACTCTCTCTGTGAAGAACTTCCTCCTAACATCCAGCCTATACTTCCCCCTTGTAGCAAGGTGTTTAATTATTAGGATATTTCTGCTCTGGCTGCATCCTTTGCCTCTCTGTGTGTGAAGTGCCAAATTACATGTCACCTTGGAGGGCATATTTCTGTGGTGTTCAGAGCTCTTACAATGGCAGCCTCATGAATATTTACTGAGCTGCTCAGATAGGCAGCAGTGGAAACAAACACCACCAAAAAACTAAAACCCCAAACCCTTCCATTTGCATCTCCCACAGACACCAGCAAACAGAGTGGCTCTGGGAAGGAGGAGAAGATGGGTGACTGCTGTTGCCTTTCCAGAGGGATGGGGGAAACAGCTTCTTGTATAATGAGATTGACTTTTAAATTGAAAGTGTTGCTGGTTGTGCTGCAGTTCGCACTGCCATGCTGAGCACTTACTCCCTAGGCTCTAACATTAAGACGTCTTATGTACAAGCTGGGAGGATTCAATTAGAGTTTCTGTTATTAATCAATCAATTAAGCCACAATCTTGGCTATATCCATTTCCACTCCTAAGGAGGTGAGCTGCTGGCATCACAAACTTTAGGGACACTGTTTTGTCTGGGTGCAGAAGCAGGCAGCTCCTGGTGTCAGGATGATGCCAGGGCCTCCCATGCAACCCCTGGGCTGTGTGGGGTGAGAAGCTGAGCCCGAGGGGACAGCTGAGTCTTGTCTGCCAGCTGCAGCACTCAGCACCTCAACTCGAGGAGATTTCTCTTTGCTGTAAGGGTGATGAAAGCCTGGAGCAGGCTGCCCAGAGAGGCTGTGGAGTCCTTCTCTGGAGACTTCCAAGACCCATCCGGATTCATTCCTGTGTGGCTTGCCCTAGCTGATCCTGCTCTGGCAGGGGACTTGGACTCCATGATCTTCAGAGGTCCCCTCCAACCTCACCATTGTATGATTCTGTTTTATAGTTGACACGAATCCTTCCAGAAATGTTCAGCTGCACAGGCTGGGAGGTTGGAATTAGATGATCTTTAAGGTCCCTCCCAACCCAAACTGTTCTAGGATTCTATGATTCTATCACCCAGTGTGCTGGGAAAATCTCCTTCCAGTGCTGGCATTTCACTGGCATGGTAGTGTGCCAGCGCCATGGGTGGTCTTGGGCAAGGCCCTCTGCCAGTGTCCCCAGGGATATGGTGGCATGTGGAGATGCTGGGCTCAGAGCATGCTGTCCCATGAAGGGAAGACAGCAGCTGGTGGTACTGGGAACAGAATCATAGAATCATAGAATGGCTTAGGTTGGAAGTGGCCTCAGGGATCATCTCCTCCAACCTTCCCATGATGGGCAGGGACACCTCTCAATTAGACTTGGCTGCTCAAGGCCTCATCCAGCCTGGCCTTGAACAACCCCAGGGAGGAGGCATCCACCAGTCTTTCTGGGCAACCTGTTCCAGACTCTCACCACATTTGTTCTGAAGAACTTCTTCCTCAGATCCAGTCTAAACCTGCTGTCTCTCAGCCTCAAATCCATTCCCCTTGTCCTGTCCCTAGACACCCTTATGAAAAGTACCTCACCAACCTTTCTGTAGGATCCCTTCAGGTATTGGAAGGCAGCTCTAAGGTCTCCCTGGAGTTACCAACATCCAATCTAAATCTGCTCTTCTCTCATTTCAAACCATTGACTCTCAATCTATCCCTGCAGGCCTTTGCAAACATTCCCTCTCTAGCCTTTTTGTAGCCTCCTTCAGGTACTGGAGGGCTGCTATTAGATCTCCCTGGAGCCTTCTCTTCTCCAGGCTGAACACCCCCAGCTCCCTCAGCCTAACCTCATAGCAGAGATGTTCCAGCCCTCATATCATAGAATCATAGAATCAAGCAGGTTGGAAGAGACCTCCAAGCTCAGCCAGGCCAACCTAGCACCCAGCCCTGGCCAATCAACCAGACCATGGCTCTAAGTGCCCCAGACAGGCTTGTCTTGAACACCTCCGGGGACAGTGACTCCACCACCTCCCTGGGCAGCCCATTCCAATGCCAATCACTCTCTCTGCCAACAACTTCCTCCTAACATCCAGCCTAGACCTCCTCTGGCACAGCTTGAGACTGTGTCCCCTTGTTCTGTTGCTGGTTGCCTGGCAGAAGAGCCCAACCCCAGCTGGCTACAGCCTCCCTTCAGGTAGTTGTAGCCAGCAATGAGCTCTGCCCTGAGCCTCCTCTTCTGCAGGCTGCACACCCCCAGCTCCCTCAGCCTCTCCTCACAGGGCTGTGCTCCAGGCTCCTCACCAGCACTCCTACAGGAACAATTCTCTGCATCCTAGTGCCTGGAATATTTAATGCAAGCTGTAACCAGCACTTCAGGGGAAGGGTTTGCAGAAGATGAGCTGGCTGGTTTGGAGCTGAAGTTTGAACACACAGAGCGAAGCAGAGGCAGGCTTGTTGTCTGCAGGCGAGGAAACAACGCAAAGGGAGGATTAAATGGCAATGTTACCTTTACTCTTGTCAAATACCTAAGTAGAAACATTGGTTAATGCCCTTAAAAAAGGCCCATTACCACAGGGCAGGGAGTCAAAGAGCCTGGCTGCCCTAATACTCCGTTATCTCGTTCCCGGATAATGGAATGACCCCTTGCCTGCCCGAGCTGCACGCCGCTATAATAGCATCAGCCGTGTGAATAAAGAGGTTATTTTTGGAATCCAATTGAAACACTGCCCCAGCCAGCCTGACAGGGGAAGGATTGAACAAGATGCAATGTTCTAAGGGAAAGGGAAAAAATTGCATTTTGGGGAAGGTGGCACCGGCAGTGAACTGTGCAAAGGCAGGAGCCGCGGCAGCGGCAGCAGCAGCAGGGTGCTGCGAGCGGATAGCTCAGCACCAGGGAAAGGGCTGCTGCTGAACTGGGCTGGGGGAAGCTGCTGCTGCTGCACTGGGCTGGGGGAAGCTGCTGGTGTTGGACTGGGCTGGGGGAAGCTGCTGGTGCTGGACTGGGCTGGGGGAAGCTGATGCTGCTGAACTGGGCTGGGGGAAGCTGCTAGTGCTGGACTGGGCTGGGGGAAGTTGCTGGTGCTGGACTGGGTTGGGGGAAGCTGCTGCTGCTAGGCTGGATTGGGGGAAGCTGCTGGTGCTGGACTAGGTTGGGGGGAGCTGCTGCTGCTGGACTGGGTTGGCGGAAGCTGCTGGTGCTGGACTGGGTTAGGGGAGCTGCTGGTGCTGGACTAGGTTGGGGGAAGCTGCTGGTGCTGGACTGGGCTGGGGAAAACTGCTGCTGATGGACTGGGTTGGGGAAAGCTGCTGGTAGAGATTGAACCAGCATACAGCTGGGGAGAGTGGGATGAGTCCCTAGAGGGGAAGGGCAGTCAGAAGGCCCCCATGGGTGGCTCTGGCAGCAGTCACCTGTAGCTGGGGATGGGACACATTGCCAACACCCTCACTAGAGCTGGTGTCCAATCCTGGACTTGCCAGCAGCCTGCACACTCTGCAGCTGATTTTTTTTTTCCCCATGCCACTTAAGCACATGTACAAAAGTAAAACACAACTAATGCTAATTCTGGTAGCTAGGGCTGCAATTCATCCAGCAGTGAGGGAGAGAGGAGGCACAAGAGATTCGGCATAAACACCGAGATGAAAATGAATATTAATTTACAAAGCAGCACAAAGACAATGGGATACAGGGAGATGGATATCACAAACTCCCCTTATTCAATCAGATTAGGGACTCATCTTCCCCAAACACCGATTGCTAATCTAGATTTGAGAGACAAATCCTCCTGCAGAAGAGCTTTGCCTTTATCTGGTCCTGTCTGATGCCTCTACTTAAGATGTTACTACGGTTTTGGGGGGAGGGGGGAGGGGGAGTTGGGGAGGAGGGAATCTTCCCTAGCAGCACTTAACTGTTTTGTGGCCAAAATGCCACCAGGAGAGTGGTGGGGCTGGTGGCACAAGGGCTGCCCAAGCTGCTCATCACTTGTCTCACTGCTCGGGGCCAGATAGGCAGCTCTTATGCCACCTCCCCATGGCCAGCCTGGCCTCCAGCCTGCTCCACTCTGTATTCTGTAGCAGAAAAAGTGACATTCCCGAGATCTTGACAGCTTCAGGAACACCTGTGTGGCAGCAGAGTCCATCGTGCCCAATCTGTGTTTCACAGCAGGGCAACAGAGGTGTGTGGAGGGGCTGCCCCTCTGCTCTCATGACTCAGGCTCTCTGTAATTGGTGCCGAATGGGAGGAAATGGAACCCAGAGACCTTTCTGAAGGAGTTAGGGTTGGTGTCTGATGCTGCAAACCAGCTCCAACAATGTGTCATTTAACAGGGGAACAAAAGGCAAAAGCCAGTTGAACAGTTTCCCCCTTCTCTTTGCAATAGGTGGAGATTCCCAGCATCTGCTCCTTCCAGCCAAGCTGAGAACACTCTGAGCAGCTTGGTAAATGCCTGGTTGCAGGTTCTACACCTCCTGGCAGTGTCCGTTCCTGCCAACACACACATGGACCTCACTTGGGCAGCCCTAGGGGGTGTCAGTGTTTTTTCTCCCCTTATTGCCTCTCACCATTGCTTATAGTCTTGCCCTGAGATACCTCTCCAGGGCTTCATCTGTTTTCAGACCTCATCAGTGTGTGCTGTGGCCGTCAGTGCGGTGCTCATACTGGAACCAGCACTGCTGCCCTGCCATAGAGGGACTGTTCGGCACAGTGCCTGGCACTCCTGCTCAAGAGGCAACCTATTTTCTTGTGTCACCATTTTTGTTGCTCTCTGTTAATCAGAAAGAGACATCTCTTGGTTTGGCCACAGGCAGGCAGAGTGTTGGGAGCAAGGCTGGGTCATTCTGTGTCTCCCAGCAGAGTGTAAGCTCCAGGCCAGCAGCATAGGTGGCATTACGAGTGGGAGAAGCTGTGAGGATGGGAGATTTCCACCTGCAATGTGTGGGTGAAGGCAAAACTATGGTTTAAGGTCTCCAGACCTGTTCTGAGAAGGGCAGCCCAAGCCCAGGGATGCTCCTTCCACGGTGGTGCCAGCACTGGCACATCCTGTGGGCACCTGGCTCCTGACCTTGCCTCAGTTAACGTGGTGATGGGAAGAGTGACTGGAGAGAAGACCATGATCACCAGTGGAGTTCAGATGCAGTTGATGTTTTACTACTTAAGTAATCTCATCAAAAAGGCAAAATTGGCTTAATTTGTGCTTGATGAATCATCACAGCATCACAGAATTAACCAGGTTGGAAAAGACCTCTAAGATCATCAAGTCCAACCTATCACCTAACACCTTCTGGTTAACTAAGTGCCTCATCCAGCCTCCTCTTAAACACCTCTAGGGATAGTGACTCCACCACCTCCCTGGGCAGCCCATTCCAGTGCCAATCACTCTTTCCATGAAGAGCTTCTTAACATCCAGCCCAAACCTACCCTGGTGCAGTTTGAGCCTGTGTCCTCTTGTTCTGTCACTGGGTACCTGGGAAAAGAAACCAACCCCCACTTGGCTACAACCTCCTTTCAGGCAGTTGCAGAGAGAAAATCACTCCACAGATGAACTCACAAGCACAAAGCCAAAGCCTGTTTTTTGCATCCTGCTGAGACCTGCTGGAATCAGGACTGTGGAAGCACCTTCTGCTTTCCTCAGGCACCTGAACACTCAGGTTGGTGCTGCAAAACTTCCAGGTTGCAAATGAGATGGGCTAAAAAAAAGCCAAAGAAGAGAACATTTTGAAGGCTCTGGTAATTGTGAAACCAAAAAGAAGAGAACTTTTGGAAGCCTCTTCTTTACCTGTGCCTGTCTGGTAACTGTGAAACCAAAAGAAGAGAACTTTTGGAAGCCTCTTCTTTACCTGTGCCTGTCTGGTAATTGTGAAACCAAAAGAAGAGAACTTTTTGAAGGCTCTCCTTTGCCTGTGCCTGTCTGGTAATTGTGAAACCAAAAAGAAGAGAACTTTTGGAAGC
>WAAF01010311.1:0-13519 GCA_013400475.1 Tricholaema leucomelas | reverse complement strand
GCTGCAGACCCCTTCTGCCCTCCAACCCAGCAATTCTTTTGATTGGCATAGATAAGCAATTATACTCACCATTGTGTAATTTCAAAGCAACTCTGTAGATTAATGTCATCTTAAAAGTTGTTTTCTATAAGAAAATCAGTGGGTTTTGAGTTCAAGTTGTTTATCTAGAGGCAAAATGTTAGTAAAACAAGACTATATGCACACAGTCAAGTTTAACTGGAAACATGCATTTATGTAAAAAATAGTCTTTTTCTTCACAAGGGGCTGGTCTAGGATTAAGAATGAGGGTTTTTTTAGTAGAAGAGACTGAGGTAATATGGGGAAAGATGGAGCTGAGTAATTATGAATTGTAGTTTTATAATGTACTTTCTTGCTGTCTGCCATTAATCTGATACTATTGCACATTAGATTTTAAGGCAGACTTAATTGCATATGTTTAGTTGTTTCATCATCTCTAAATATCTGTATAAAAGCATTTAACATTTTTTGGCCATTGTAGGTGATGGCTTTTTTCTTTATTTTTCTTGCTGATACCTGTAGTCTTCTGTTCTTCATTATAACCAAAATCTCGAGTAGAATACAGGAGAAAAAAAAGCACCTCTGAATGGTATTGTGTATATTTGATTCTATTCCTGGATAATTTTTAAATACATACATGTAAGTTAGGAGAAAAGGAAATAAGAGATGTTATTTGTAGAAATACAGAAACAAATATTTTATATGTAGTTTCACTATTACACATTTGTTTCTTTTCATCATTAAATCCTGTGTTTAGAAACTTCACAGGAAACTTCAGACAAGTGAGAAATTTAGTTTGGAATCAGAAATTTGCATAGCCACTGGCAGTTATCTACAAAAATAATTTTGTGGAGTTTAAGCCTTTCAGTGTCTGAAGGGGGCCTACAAAAAAGCTGGGGAGGGACTTTTGAGGATATCAGGTAGTGACAGGACTAGGGGGAATGGCGCAAAAATGGAGGTGGGGAGGTTCAGACTGGACATGAGGAGGAAGTCCTTCACCATGAGATTGGTGAGACCCTGGAATGAGTTGCCCAGGGAGGTGGTTGAGGCCCCATCCCTAGAGGTGTTTAAAGCCAGGCTGGATGAGGCTCTGGCCAACCTGGTCTAGGGTAGGGTGTCCCTGCCCATGGCAGGGGATTTGGAAGTAGATGATCCTTCTGGTCCCTTCCAACTCTGACTGATTCTGTGATTCTGTGATTTAGATTTATTGTTCAAAGGGCTGCATATACTGAAATTCATTGAAATTATATCCCCAGTAATTATTTTTTGGCCATCATGTTCAGTGGACCTGTGAAGATTTTCCTCTTTTGCTCCTTACCAGGAATAATAAAAATGTAAATATGTTTAAAACACACTAACCTGTCTCTGAAATATCTTCATTCAAGAGGACTAAAATGTGAAAGGGTAGCATTAATCAATTTTCAGATTGAGTTTTTGTCCTGTTGATTATTGGTTTGTAATGACCTTAGATATTCTGCAGAGAAGAAACTCTCAGAAAGAGGAGAGTAGTCCAGATACAATACTTTGTTAATACAGAGTTTTTTTCCTGATTATCAAGATAGACTCTGTTTAAAGTAAATTTGGATCTTTTTCCCTGTTGCAAGATCAAGGATTTGATTTGTGGCTACTTCAGCCTAAAAACAGGAAAAATTTCTCTATACACAATATTTGCCTGTTTGTCTCCTCTGTGGCAGTCGCAGAATAAAGGTAAACTTTCTAAAGGAATTTCAACAGTTTTTATTTGTCATCTTAAACGTCAGAGTTTTTATTTCTGTTACTGTGTTGTCCCTGACTCCATAGTAAAATAAAATTGAAACAGAAATTTGGGAATTAATCTGCCCAGTACAGTGCTGTGTTTTAACAAGTAGCAAAATCATTCTGCTTGCTGAGAAAGCCATACAACTAAAACATTCTATGAAAGTCTTTTCCTTGATATTTCAGAAGTTAAACACGTTCTCAAAAATTATACTAAATCATAAAACCAGGTTTAATTTGTTTAACCAATATGTTTCCTTACTCAGTGGAGGAATCTGCTCCAAACAGTGTTGTTGAAGAATACCTTCAGGAGAAGAGAAAATATGAAGATAAGCGAAAGCAGCAGCCAAAGAAAGGGATTTCTCGTGAAGATCAGGTAAGAGTTTGATAACTGGGGAATAGAAGTCCAGAAAAAGTTCTGAATATGTTTCTCTCTTCATTTGTGTACAACTAAAATTCTAAAATCCATTGTTTCATTTTCCATTAAAAGAGTCTTATTATTTGTAAAGACAAAAATGTACTCTTCAATCTGTAATTTTAATTACCCAGGTAGATAGGTAAGTGAAGTTTCCATCTGTATTTGAAACTGCTGTCAGTTTAGTCACTAAAATCTTCCAAAAGGCATAGGTATCTTTGATTCTATTTACAAGGGTTTGCATTTCTATACAGTGCTTTCCTTGGCTCTGCAGCTTGCATTAAGATAACACTAACAGAAGTTTGCATACTTGGCATCTGTTCAAGCTGGATATTTTAACACATTAAGAAGACAAAGTCATCCATACCTTTTGGTGTTGTGAAATGTTTTTAACTGTACTGTAAAAAGAGTACATAACGAAAATTAGTTAGGATCTATGTAGACTTCAGTATGCAAGTAAAAACAAAGTAAACTGTAACATAAATACTTGGATTTTTTTAAATAGAAAACTTTGAAACTGTTAAATATATGTACCAGCCTATGTAGTGTAAAATACTATTAACTTATGTGGTGGGTTAAGAACTTCTGCCCCCACTAGTTTAGTTGGGGCACTTAATGAGACAGGAATTATATAATATGTAGTTATTTTATTTCCAAAAATCCCCACCCACAAACTGTATGCAAACTAGTTAAATTTGGGTTCTAATTTGATTGGAAAAATATTCACAAGGATGCTTATGGGCGATTCATTAATTTATGAGAATCAGAAGATTGGAAAGATTTAGCCACAACATGGATTTGCCTCACTAATAAATAGGTAGCCTGGAGCCCTAGGGAAAGTCTGTTCTACTCACAGCAGTGGAATAGAATTCAGACATAGTCCTCTGCAGCAGTGTTGGAACTGCTCAGCATCTTGATAGCTATTCAGAGGCTTCTAGATCTTCCCAGGCTCTAGCAGGGTACTGAGAAAGAGATGGACAATCTCTGACCTGATCCTGGTTCCTCTTGGCATGGAGATTCACAGAAGTGCAGGCAGGATCTCTTGCTGACATGCAGAGAGCACAGTGTCTGTGGCACTTCTCACCACATTGTGAGGCACTTAGTGCCTTCTCCTGGTAAACTTGAGGCACTTAAGTTTTCCAGGTAGTTCAAGTCCAAAACATCAGGGCTAAGCTGGTCCAAAGCATGAGGCAGAGCAGAACACGTTGTCCAAGCCAGAAACAGTGTGGCAGGGCACATTGAGCACGGCAGAACATAGAGCAGAGCAGCACACACTGAGGCAGAGGCAGCAAGACAGAAGCAGCATGCTGCTTGCAACTTAGCTCAGTTTATATTATTTACCCAAGTGTAATGGCTTCTTTGCCCACAGAGATTCACCAATCAATATGGCATTTGCAAAGCTGACTGTATTAGGTGAAACCAAGGCTTGCTTACCCTTATTTGGGCAAGATACTCACAAGTGTGTAAACACCTATGGGTACCTGTGGGCCAGCTTAGATGACTTGGAAGTTAAAATATAGCTATATTTACAGCAAAGCAAAATTCACAAGGATATATATACAATATATTTACAAGTATTTACAATTATGTACAATTTAGAAATAATACAGAAATCCAAACTCCCCCCTGGACAAACTAAAGAAGCCCAGAAGTGGCTCAAAGCCTCTTTCTCTCCCAGACAGACAAAACCATCAGCAAAGATTATTTGTTATCTGTTAGTGTAAAATACTAGAGCAGAGCAAATGACAAGTCAATAGATCCAATGCTTAGGTGTGAAGAAGGCAGAAGAGGGTCAGATTGTTTACATTTTGGCTTTTTATCTCTTTTAGCAAACAATGATATAAACTCTATCATTACTTTCTTTTACAACCAGTGATCATTAGTCATCGATATATTCCAATTAGCCTCAAACCAGTATACTTAAAATCTGTTCAGTACATCAAGCACAATGGTTTATAAATTGCATGTGAATTCAGCTACAAAGATGTTCATATCCAACTGCTGAGGCTGGAAGAAACTAGAAGCAAGGCTTACTAACTTCATAGCAGCAGTTGGCAAACATTTATATATGTGGCAAGCTGATAGAGCTCTAAACTAAGAAGTTTATTCGCACTTTGAATTCAAACGAATACATTTTAAAGCCCATTTACTGAATCAAAGAATACTCTGAGATGCATCAGGACAAGTGTGTCCAGCAGGTCTAATGAGGTTCTTCTCCTCCTCTACTCTGCCCTGGTGAAACCACATCTGCAATACTGTGTCCAGTTTTGGGCTTCCCAGCTCAAGAGAGGCAAGGACCTGCTGGAGAGAGTCCAGCAGAAAGCCACGAGGCTGACTGAGAGAACTTGAGCATCTCCCCTACAAAGAGAGACTAGGAGTCCTGGGGCTGTTTCATCTGAAGAAGAGGAGACTTCAGGGAGATCTTATCCATGTACCAGTATCTGAGGGATGGGTGTCAGGTAGATAGGGCCAATCTCTTTTCACCGGTCAGCAGTAATAAGACAAGGAGCATAGAAAGTTTCACCTCAACATGAGGAGAATCTTCTTTACAGTGAGGGGACAGAGCACTGGAGCAGGCTGCCCAGAGAGGTTGTGGAATCTCCTTCTCTGGAGACTTAACAAACCCACCTAGATGTGTTCCTGTGCGAACTTCCCTAGAGGATCCTGCCTTGGCAAGAAGGTTGGACTCGATGATCTCTGGAGGTCCCTTCCAACCTCTAAAGTTCTGTGATTCTGTAAAACTCGTTTGGTGATGTGGATCAAGAGACTTAAAACCTGTTGTAATAAATTTATACTAGCCCTGTCCTGGACATCATAGAAAAATGAGATTACGAGGATATGTATTTTAGCAGATCTTAATTTTTATTTATGTAACCATGCTGGGAACTATTCAAAAGTGATTAATCCAGTTCAGTTGTGGTGAGCCTTGCATTCCTCCTACCTGGTCGTACCATTTTCCATCCTCTGTACAAGAGTTAAGAAAGGGAAAGTATGTTTCCTTACAGTACTAGACATTGGAAGTCCTAACCTTTAAGTTCTACAAGGACCAATTTATCACATGATTTGATCCACAGTATGGCATATAATCACTCCTGTAAGAATGCCTTCTAAGATACTTCAAGATTATTTCTATCATCAAATCTCTTAACAGGAATGCAGTCTCAAGAGGCAGTTAGACAAGACACAAGGAATGTGGCTTTGGTTGGTCACAATTTCATGTAGAAGTTTTAATTTGTATTCTTCTAATGGCAACAGTGTGGAAAGCTATAGAATTTGGATGATTTGCAGGCCCAAATACCTGAAATTTTCCATTCTCCCACCTAAAACAGAAGATTGAATAGAAAATAAAGAAAATAAATGGGAAAAAGAAAATTTGAAACCTGCTATTGGTAGTGTTAAAATATGGTTTTGAAAGAATTCAAAAGCCAGGAAACTCCTGAAGTTAAGATTGCTCCCAGAAGGGAATTTGATTCCAGTGAACGCTTCTGGTATTTCCTATTTCTGTTTTCTATTCTTGTTTAGTTTTTATTCTTTTAAATTTGAAAAACTTGGCCAAACAAAACTAAACAGTCGTAAAGAGGTGTTTTACAACATAGGTGGCCAACCTATCACCTACAGATCAAATGTAGCCTGCCACATAGTTCAGTCAAGAGTTTATTCCCTGATGCTTTCCTTTCCAGGAATATCATTAGTATCAGCAAGGAATAAGCTGTGGGCTGTGCAAGTTATTCTTATGGTCTGCCCTTTTTTTTGTTTCTTTTTAAGAGCCCCCATGACAAGGCTCACAATTCTAGTATAATCAAAGTCTCATTCTGGGTCATCAGAAACAATACCTGCAGTGCAATCTTGAGGTGTCACGTGAGATTTGGTGACTTTGCTTTAGCTGAATAACCAGAGAATTTCTGATGGAGAATAGAATATCAATTGTAAATCAGTATGAGCTTAATATACACAGCATAAGGATCTCTATCAGTAGAATTAGTTAAGGTGGTTCATTTGAGCATTTGACTGAAAAGCTTTGAATTTTTTTCAAAGTCAGTGTATAATTTAAAGGTTCAACAAAGTATTTAAACTTTGATAAAACTGAGTCTTCAAAGCTTAAATTATTGGTAATTTTTACAATTAATTGCTTTATAAGAATAAAATAGCAGGTTTAAAACAGTAAAATTTATTGTCAGCAGTCATTGTTTGATCAGCTGTTTTATTCTGTAAGGAGTCAAAATCTTTTGTTCCTTTAATATGCATTTTGATTTCACAGGGCAGATGGCCATACAACTGCTCTCAGACCATTGGGGCACCCTCCCTGCTTGCTCCTACCACCTCAACATTGCTTGCTCACTTTTCTTAATCTCTTGACAGGCACTCTCGATGCATTCTTGTCCTCTTGTTTAAAGATGATGTATTTACATGTTGTGTACAAATAGTTTTAGCTTTGCTAAAGCCATGCATTTAATTTCAGACACTGGCCCTGCTGGACCGATTTAAATCAAAGTTAACCCAAGCAATTGAAGAAACTCCTGAAGATGAGGCCTCAGAACCTGAAATAGATAATGATGAAGGATGGTGAGTCTGGATTTAAATTTCTGTGTTTACTACCAGCAGTTCTACCGCACTAATACAGTCTCACCATTAAGCATAAATTTAAGGAGTACCAGAAACACCACATGCAAACACAGCTTGTAGCACCAGGAGTCAGGTAAAATGCACTGGTTTAACAATCTGGAGGAAAAAAGCAGGAGAGTAGAAGACATTTTGCTTTGTGAATTTTTAAGTCCTACTATAACTTTTTGTTGTGGATGGTTAAGTATTTCAACAACTGATGGATGAGATGAAGGTAGGCTGATAGACTTACCTGAAGTGTAAGGTGACTTGAAGGAAGTGGGGTGAAAGTGGGTTGGCACTAGAATTAATAAAGCACTGCAAAAGTTATGACCTCAACACCTCCTAGTCATGTAAGCAACTTACACTGTGCTGTGTCGTGTCCATCTTCCATCCAAAGAACCTATCTTAGATACAGAAAGGGATAAAAATTGGTATGATTAGGAGCACAGTCCTCAAGTCCTAGAATTCAGGATTTTTGATGGTAATAGAATTATCTATATTAAATGTCTAGGGGGAAAAAAGTCAAATAAAAAGTATAGCAAAAATGTTTTGTAAGGACGTGCCATCTTTTTTTATAAGGTGGGAAATGTAGCTGGTCAGATAAAATAGGCTGTCTCTGCCTACAACTTTTTCCTTAACTGACTGCTTAAGTTATCAGAGCTACAGTAAAAGTACTGTGAGAAAAATGTAGCAAACTTCTTGGCAAGTTTTTTTTAAGACGATAAGTATTTCTGTATCTCAGATAAGTAAATTATTAAGTGAAAGTATGTCAGATTTACTCTTACGATCTTCTTAAAGAAGGTAGGTAGCATACCTACCCTCCACAAAATCTCCAAACTAGCACCAGTAACTAGACCTAAAAAAAATCCCCAAACAACTGGAGTAAAGAGAAAAAAGTTAAATGTATAAATGTGTACATGTCCTTTTTAAATGGAAAATAAATTATATAACTTCTACATCTGTTCCGAGAGGACTCATACGAAGCTTTAAGACAACCATATTAATTTGTTCTTGTCAAATAAGAAGTTGGTTAGCTTTGGCAGATGATGCAGATTGACTAAATAACAGTTATTTTTACTGCCATTCTACTGTTGAAAAAGATGTGCACACTGAGAAAAGACAGTGAGGAAAGATAATATGTGGAAGGAAAAGTGAGTTTTTTACATCTTAACACTTTTTTTTTCCCCCACATGTTGATAATGAAATCTTCAACTATCTGCAATTTAGATGTCATGTTACAGTCAGCTACTTTATAGAGGTGTTTTTAAATTGCATCAGAATATCTTCAGATTGCTTGAAGATCCATTCCACTAAAAAAGAATTACAGATACATTGAAAAAATCACAAATCATGACATGAAATTCTGAAACCAGTTCTGTTGATGACACTAAAATTTTAGAGCATTCTTAGGTGAATTTTCCTTTCTTGTTTGCATCATGTATGTAACAAATAGTTGCATATATTTTAGTTTAGTATGATAAAGCTACACAGATTCTGCGATTTTATCTTCACATCTTTTTGCTTTTAACTGAGTGAAGCTGAGACTTCACAAGGGAAATTGTAGGATTTGCAGAAAACTTCAGACACATGTGCTGACAGAAGGAGTAACACACCAGCAAGTTTAGCACATAGCATAGAATTCTTGGAGTTTATCAGACAACATTTTTAAATAACAGCATGTAATGAATGCATTTCTTTCTTCAGCATTTCTTTGTGGGCAGTAGTGCTTCCAAGATTAATAGGTACCTTTGCATTTTCATCACTGAAATCACACTTCAGAGTTACTAAGTGGGCTGTTAAAAATCGTTGAGAGACACAGCATAAATTTTGATGCCTTTGGATTTCACTGATATTCTGATATTCTTCTAAACTGCCAGTGTGCTTCTGAGCTCCCCGGGAATTGTGGAATTGACTGTTTCATTTGGCAAGGACATACAATAGTCATTTAGTCTGACTGGCTAATCAGTTAAGGGCTGACCAGGTTACATCCTTGTCCAAATGCCTCTTAAACTCCAACAGACTCAGAGCGTTGACCACCACTTTAGGAAACTCATTCCAGTGTTTGACCACCCTCTGGATAAAGAGTTCTTTCTTAATATTTAGTCTAAACTTGCCCATTTCCAAGAACCTGAAGGACTGGTCTTCATGTCTGATATTTTCTTGTCACAGTAATATGACCGATTTTTTAAAGACTTTTATAGAAGTCATTCTCTATCTTTCCCATTCCTTTCTGAATAACTACAGACATCTAATTGGCAATAATATTTTTTCCCTGTAAATAATTCATATTGAATGGGGCATAGTGGATTATGAAGTTGTGGTTTTGTTCAGAAAATAACACTGTATTCAGAACGGCACTAAAGCAAAGAATAATATAAAACTACATAAAACACTAATAATTAAGATAATATTATTAATTTTAAGGCACAGTAAATGTCCTTTGCAGACTGATGAGACTGTGTGTTTTCAAAGGATTTACTTTTGAAGCTAAGTAATTTTTTAATTTACATTACACAAATCTGCTATAAATACATACAATATTGACAAAGCAGTGGAGTCTGTAAAAGTCATTGATGATTTTTAGAATCACCTGGCAACATTTCATATTTTAGGATGAGAGTTTACATTTTCATGGTCTTTGTTGGAATATTCGAGATAACTATAGTGACTTCACATTTTAAAATTATTTCCAGTCATATCCTCAAAAAAACAAGTCTACTTTATTTGATATTTACAAAATATAACTAGTTTATTGCATATGCATATAGGATATACAGAAATTATGGGATTCCTCCGGGCCATTTTGTAGGTCATGGTTTCTGTTTCTATGGGAACTGAAAGCCTGCCAGTGTGCTTTGCTTTACTGTCAGGGCGTGTTATCTGAGGTGAAATGATTGCCTTTAAGACATTTTTATGTATCCACATGAGTGGCCACACATTGAGGCATAATTTTCATTTTCTGTCAAGATAGAATCCATTACCAACTTGTTATGTTTTCTTTTATTTGGCAAACTTCTCTCTGCATATTTGGCTGAGCTGCTGTATTGGCATGAAGCATAGCAGACGTTTTGGGCACTTTTCAGCAGCATTCTACATTTTATGCAAGAAAAAAAGAAGAAATATGATTCTATTGTAAACAGTGTGTATGGTGTTTGGTAATTACTACCAGATTTGACTGTCTAAGAAGGCATCTGAGGAAGTATTGTGAAGAAAGATGAAGAGAAATATATAACACTAGGTTTTAACATGAAATACCAGACTCTTCATTGAGATATTCTGTTGCAAAATCTATTGCTATATGAGAACAATTCTATATATCTGTCTGCAGCAATAAAAATCCAGTTTCCCTTGCAGAATTCAAAAGTATCAAAATAAGCATGGTAGGTACTGCCAGAAAAGGCACTGATAACAGTAAGTGTCTGCTAACAAGTAGACTTATGTTACAGCATCTGTGTGCCTCTGGAAGACATGCTTGATTATAGTTCTTTTAGATACAACCATTGTTGTATGGGATCATGGCTATACTTTTATTTGAATGGATCCTGCCCAATAACCTTTTTTTTGAAATCTGACCCCCAAAGAGCAATTTCACTACTTGGAAATTGGAATAAAAAATGGAATTGTATTTACAAAATAAACTAAATATAGGATTATAAAAGGCAATAACAAATGTATAAAGTATATTTACAAATACATGTACGGCTTAACAACAACACAGACCTCCCTGTACCTTAATTCAGCCCTTTATCCCCTCCTAGGGCCAAAGGGCCCCAAAAGGTACTGCACGTGCTCCCTTTCCATGCCCTGCCCCCCCCGCCCCACACTTCTATCTTACCGAATGCAAAAAAAGAGAAGCTGCAAGGTCAGAGGGAGGAAAGCACAGCCCCAAGCCCAGTGGAGCAGTGAGAGAAGAGAGAGATAGTAGCTTCTTCACAAGAATATAACCTGTTTCAGAATATATACACTTTTCCTTTGGACCAATTGAGTGAGATGGATTTTAACTTTATTGTAATGTGAACTCTGAGGAGGCAACCCCTCTTGGACTGTCCAAAACCTCTAGACGAGGTCTGCTTACAACTAAATTGAGTTTTAAACTGTAACAGTTTCTCAGGTTTCAGTACTATTTGATCATTAGATTTACTTCATCTGCTTACAGTCCAAAAAAAAAAAAGATAGATGTGTGAGTTCATTCTTCTCTTTCACAAAGGTTGCACAGAGTGCAGTGGAGGTAGGTAGACATACCTGGTAAAACTCAGTCACTCATTCAGGGCTTAAAGGCTTAAATGTAGATGAGATCCATACAGGAGCCATGAGTTGTCATCTGCTTGGAGACTAGTAGTATGAAAATTAAATATGCCCCAGCACAAGACCCAGGCACAATAATGAATCAATTTGATGCTTCCCAACTGGATTACTGGATAGTCCTGCATTTAGCAGTGAAAACACTGCAGTCTATGCCCTACACAAAACAGTGCTGCTCCCTGTGTTGTTTAGGACTTCAATTGCTGTATACAAAGAGTTGTGTGCATGTGAAACCTGTCAGGTTGCTGGGACACTTCAGGTTTCTGGTTATGATATTAAATAGTTACAGCTGCAGTAAATGCCAAATTTCAGTCCACAGCTGCAGATAATGAAACTGGTGATATAGATCCTGCATACAGCTATGGGAGAAAAGAGTTCAGATGCAGTGAAGTATATTCCAAAAAATGACTAACTAACCTGTGCAAAACATTCCTCTTCAAATAGCATAAGAGCAATACTTAGTACTATGAAACACCCTCCCATTAAGTAATTCTAAGAGTCTGTATGGTTCATCTGCATTTCAGAGCATGAAGTCTGAGACTAGATACAGCACTGAGCTGTTGAGTGGGAGGATTAGGGTTTTTGTCATTATTTATTTCAATGCCTGATTTCTCATGCCTTATAATTCTAAAATAAAAAAATCTTTTCTTACTGAAGAGTTGCCTAACCTAGCTTTATCCTATACCTATTGGTTGCCCTATTGAAATTTAGCTGTTACACTTCCTGAGTCATATCCTACAGTTCTTACTATGACTCTTGTTTGCCAAAATAACATACATTCTAAGTATTCCAATAAACTTTCCAAACACTTCTTTAAAAAAAAAAAAATCATATTATACATATGTTCTGTAATTGTATTCTTCCTCGCTTAAGTCTTAGATGGAAGTGAGCTAGCCAACCCTACCACATTCATCTTTTCACTTTGACATTAAAGTATGGCTATCTCCTCCTAAAAGTAGGGCTTTCCGTCTGATTTTTTACCAGTCTTTACATCCTTACGAATCATAAGAAGTAGATATCTGCTTTTTTTCCAGATGGAATATTGATCTTAGCAGGAAGGAACAGATTATCTTCTGTCATATTCTTAACCAAAATTCTGGACTGTCTCCCTCTTTTCTCTGTCTGATCTTTGAAAACAAGCAGAGGCTTCCTGAAACAGCTGGATTTATTGACCTGCTGAATTATTTATTTTCCTATGAGAAAATATCTGATCCCAACAATTTTTGAACTGATGAAATCTCCAGCAGAAAAGAAGCCAATGCCTTTGTTCTTCAAAGCTGATACCATTCTTGCATTTGAAGCTTGATTGTCATGATCAAGTAACCCAAAATTCAAAAGGAGTAATACACCATACCACCAAAGAAACAAATACATTCTATGCTAAACCAAATAAGATTATGGCACCTTATAAAACCTGGGTGACACAGAGGTTAGCAAATCACAATGATTTTTTTTTCTTATTGAAAATATGAGTCCATCCATTTACTTCTAAACTACAGTCTTACCTGTCATTTATAATAGCTGATAGGCAGCAAATATTAGAAGAGCAGCAAAAGGTATTGGTAATGAACATTGCCTGAGGGCAATATTCTGTTCTTGTTTACAAACTGTGTCCAATTTTGGGCTCCCCAGTTCAAGAGCAATAGGGACCTGCTGGAGAGAGTCCAGCGGAGAGCCACAAGGATGTCTGGGGGGACTTGAGCATCTCCCTGGTGAAGAGAGACTGAGAGAACTGGAGTTGTTTAGTCTGGAGAAGAGAAGACTGAGAGGAGATCTGATCAATGTATACAAATGTCTGAGAGGCAGTTGTCAAGTGGATGGGGTCAATCTCTTTTCAGTAGTCAGCAGCGATAAGACAAGGAGCAATGGATACACACTGGAACATAGAAGGTTTCACCTCAACATAAGGAGAAACTTCTTTACAGTGAGGGTGACAAAGCACTGGAACAAGCTGCCCAGAAAGGTTATGGAGTCTTCTTCTCTGGAAACTTTCAAAACTCAGTTGGATATGTTCCTGTGTAAACTACCCTAGAGGATCCTGCCTTGGCCAGGGGCTTGGATTTGATGATCCCTGGAGTTCCCTTCCAACCTTTAGGGTTTTGTGAATCTGTGAATCTGTGATTCTGTGAAACTGAGTCCTAGTAAGTATAGTTTATGATTTTACACTATTGTTCTTTCTTGTCTTTGGAACTGGTAGAAGATGCCAAGTTCATCCTACTGGATCATCAACAATCAGTATGGAAGTGTTGTGGTAGGCCTAAATAGTCCTGAACATACACTGGCTTGCCCAGACATGTTTTTCTGCTCTCCCTCCTTCTGTTGTGGAGAGAAGCAACCATAGGAAGGAGGACAAAGAACCTGGAGCCATTGAATCTAAGGACCCTGGCTTGCCCAGTCTTGTTTTACTTCTGTTTACATCCTGTGGTA
>WAAF01010306.1:1755-17734 GCA_013400475.1 Tricholaema leucomelas | reverse complement strand
AGGGGAAAGCTCTCTCTGTTAATAGTTCTATGCTAGACATTGTCATAGAGTTACCAATAAGCCGTTTGTTGTGATTTATTTCCCATAAGGTTCTCCATGACCGTGAAGTAATGAATCATATTTAATATAGTGGTTGGGGGGTGTCGAGTTAAGAATATTGAGTTTAATAAACATGTATTTTTACACAAGGTTATCTGGCACCTATTGATTTCTCCCCTTTGCCATGAGTGGGCGATAAGGGCAGAATTCCCCTCCGCGACACTCTCCACTTTAAAAACAGGAATCTTGTTTCTAATCTGAATAAAGTCCAGCTATGGTTTCCAGGCACCCATTTCTCACTGGCAGATTTTTCATCTAAAGAAGGCTGAGTGATCCGAATCAGTCTCATGGGTTGGTATCAAATTCTTGGGGGGCAGGGATAGGTGCCTTCCTACTGAACTGAACTCTTTCTGTTCTCATCTTTCTCCCAGGCATTTCACTATTTTTTGACATGTTGGTTCTTAATACATCAACATCCCATGGCTCTTCATTGCACAAATCTTCATCCCCTTCCCTGCTAAACCTAGTTTATAGCACTCTGATTAAGTCTGGCCAGCTTTTCGGTGAGTACCCTTTTGCTCCATTTAGTCAGGTGAATCCCAGCTCTGATTTCCCAGAGGTACATCCAAACCCTTGAGTACATCACCAGCTGTGCAGCTAGATGCTGACCTCTAACTGTTTATCCTCCTTCTTGAACCCCATCCTCTTACTGGGAAGCTAAGTCATAGAATCATAGAATCAGTCAGGGTTGGAAGGGACCACAAGGATCATCTAGTTCCAGCTCCCCTGCCATGGGCAGAGACACCTCACACTACACCAGGCTGTCTAGAGCCTCATCCAGACTGACCTTAAATACCTCCAAGGATGGGGCTTCAATCACCTCCTTGGGCAGCCCATTCTAGGATCTCACCACTGTCATGGTGAAGAACTTCTTCCTAACATCCAGTCTGAATCTGCCCATTTCTAGCTTTGTTCCATTCCCCCCAGTTCTATCACTACCTGACAGCCTAAAAAGTCCCTCCTAGTTTTCTGGTAGGCCCCCTTAAGATACTGAAAGCCCACAATAAGGTCACCTCAGAGTCTTCTCCTCTCCAGACTGAACAGCCCCAACTCCTTCAGTCTCTCCTCATAGCAGAGATATTGATATCAGAACTCTGATGGCACTTAAGAGTGCAGAATGTAGTGAGCCACTAATAGAGACAGTTCTCTGATCATCCTACTGGCCCTTCTCTGAGACCTCCCAGCACATCCATATCCCTCCTGTAATAGGGGCTCCAAAACTGGATGCAGGTGAAGTCTCACCAGTGTGGAGTAGAGGGGGAGGATCACTTTGCTCAACACTGCCAGCATTCCAGATCCCTTTACCATTGCTCTGAGTGAGGTAAAATCTCTTCTGAGCATCCAAAGTTGCTTTGTCACAGAGACTACATAAAATAGTAGGAGCAAATGGTAGTTTGTAAGATTCACTAGGCTTAATAGCCTCTCAGTGACATTGTGAATGGAAGGTCCTTAGAGGCAGCAAAGTTTTCAAGAGAAATAATCTGGATGGTAAATGGGTGCTTTGATGCCTCTCAGTAAGGAATCTCAAATTGCTAACACTTCATGGGCTGTTCTAGAGGTGCTGGTTATAATGCAGGTGGCTAAATTAACTTTGATCTTCCTGGCTCCTACCTCTTACCAATGTAATATTTACCCTCCAAGCTAAGAGTGCTTTGTGTACAGCCACTTCAGGCTAGGGCTCTTTATGCAGAGACAAGAGTCTACTTTCGATCGTTTGGACTGGAAAGCTGCCTGATGAGGAGAGGCTGAGGGACCTGGGGCTTTTCAGTCTGGAGAAGAGAAGACTTGGAGGGGATTTGATAAATGTTTATGAGTATCTGAGGGCTGAGGGTCAAGAAAGAGGGGACAAACTCTTCTCAGTTGTGCCTGTGCCCAAGGAGTTTGGCTCAAGTGTTTGGAGTCCTGGTCCAGTGGCCTGCCTTTTTAACCTTTCTCGCCTCTGAATTCAAATTATCATTACCATGGTGTTGTGGAGGGCTCGAAGGCCCAAAAATAGGCTTATTTATGCCTTGCCCTGCCTGGACATGTTTTTCTGCCCACACCAGGGGTAAACATATTAAGTAAGCACAAAGAGGCACAACAGACCTGGTGCCATAAAGTCTGGCCTGCCCAGGAGCCCTGATTGTGTAAACATGGTTGTATAAGCCCACATGTCCATCTTGTGCCTGCCTAGGGTAAGGCCTGTGTGATTCCCATATTTGGAAGGTCCAGGCCTGTGGATTTCACCCATTATGGTATGTTTGGCTGACTGCCAAAAGCTGATTGGCCATTCTAGAGTCCCAAGGGCCATTAATCTCAGCCCAAGCCCACATTAGATAAATAGAGGCACACAGGTAAACAAGGCGCTCACATCCGTGCTCACGCTGACTTGCTCTCTCAGGCTCCCTTGCTCACTCGCTTAGACTCACCAGCACTGCTCACGGCGGCCCGCGTGCCCACCAACAGTGCATCTGCCTTTACGGAGCTCAGTCTCCCAGCCAGCTGTGCACACCTGCATGCCACTGCGGTGAGCTATCAGGATTGCATCCTGTATTGCCTGCCTTTACCTACGGAGCTCAGTCTCCCGTGCAGCCATGCACACTATTGCATGCCCACTGCCTTATCATTGCCTGGTAAGCGCCACTGCCGCTGAGTTACCAGGAAGCAGACCCCACTTGTCTGCATGCAATCGGCCTGCTAGCCAGTGTGAGACAGTGCTCAGACTGTACGGCATCCTACTCCTTCTGCACCTGAGGTCCTGCCTACGAATTCCTGGACAGAACATCCAGGAGAAGCCAGGAGACAAGGGCAGAGATTGCATCCTTCACCAGGAGAACAAGGTCAGAGATTGTCCTTTCCCCTGAATCCAGGAAGATTCTTCTTTCCCCTGAAGCCAGGAGGATTCCAGCCTCAAAGTCCACGGGCAAAGACTCCCCTGAAGTTCGGACACTTGTAATAGGCTGTGACGTAGCCCCGGAGGGTGGTTGATAATTAATCAGAATTTGTGAGTCAGTGCTTTAATGCCTCTGTGATTTCTATTGCCTCCTGCCATAGAGCAGAAAGAGCTTTCAGGCCACCTGCTGGGCAAATAGTATATAGACCCCAAACACTATTTGCCATGGGGAAACTCCTCCCTCTGTTTATAGTTTGAATTGTTTG
The DNA here is from genome assembly GCA_013400475.1 of Tricholaema leucomelas. Taxonomy (NCBI): domain Eukaryota; kingdom Metazoa; phylum Chordata; class Aves; order Piciformes; family Lybiidae; genus Tricholaema lacrymosa; species Tricholaema leucomelas. The sequence goes on along the minus strand of WAAF01010306.1, from coordinate 14,497 downwards.
CTAGTTATTAAGAAGTTATGGTGGATATTAATCCTAGAATGTCTTTCATAACCCTGTAAAATCCTTTTAATATTAAATACAGTGGTTGGGGGTGGTGAGAGTTCAGAATATTGCAGTTAATAAATATATATTTTTATAGAATATCATCTTGCACCAATTAATTTCTCCCCTCTGCCACAACTGTCGTAGGAGGCAGAATATCCCTCCATGACAAATGGCACTTGGAACTTGACCTCTGCAGGAAAGACAGTCTGACAGTTTTAATCACTCATTAAAATTTCCACACAGAACTTTTCTTGAGGAAGGTACATAGAGATGATGTATGTTGAGACAAAGGATGCTTTGCATGGTGTGGAATTGCATCACAGCAGTGGAGTGATGTAATCACAAGAAGAGTAATGAGAACAGATGTGGTGGTTTAAGGCTCATTGGAATATTCTAAAAAGATAAATTAGATCATTGGTTGTAAAAGAACAATGATGATAAAGTCTAAATCATTCATTGGTTCACTAAAAGGAATAAAAAGCCCCTTCATTATCTTTGTAGCCCTCCTTTGGACTCTGTCCATTAGGCCCATGTGCCTCCTGAACTGAGAAGTCCAAAACTGCAGTCAATATTCCAGGTGAGGTCTCACCAGGGCAGAGCAGAGGTGGAGGAGAACCTCCCTCCACCTGCTGGCCACACTCCTCTTAATGCACCCCAGTCCCATGGATAGCTTCTTGTCCACCAGCACTCCCAGATGTATGACTACTCTTCTAGCATGCTTCTCTTAAACTTTAAGACAGTTTACTGTGAGCTGACATGAATAAAGGCACACAGAGTACTCAGTCACAATTTCAATGTGGAAGTAAGTGTGCTACTCTTTTGTCCCTTTAGAGCAACTGAACTACTTCCCTCTGAGTAGCTGCAGGTCTCCAACACAGCAATTCAAACATCCTCCAAATGTATTCCAGGGAATTTGTGTCGTGGAAGGCAAACACAGGCATAAACATGTCCTGTCTTGTCCAGATATGTTTTCTTCTGTCCCTCCTGCTACTGGGGAGAAGCAGCTGTGGAAAACGAAGAAAAGGGCCTGGTGTCTTTGAGTCTCCTTCACTCCCTCCAAAGTTGTAAACAGGATACCAGCAGGTGTTTATACACTTGTTTGTGTTCTGCCCTAAAATGGCCAAAACCTTGACTTTACCTAATATGGTCATGTTTGGCAAACTGCCATTCTGATTGGCTGATCTGTAGCCAAAGTGCCATTAGCCTCAGGCTGCACTGATAAAAAAGAGGTGAGAAGGCACACACAACATGCTTCTTCCTTATCGTGCTTCTGCTGTTGTGCCTGCCATGCTGCAACATTCAGCCTGCTACAGAATAACAAGCCCTGATAGTTTGGGTTTATATACCTGGAAACTGCCTTGTCTCATTTTACCAGAGAAGGCAGCAATAAGTGCCTCATGATGTGGTGAGAAGTGCCATCGTCATTGTGCCTGTCTGCACATCTGCAAGATATCCTACCTGCACCTCCTCAAACCTGCCAAGTCTGGACTTAAAGAGGAACTAGGAACAGGTCAGAGATTTTGAAGTTTTTATTTACATTCTGGTGAATCAGGATTGCTTCCAGAGCATCTTGGTTCTTTCTCTGTCTTTTCTTCAGGTTCTGTTCAACCCATTGGTGGGTTGGCCAATAGGATGAGGGAGGTTATTCTTCCTCTGTACTCAACACTGGTCAGGCCACACTTTGAGTCTTATGTCCAGTTCTGGGCTCCTCAATTCAAGAGAGAATTTGAGGTGTTGGAATGTGTCCAGAGAAGGGTGACAAAGCTGGTGAGGGGCCTGGAACACAAACCCTATGAGGAGAGGCTGAGGAAGCTGGGGGTGTGCAGCCTACAGAAGAGGAGGCTCAGGGGTGACCTCATTGCTGTCTACAATCACCTTAAAGTAGACTGTACCCAGGTGGGAGTTGGTCTCTTCTACCAGGCAACCAGCAATAGAACAAGGAGACACAGTCTCAAGTTGTGCCAGGGGAGGTCTAGGCTGGATGTTAGGAAGAAGTTGTTGCCAGAAAGAGTGATTGGTATTGGAATGGGCTGCCCAAGGAGGTGGTGGACTCACCGTCCCTGGAGGTGTTCAAGAAAAGCCTGAATGAGGCACTTAGTGCCATGGTCTGGTTGACTGGCTACGGCTGGGTGCTAGGTAGGACTGGATGATCTTGGAGGTCTCTTCCAACCTGGTTGATTCTGTGATTCTATTAAAGGAACTGAAAAGCATCTTCCTTCCACTCTGGGATGCCTTTGATAAAGGTAGATCACACACATTCTTTGCACAATGCAACTGCTGAATCTTCATCACAGCTGGAACTTCTGGTTTTGATTAACTTCTGCCAAACTGGTGTTCATAAGAATTGGTATCACCAATTCTATATATTCATTCTAGAAATGTTATCTGATTTTTTTCTGATAGGTTTCAATCAGATAGGATTGGAATTGTTGTCTGATAATGAGCGTTAATGAGAACACTTTCCACCCTCCCACATGTCAGCCAGATGTATGTTTCTTATTCTACTTTCTCTTAGGAGAGATTTTCAGCACAGTATAACAGGAATTAGTCTTTGTACCATTGTACCATGACCTCCTGGTATTTAAGATGTTTGGCTGCTACGTTGTTGTGCTAGTTTGAATCTAGCTAGAATGTTGTGTTGAGAAGAACTAGATTACAGGCTGTGAAAGGAAAACAATAGTGAGGTCTACTTCCCTCATAGTCTGGCTGAGATGTATAAGAATAAAAAGCAAAACATAGATAACCACTTCTACTGCTGGCGAGCTCTGAGCTGCATCTCTCTCCCAACCACACCCTCCGTTTCCTTGGCTAATTCACTTTGCTTCCTAACCTGCCTGGCTGAGCCTCTATTCCTCCTTGGGACTAGAGTAAGGTTGAGAGGGGTAGGGGAAACGTGAAGGGGCGGTTGAGAGTCCCTGCTGGAGACTCAGGTTTCTGGGAGGGGAGTTGTGTTTCTGTATTACCTTTTACCTTGTATATTGCTGTATCTAACTGTATATACTGTAAATATCTGCTTGTACATTGTGCCAGCTGTAAATATAAGCTTCATTCATATTTCCAGAGCTGGCTGAGTTTGGTCTGGGTGGTTTCAAAGTGTGTGTGTGAGGAGNTGAGCCTCTATTCCTCCTTGGGACTAGAGTAAGGTTGAGAGGGGTAGGGGAAACGTGAAGGGGCGGTTGAGAGTCCCTGCTGGAGACTCAGGTTTCTGGGAGGGGAGTTGTGTTTCTGTATTACCTTTTACCTTGTATATTGCTGTATCTAACTGTATATACTGTAAATATCTGCTTGTACATTGTGCCAGCTGTAAATATAAGCTTCATTCATATTTCCAGAGCTGGCTGAGTTTGGTCTGGGTGGTTTCAAAGTGTGTGTGTGAGGAGGTTGGGGGGGGGCAGGGAACACCCAAACCACCACAGTTGTTTTGTTTTGGGTTTTGGGCTTTTTTGTTTGTTTCTTTGGGGTTTTTGGTGGCTTTTTTGTTTGTTTGTTTGTTTGGGGGCTTACTGTGTTAAAAGTACTAATTTATTAGCTTGAAAAGTAGTGGCTGTGTTGCAAATGAATTTCTGGAGAAAGCTTCTTTCTGTAGGCTTGAGAAGAGTAATCGTAGAATGTTTTTTTTTGTTGGAAAGAACCTCAAAGGTCATCCAGTTCCAGCTCCCAACCATAGGCAGGGACACCTCCCACTAGAACAGGTTGCTCAAGGCCTCATCCAAGCTGGCCTTGAACACCTCCAGGGAGAGAGCATCCACAACCTCTGTGGGCAACCTGTGTCCATGTATCACCACCCTCAATCTAAAGAACTTCTTCCTAATGTCTCCCTGCAGTCAGTTTGTCTACATCTTTTGAACCTGATGTGCAGAGATCTCATTAACGGCATCCTGGCAGATTTACCAGTCTATGATACATGGTGCAAACATAATGGGCATGGAACTAAAGAATTCTTCTCATCCCTTATTTTAGAATCATAGAATCGTAGAATGTCAGGGGATGGAAGAGACCTTTAAAGCTCATCCAGTCCAACCCCCCCCAGCAGAGCAGCATCACCTACACCAGACCATACCGGAACACGTCCAGGCATGTTTTGAATATTTAGAGAGAGAGAGACTCCACAACACCCTTGGGCAGCCTGTGCCAGCGCTCTGTCACTCTCACAGGGATAAAATTCCTCCTCGTGTTTATATGAAGCTTCCTATGCCTCTGCTTCCACCCATTGCCCCTTGTCCTGTCACTGGGCATTACTGAGCAGAGCCTGGCTCAATCCTCTTGGCACATATTGATAAACACTGATAAAGTCACCTTTCGGCCTCCTCTCCAAGAAGCAGAGCCCCAGCTCCCTCAGGCTCTCCTTGCAATAAAGATGTTCCGTTCCCTTCATGATCTTTGTGGCTCTTCACTGGACTCTCTCAAGCAGTTCTATGTCCCTGCTGAACTGTGGGGCCCAGAACTGGACACAGTACTCCAGATGTAACCTCACCAGGGCAGCATAGAGGTGCAGGAGAACCTCTCTCAAATTCCTAGCCACAGCCCTTCTAATACATCCCAGAATGGTACTGCCACTCCTGGTCACAAGAGCACATTGTTGGCTCATGGTCAACCTCCCATCCTCTAGGACCCCCAAGTCCTTTTTTCCCTTCACTGCTTTCCAACAGATGAGTCCCCAGCTTATACTGACACCTGGGGTTGTTCTTTCCAGGTGAAAGATTCTACACTTGCCCTTGTTGAATTCCATTGAATTTCTCCCTGCCCAACCCTCCAGCCTGCCCAGGTCTCTCTGAATGGCAGCACAGCCTTTGGTGTGGCAGCCACTCCACCTAGTTTGGTGTCATCAGCAAACTTGCTGACAGTGCTCTCTGTGCCCTCATCCAGGTCATTCATGAATATATTGAAGAGAACTGGTCCCAGTACTGACCCCTGTGGGACTCCACTAATCACAGGCCCCCACTAGTCACAAGACTCCATCCCATTGGCCACAACTCTTTGACTATTTTTCCTTCAACCTGCTCCCAATGCACCTCTTGTCTCATCAACACCTCATCAATCCACCTCTCGTCTGCCAAACCCTCATCTCATCAACATGTAATGCTCCCTGCTGCTGTCTGGCTCAAGAGAAAACAGAATTTCAGAACACCCTTTCTGTGTCTGACCAAATACCCACCTGCCACGGGATCTACCCTGTGAACTGGTATAAAAAATAAGCTAAGTACAACTTCATCTGCCTCTCTCAGATAGACTTTAGATTTTCAGCAGCCGCAAGCATCTGGTTCTTAGTGATGCCTTTCACTGTCACAGGGCATGCTGCAGGACTTTCTCCTAGGAGAAACACTTCTGGCCAGAAAAAGAGGCAGCCTCCTCTTTGCTGTTATTTCCATTTGCATGGCAGTACTCTTCGCAGACCATCCGAGGAGGAGCTCTGCTTTACAGGTCTATCCATACACATGTATAAATGCTCTTGCATTTGATTGGGCTGATTTTGGCATCTGAATATGTATGTCTGTGACAGAAGACCTTTTCTAGCCACTCCACGTTTCTTGTGGGGAGGAAGCTGATGGATAAATGCCTCTGTTGGAGGGTAAACCAGAGACCATGGTGGTTTTAAATGTGGCTCTCCAAATACGTCAAAATGTTTTGTGCTGTCTTCCATTAGGAGTACGCTAACAGACTGCAAATACCTGACAGGGGTCCTGGGCCAGGTTACCTCATCTTATAGAACAGTACTTTCCAGCAATTGCCCTTTTTCGCTGAGGGCAGGAAGGTACAAAGGTGTTACAAGAGCAATAATATGTGACTTTACCTACAAGACCAATTAGCAGATACTTAAGTTTGACCTACAGTGTCCTCCTCGTGTGTCTCCAGTCCAAACATCCTAACAGATCCTTAATTCCACTAAGTAGTTCTGGTCAATTACTGGTTTGGAGGTGCCCACGAGAACTAGCAGTCGTCAGAAGTGTGTGAAAGAAAAGGATAGAGATGGTTTACCTCAGGAAGGCAGCTGTGCTGTTCCTCATCCCGACTAGCTATTGATTGCCACAGTGCCACCGCACCAACGCTACCCAGCCTTGAGAAAGGCACAGGGAAACCCTGCAGATTCCCGTTGGAATTTTCCTGATGAAAGCCATTCAAGTGAAACCCTCTCGGAACTCCCAGTGAGAGGAATTTCTACCCTTGTGTCAGCTCCCTCTTCTGTCCCGCTGCTGGTCTCTCCTCGGTTTCATCCAGACCATGAGAAAATACATAATGTAAGTCTTGGGGCTGCTTGCATTGTTTTTGAAAGCGATGCAGCAAGTGAACGCCTCTAGGGCAGCACTGAGGTGTATGCAAGCAGGCAGCCAGAGCGAATCCTCTTTTCTTTCACCTGAGTTGTACAGAGGACTGATTTTCCTTTGAGCCCTCCGGCTCTTACAGGAATATTTGCAAAGGGCATAATCGGCTCACAGAGAGAACAACAGATCTAATCTCACGAGTGAACACTTTGCTTTTTCATCCAGATCTACATGCAGCTTTGGAAAACAAGCAAAGAAACAAACAAAAAATCCCGTCAGTTTTGCAGTGGTGTAGCATTGCAGTCTCACCCTGCAGCCTCCGAAGCCTGCACTGAGAGCTGATGACTGTGCACTGCAGTGCGACGCTCCCTATCACAACACTGCAGTCTTTGCAGACTAAATAAAGGACAGTAACACAACAATAGCTTCTGGCAGAGCTCTCCGTGTCGTTTAACTTCAAGGACATTACTTTGATGAAGCAGATCTGAATTGCTTTAATGCAAAAACAACAACACCAACAACAAAAAGCGGAGTGCTGTTGCTTTGATTTTCATTTTAACAAGTGGAAATCTCTGTGTAAGGATTGAGCAGAGGACAGTGGGAGCTTGGGAAGTTCTCTATTGTATTTTGTACCGCATTTTCCCTTTCCTCTGATAGAGAGAAATTCCTGGCAAATCTTTTCAGTACTGAAAAAAATTCCAGGTGACACTGAAAGCACACCATGTGGAGTTGCATGACCATGTCATGCAGCCAGCTGGACTTGGAGGGGATCAGAATTATTTTAAACTGGTAACAGCTTAGTGAGACATAACCAATCTCATTGACTCAGAGAGCCAGTGAGGTTGCGAGAGACTTTGAGAGCATCAGTTTCCAACTGTCTGCCTAGAGCTCAGCATCCCGCCACTACTGACATAGAATAGAATAGAATAGAATCAATCAGGTTGGAAGAGACCTCCAAGATCATCCAGTAAACCTGGTTGATTCTATGATTGTGTGATCATTATAAGCAATGACTGTGTTTCATAGCAGACTCTCTCACTGCAGCCCTTTCAGAAGGGTGAATCTTACTGATGTTCTCTGCCTGCCAAGAAAAAAGCTAATTCTCTTTCATATAGGTCACACAGAAAGCTGGGGGGAACATGCAGATGCATACCTAAATGGGAGTGCAGGGGACTACTTTTCTTCCAGGTGATCTCCAGGATGCTCAAGAGTGGTGATACAAGTGCTGCTTTTATATTTGGGACTATTGGTTGGCTCTCTTCTCATATTTCAGGATGTTTTTGTGCTCTTTTGTAACAATTAAGGAATATCATAGAATCATAGAATCAACCAGGTTGGAAGAGACCTCCACGATCATCCAGTCCAACCTGGCACCCAGCCCTATCCAGTCAACTAGACCATGGCACTAAGTGCCTCAGCCAGGCTTTGCTTGAACACCTCCAGGGATGGTGACTCCACCACCTCCCTGGGCAGCCCATTCCAATGCCAATCACTCTCCCTGCCAACAACTTCCTCCTAACATCCAGCCTATACTTCCCTCGGCACAACTTGAGGCTGTGTCCCCTTGTTCTGTTGCTGGTTGCCTGGGAGAAGAGACCAACCCCACCTGGCTACAACCACCCTTCAGGTAGTTGTAGACAGCAATGAGGTCCGCCCTGAGCCTCCTCTTCTCCAGGCTGCACACCCCCAGCTCCCTCAGCCTCTCCTCATAGGGTTTGTGTTCCAGGCTCCTCACCAGCTTTGTTGCCCTTCTCTGGACATGCTCCAGCACCTCAACATCTCTCTTGAGTTGAGGAGCCCAGAACTGGACACAGGACTCAAGGTGTGTCCTCACCAGTGTTGAGTACAGGGGAAGAAGAGCCTTCCTCATCCTACTGGCCACACTGTTCCTGATACAGGCCAGGATGCCATTGGCTCTCTTGGCCACCTGGGCACACTGCTGGCTCATCCTCAGCCTACTATTCACCAGTACCCCCCAGGTACCTTTCCTCCTGGCTGCTCTCCAGCCACTCTGTCCCCAGACTGTAGCGTTGCTTGGGGTTGTTGTGCTAAGCTACTACCACCAAAAACTGTCCCTAAGCACAACATCCACACCTCTTTTAAATGGTGACATCACAACTTCCCTGGGCATCCTCTTCCAGTGACTGATAACCCCTCCTGTGCAGAAATTTTTCCTAATATTCAACTTGAGTCTTGCCTGGCATGTGAGAAGAAACAAACCCCTACCTTGCTCACACCACCCAATGTCTCACTTAGAAATGTTTTCTACCTTGCTTTGTCTCTCTTCTCCTTGTTCACTCTCTCAAGAACCTTCTCATTGCAGTATTCATGTGTAAACTAGCAGAGATGTGCTTCGACAGGCCAATCTGATGGGATGTAGTTCAGACAGCAGAAGCAGGCCCAAGACTGAAACCTGAAATCTGTAGCTGTTCACAGCAAGAGTGATTGGACATTCGAATGGGCTACCCGGGGAGGTGGTGGAGTCATCATTCCTGGAGGTGTTTAAAAGGAAGCTGGATGAGACACTTAGTGCCATGGTTTAGTTAATCAGAAGGTGTTAGGTGATAGGTTGGATTTGATGATCCTAGAGGTCTTTCCAGCCTGGTTAATTCTGTGATTCCTTGTCCAGCTCTCTGCCAAGAGGGGTTTCACTGACATCTCAGAAATAGCCCACAGAAATCAGGCAATGGAGAGTGCAGAAGCAAAAACCAAATAAATATCCCAAGGCCTAAGGCAGTTTGAACAAAATACAACCAGAGGCAAACGTCTCTGCTCTTGCTTAAAAAACTTGAACACACAGACATGAACATGAAGAAGTTTGACTGAAAGTGGCACTTGAATTTGGCTAAACCCCTGTCCTAAATTACAGGGCTCAGTGAACTTTCTTCTTCACCTTCTATTAGAGTCTGTGAGATCACCCCATTTGCTAACTCATGTGGGGTGACTAATGGTATTACAGAAATAATCAGAAGCAATAGAACAAAAGGAAACTGAAAGCACACTCTAAACTCCACCTTCCAGTGCTGTTGTGATGGTTTGGGTGTTACCTGCCCCCCTGTTCCCCACACTTAAGAAAATCACCCAGACCAGACTCAGCTGAGCTGGAATTTGAATGAAGCTTTCTATTTACAGCTTAGCAGGGTATGCAAGCAGGTATTTACAATCTATACAGTTATAAACAGAAATATACAAGTTAAAAATAATACAGAAACACAGCAGCCCTCCCAGAAACCTGAGTCCCCAGGAGGGGCTCCCAACCACCCTTCCACCTTCTTTCCACCCCTCTACCTTATCCCAGACTTTGCCTTATGCTCAAGGTGAGCTTGGAGGGTCAGCCAAGGGGGTTAGGAATGTGGTGGTTTGGGCATCCCCCACCTCCCCACACTTTAGAAATCACTCAGACTAGACTCAGCCATCTCTGGAAATACGAATGAAGCTTATATTTACAGCTGGCACAATATACAGGCAGATATTTACAGCATATGCAGATATATACAGAAATATACAAGGTAAAAGGTAATACAGAAACACAACTCCCCTCCCAGAAACATGAGTCCCCAGGAGGGGCTCTCAATCACCTCCTCACTTTCCCCCTACCCCTCTCAACCTTATCCTAGTCTCAAGGAAGAATGAGGGTTTGCCAGGAGGATTAAGAAGCAAGGTGGATCAGCCAAAGCAAATGAAGGGTGAGGTTAGAGAGTAAGATGGAGTTCACCCAGCAGCTCCAAGCTCCCCAGCAGGCCAAGAGCCAAGAGCAAAGCCAAGAGTGAAGTGACTTTATGTTTTGGTTTTTATTCTAATACATCTCAGCAAGACTATGAGGGAAGTAGGCATCATCGTTGTTTTCATTTCACAATCTATGATCCAGTCCTTCTCACCAAAACATTCTAGCTAGCTTCAAACTAGCACAAGGAAGCAGAAGGATTAGTCACACAGATGGCAGGTTAGGGAAAGAAGTGCAGCCCAAAGCCAGAGAACAAAACTGTTATCTATGTTTGTGTTCTTGTTTTTATACATCTCAGCAAGTCTATGAGTGCAGTAGACATCACCATTGTTTCCTTTTCACAGCCTATAATCTAATTCCTCTCACCAAAATATCCCAGCTAGGCTCAAACTAGCACAGCTGTCCACTTACAGTCAAAGAACTCTCCCCTCTAGAACAGAACAGAAACATTTTTCTATGAACAGCTGAGGTTCTCAGTACTGCTCTGCAACTGCAGAAGGATTTGCATTCTTGAGTAGAATGATTATGCTTGGCGTTCATTTTTAACTTAATGCTGACTTGCATCTGATAACAATATGCAAGAGTCAGATGATTTCAGGGAATACCACGAAAGAGACTGATTTGTCTGATAATAACTCTTGGCATTTCAATAACTCTTAACTAGCACTATTTCTGGAGCCATTAAAAAGTGCTGCTTCAGTATTCTTGGAACAGAGGAATCTGGCAAGCTGAACACTTGCCAAATGGAGAAAGCCAGAATGGCCTTTAAAGCACATGCGAAGGTGACTGGGCAGCAGATCTCTGGATCTCAGATCCAAATGGCAGGACAGACTTTGGTGAACTGTGATAAATGTTCTTTGCATTTGCTTTGATAAATATTTGTTTTGTCCAAGGCTGTATTTTTGTAGTTCAGTTTCAGAGCACAGAAAATCTGCTTGCAATTTTGTTCCTTTTCTTATTTTTTATGATCTGTTTTGCACATACTTTGTCATGCTTAGGTTTGACTTCATAGAGGTAGTAGAGATTATCCTAAACCTCTTCTGAAAGACTCCATTCTGCCTTCCATGACCCAGTCTGTGTCCCCCTGGTCTGACTTGACAGCCTGCTATACCAGGGTTTAACCCTTCTACTAGCTGGTCTGCCTAAGACATCAAATACAGCACTGACAGTGTAGTCCAGTGTGAAAGAGAAGGCAAACTCTGCCTTCAGTAGCTGTGCAACTTCTTGTTGTGGCACTTCCCAACCCTACAACATCACAGCAGTGCCAACACAGTGTTTTTATCTTCTGAATGCAGCACTGAAAGGCAAGGAGCATCACCAAAAACATAGTTTGCCATGTCATGTACAGATACAGGTCAGGTGGCACTGACAATAATCCTCCTCCTCCTCCTTTGTTACAGAAGCTGTCACCATCTCACTTCATTGCTTTCTACCATGCTCAGAACCGAGGTCCTTGCCTCTGCCTCAAAAAAGTCTTTTCCACGTCATGGCAGGAATCATACCTGTGGAAGAAGGCTCCATCCCCAGACCCTCTCACCCAAAGGAGCTCCTTACACATATCCCAATGTCCTAAAAATCTCTCATTTAAAAATACATGTCACAGAAAAACATAACTCATAATAAATCTCTACCGTGCTAATAAAATTCCCTTACTGCTTCCTGTGATGCCACATCCATTTGCATCTGCCAGCCCTGTCTTGCCTTCAGAGGCAGTCATGCCTTTCTGTTCAACACAAGTACCTGCTGGAATAAGATGAAAGTCCCTCTCTGGCAGCAGTAGGTGCTAGAAGAATACACATAACCAACCAGCTGTGACAATCCATTCCTGACCTCTTAGCTGAAACTCACCCGAATGACGTTTGCAAGACATATTTATAGATGTACTGCTGATGCAGTCAAGAAAACAGTGCTGTCCTTGCTTGAGGTTTTCCCACAGAGCTGATCCAGAGAGATGCAACAATTTCAGCAGAAGAACATTAAAGAGCCCATTCAGAGGCCAGAACAAAATTTTTTAGAAGCAGTAGGCAGGTTGGCACAACGGAGGGAAGAGATGCCTTATGAGGAGAGGCTGACTGACCTGGGGCTTTTTAGTCTGGAAAAGAGAAGATGAGAGGGGATTTAATAAATGCTTATAAACATCTGGGGGCTGGGGGTCAGGAGGGAGAGACAGGCTCTGCTCACTTGCTCCCTGTGATAGGACAAGGAGCAATGGATGTAAGCTGTGCACAGGAGGTTCCACCTCAACATGAGGAAGAACTTCTTTACTGTAGGGGTCACAGAGCACTGGAACAGGCTGCTCAGAAAGGCTGTGCAGTCTCCTTCTCTGGAGAGACTTTCAAGGCCAGTCTGGCCCAGACAGCATGGATTTAAGAAGGGCAGGTCCTGCCTGACCAACCTGATCTCCTTTTGTGATCAGGTTCCCTGCCTGGTGAACGTGGGGCAGGCTGTGGATGTAGCCCACCTGGACTTCAGCACAGCCTTTGACACTGTCTGCCACAACAAGCTCCTGGCCAAGATGGCAGCTCATGGCTTGGATGGATTCACTCCGATATGGGCCAAGAACTGGCTGGAGGGCTGGGCCCAGAGAGTGGTGGTGAATGATGCCACATGCAGTTGGCAGCTGCCACTAGTGGTGTGCCCCAGGGATCAGTGCTGGGCCCAGTCCTGTTCAATATCTTTATTGATGATCTGGACGAGGGGATTGAATCCAACA
>WAAF01010303.1:8798-29373 GCA_013400475.1 Tricholaema leucomelas | reverse complement strand
AGTCTCAAGTTGTGCCAGGGGAAGTATAGGCTGGATGTTAGGAGGAAGTTGTTGTCAGAGAGAGTGATTGGCATTGGAATGGGCTGCCCAGGGAGGTGGTGGAGTCACTGTCCCTGGGGGTGTTCAGGAAAAGCCTGGCTGAGGCACTTATTGCCATGGTCTGGTTGACTGGACAGGGCTGGGTGCTGGGTTGGACTGGATGAGCTTGGAGCTCTCTTCCAACCTGATTGATTCTATTCTATTTTAAAGGCTTCTTCAGCGCCCCCCCCCCCACTCCAAGAAATCCTCTCAGAGCAAGGAAATGTTTTCTTGTAATGTCCCAAATCCTCTTTTCTATATTTAGCTCCAGAATTACTCCTGGAACATGTTGGTTCTGCAGGGACACCTCCCACCAGCCCAGGTTGCTCAAGGCATCATCCAACCTGGCCTTCCAGGGAGGGGACATCCACAACCTCTCTGGGCAACCTGTGCCAGTGTCTCCCCAGCCTCACTGGATAGAATTTCTCCCTAGTCTCCAGTCTAAATTTCCCCTCCTCAAGCTTGGTCTTTTCCAACCAAAGCAAAGAACACCAACAACAACCATCTGAGCTCCAGGGGGGAGCTTCGCCTCCGGCTCCCAGTGGCAGCCACCACAGGTTGAGTGAGAAGGAGCATTTAAAGGTCATCCAGTCCAACCCCCTGCAGTCAGCAGGGACATCTGCAACTAGAGCAAGTTGCTCAGAGCCCCAAACAACCTGACCTGGAATAGTTCCAGGAATCTCCAACCTGGGACATGATTTTACCACCCTCAGCGTAACAAAACTTCTTCCTCCTCTCTTGTCTACATCTCCCCTCTTTTAATCTCCTTCTCTACCCCTGCTCCTAACAAGCACTCTGAGCCCATCCATCTAGGCCAAGAAGGGACAATTACAGCTCTGTGGCACGGGGGACATTAGTTACATTGATTTGGCTTCACAGCACCAGCAGAGCCACCTTTAGTTTCACGCAGGACATTAATGGGAGCAATGGGCATGACAACTCTTACACACAAAGGCACCAGGCTACTTACAGCTGCTAAATGAACCTTGGCACTTACATAAAGCAGAAGGTAATGAAGAGTAATAGAAATTTTAAGCAATTCATTTTTCTCTCTCTTTCTCACTCTCCCACTCTCCTTCCCTTCCATCTCTTTTTCCTTCACCTCTTTCCTTCAGGGGCTGAAGGTGAGTGGTCCCATGCCTTGCTCAAAGGGACAAAGTCTTCACCATTGTTAACACAATTGTGTTAACACCATTGTTAACACATTGTTAACACAATCAAGGCTTGGGGAGTGGGGGGGAAGTGGATTGGTGACACATGAAGGAGAGGCCACTGAGCAGCCACTCCCAGCTCTGTTAAGTGAAGATCTACACCCTAAAAGTGCTGCAGAACATTGCAGAAAGAAGAAAATCATAGAATCATAGAATCAGTCAGAGTTGGGAGAGATCACAAGGAGCAGCCAGTTCCAACCCCTCTGCCCAGGGACACCCTACCCTAGAGCAGGCTGCACACAGCCTCAGCCAGCCTGGCCTTAAACACCTCCAGCCATGGGACCTCAACCACCTCCCTGGGCAACCCATTCCAGCCTCTCACCACTCTCCTGCTCAACAACTTCCTCCTCACCTCCAGCCTCACTCTCCCCACCTCCAGCTCTGCTCCATTCCCCCCACTCCTGGCACTCCCTGACAGACTATAAAGTCCCTCCCCAGCTTTTTTGTAGCCCCCTTCAGATCCTGGAAGGCCACAAGAAGGTCACCTGGGAGCCTCCTCTTCTCCAGCCTGCACAGCCCCAACTCTTTCAGTCTGTGCTCACAGCAGAGCTGCTGCAGCCCTCTCAGCATCCTCCTGGCCCTGCTCTGGACACTCTCCAGCATCTCCACAGCCCTCTTGTCCCAGGGGCTCCAGAACTGGATGCAGTACTCCAGGTGGGGTCTCAGCAGAGCAGAGCAGAGGGGGAGAATCCCCTCCCTGGCCCTGCTGGCCACACTTCTGCTGCTGCAGCCCAGGCTCTGCTTGGCTTTCTGGGCTGCAAGTGCACACTGCTGGCTCCTGTTGAGCTTCTCCTCCAGCAGCACCCCCAAGTCCCTCTCCTCAGGGCTGCTCTCCAGCCACTCACTGCCCAGCCTGGATTGGTGCTTGGCATTGCCTCAACCCAGCTGCAGGACCTTGCACTTGGTCTTGTTGAACCTCCTGAGGTTGGCTTGTGCCCACCTCTGCAGCCTGCCCAGGTCCCTCTGGATGGATCCCTGCCCTCCAGCCTGGCTGCTGCACCTCACAGCTTGGTGTGGGCAGCAAACTTGCTGAGGCTGCACTCAATGCCTCTGTCCATGGCACCCACAAAGATCTCAAACAAGATTGGTCCCAGGACTGTTCCCTGAGGGACTCCACTTGTCACTGGCCTGCACTTGGCCATGGAGCCATTGACAGCCACTTGCTTGTAAAGACTCCTTGTGTGATGTCAGGCAGAGTTTGTCTTCCCATTCCCTTTTGGATAAAGGCAGCCCCTTGGTTTCACAGGGCCCAGGCTGTCAAACAGGAGAGTGGTTTGCTGTGAATGCAGCTGATATTTGCTCTTCTGCCCAGGCAAGAACAGGCAGCGTGGCACAGAGTGGTGCAGTGCAAATCACAACTTGCCTTTATTTGGGCTTTAGATTATGGAACTAAAATGAAATTTAAACTCATTGCAGAAAGGGAATTTTTCCTAATCACTCACACACTGCTGCACAGATCTCTATGAGTTGATTACATTCTAATTAGATTAATTGGAAGGAGAATAATTTCTTTCTCCAGGAAGATCAGCCACTGAAGACAAGCAATTCTGGAGTCTCTGGAGGGAAAATGAAGTCCAACAGAAATAAAACCAACAAAACCCCAACCCTAACTCATTCAAACACTAAAAAAAAAAAACAAAGCAGAAAATGCACAGTAATTAAATTGGTAAAGAATTTGTGAGCATCTCTGGATGAACTAAGGTTAGGGTTTTATTTTCCCTTCTCCCCTCCTCCCTCTTTCATCATTTTCCCCTCTCCTGCTCTCCCTCTTTTATTCCTTTCTTTTTCTTTCCTCCTGACCATAAAATGAGATGTGGAATTCCAATTCCTTCATTGATTTTTGAGATAAAAATGTAAGAAACTTGAGTAACAAAAGGTTGCACTCCCTCCTTCTGCATGCAAAATGGCATTGCCTTTGTTCCAGGGGCAGAAAATATTGAACTGTATAGCTCTGGGAGGTCTTTGGCCTGAATACTAATAGCCATTACTTAGCAGAAGGGAACACAAGCCAAGGAGGATCAGCATCTCCCCATTGGCTTTGGCATCCCAACAAAGGCAGTGAGCGAGGGATGATGGACTCTGAAAGCAGGTCCAGGGCTCAATTTCTCTTCCTGGCCCAACATGACCCAGCTGGGCTGTGTGGGAATTGATGCCACACAGCTTTGTGTTGGATGCATCTGGTTGGTAGCATATGGAGTCATTTCAAACCAGGCTGCAGTGAGCTATGAGGAGGTTGTGCTCCCAGGCAAGCAGCAATAGAAGAAGGGGACACAGCCTCAAGCTGTGCCAGGGCAGGTCTAGGCTGGATGTTAGGAGGAAGTTGTTGGCAGAGAGAGTGATTGGCATTGGAATGGGCTGCCCAGGGAGGTGGTGGAGTCACTGTCCCTGGAGATGTTCAAGCAAAGCCTGGCTGGGGCACTTAGTGCCATGGTCTGGTTGATTGTCTAGGGCTGGGTGCTAGGTTGGGCTGGAAGGTCTTGGAGGTCTCTTTCAGCCTGGCTGATTCTACGATTCTATGGTGTCCTCACTGGACTCTTCTGTTCTTGCAGACTCACAGATTGCATTGGGTTGAAGGGATCCTCAAAGGTCTTCTTGTCCAACTCCCCTGCAGGTAGTAGGGAAACCTCCAGCTAGAGCAGGCTGCCCAGCCTTGAATGTCTCCAGGAGTGGGGCCTCAGCCACATCCCTCTGCAACCTGTTCCACTGTCCCTCCACTTTCATTGAGCAGAACTTCCTCCTGATGTCCAACCTGAAGCTCTCCTGCTCCACTTTCAAACCATTGCCCTCATCCTACCACTACAAGGCCCTTCTAAACAGTCCCTCCTCAACCTTCCTGCAGATCCCCTCCAGTTGTGGAGGTGCTGGAGTGGATCCAGAGGAGGGCAACAAAGCTGGGGAAGGGCCTGGAGAATAAAACTTATGAAGAGCAACTGAGGGAGCTGGGAATGGTTAGTGTGAAACAGAGGAGGCTGAAGGGATAACTCATTGCTGCCTACAACTAACTGAAGGGACATTGTGGAGAGGCTGCTGCTGGACTCTTCTCACAGATAGCTGGAGACAGAACAAGGGGAAATGGCCTCAGGCTGAGGCTGGGGAGGTTTAGATTGGACATTAGGGAAAAGTTTTTCCTGGAGATAGTGGTCAGAGACTGGAATGAGCTGCCCAGGGAGGTGGTGGAGTCACCCAGCCTGGCTGTGTTTCAGGGTGGTTTGGATGTGGTGCTCAGGGCTATGGTTTAAGCTGAGTCTTGTAGGGTAGGGTTCTAGGTTGGGCTTGGTGCTCCTGAGGGTCTCTGCCAACCTGCATGTTGCTGTGGTTCTGTGATATTGAAAGGTAATTATAAGGTCTCCCTGCAGCCTTCTCTTCCCCAGGCTGAGCAGTGCCAATTCTTTCAGCCTGCCCTTTCCTCAGGCAGTGTCACCTTCACTGGGCACAAGTTCAAGCTGAGGTGGCAGAATTTGTGGCTATCAATTCAGCCTTCCCTGGGAGGCACAGTCCTTGAGCAGTGTGGCTTTGCATGGATGAAAGATGCTGGGTTGCAAATGGAGCCTGCTGGTGGCTAGGGACCCCCAAGGGCTATGGGGAGGCCAGCTGGAAATTCATCCTTGAAGCTGCTGATGTCTCTCAGCACCAGGATGAAAGGCGTCAGGGCCCGTTAACTTCTGGGAAGGACACAGAGGCTCCTCAATTGCTCTCTCTTGCCTCTTAAAAATCCATCTGTGATTAGATCAGAAAGGAAACTTTGCCACTTGACCTTCAGTATGCCCAAGCAGGTAAATTCTAAGGGCACAAATGGGACCAGATGTGTTCTGGTGACTCTCAGCTCAACCCTACCTCTTTTCAAACTGCCCTGCAACAATGCTGAGGAAATGCTCCCTGCTGCCTTCCAGTGAAGGAGCAATCCATGACTATCCCAGCTCAGAAAGGTCAACAAGGGCAAGGGCCACATGCTGCACCTGGGGAGCAACAACTCCTGCACCAGTGCAGGTGTGGGGCTGACCTGCTGGGAAGCAGCTCTTCAGAAGAAGGACCTGGGAGTGCTGAGAGACAGCAAACTCCCCACAAGCCATCAGTATGCACTTGTGGGCAAGAAGGTCAATGGTGTCCTAGAGTGCATGAGGAAGGTTGTGGCCAGCAAGTTGAGAGACTTCCTCCTGCTCCTCTACTCTGCCCTGGTGAGGTCATGTCTGGAGTTCTGGGTCCAGCCCTGAGCTCACAAGCTCAAGAGAGGCAAGGAACTTCTGGTGAGAGTCCAGTGTAGGCCCATGAAGATGCTGAAGGGACTGGAGAAACTCTGTGTGGAGGAAAGGCTGAGAACCCTGGGGCTGCTGAGCCTGGAGAAGAGCAGCCTGAGAGAGGATCTGAGCAATGCTCAGCAAGAGCTACAGGGTGAGGGGCAAGAGAATGGGGCCAGGCTCTTGTCAGTGGTGCCCAGCGACAGGACAAGGGGCAGTGGGCACAAACTGGAACCCAGGAGGTTCCATCTGAGCAAGAGGTGAAACTTCTTTAGTGTGAGGATGCTGGAAGCCTGGAGCAGGCTACCCAGAGAAGTTGTGGAGTTTCCTTCTGCAGAGAGCTTCCAAACCCACCTGGACGCATTCCTGTGCCCCCTGCCGTGGGTGCTAAAGCAGGGGAGGGGGTTGGACTGGATAAGCTCCAGAGGTGCCTCCCAAGCCTCCCTACACTGTGATTCTGTGCAGCTGCCCTAGTGATTGTTGCTGCCAACCAGCCCAGTCTGCTGCTCTCTCCCTCTCCTCCTGCAGCCGTTCGTTTCGCCGCGAGTCGGGCGGCAGATTTATGCCTGGCTCCTTCGGCAGCTCAGCGAGGTGCTCGGCTGGCTGGGCTGAATGCTAAGTGTGCTGGGGAGCTTGAAATATGAAAAGTATTTGGATAAAGCAGATAGGCCACCTTGAAGACATAATCCACAGGAATAATGACAGGGCCTGGGAAAGGCAAAGCAAGAGCTGAAATTAATAGCGAGAGATCTATTAAAGGGATTAGCTGCGTGGTGTAACACTTACAATGCTTTATCTCTGGGTGGTGGTGGCAGGGACTATCCATTTCCTCCTAACAAATGGTGGGGGGATGATTTATGGATAAGAGAGGGTGCAGAGGAGCTGTGCAGGCTGGGATTTTCCTCCTCTGAGCTTTGAAGAGAGGGATGGCGACTCGGTCCTCAAGGCATGTTTCATTGGTATCTTAATTGCCATCAAGTTGTGTCTGTGAAGGGATCCTCATAGAATCAGTCAGGGTTGGAAGGGACCACAAGGAGCAGCCAGTTCCAACCCCCCTGCCATGCCCAGGGACACCCTACCCTAGAGCAGGCTGCCCACAGCCTCAGCCAGCCTGGCCTTAAACACCTCCAGCCATGGGGCCTCAACCACCTCCCTGGGCAACCCATTCCAGCCTCTCACCCCTCTCCTGCTCAACAACTTCCTCCTCACCTCCAGCCTCACTCTCCCCACCTCCAGCTTTGCTCCATTCCCCCCAGTCCTGGCACTCCCTCACAGCCTAAAAAGTCCCTCCCCAGCTTTTTTGTAGCCCCCTTCAGATGCTGGAAGGTCACAAGAAGGTCACCTGGGAGCCTCCTCTTCTGCAGCCTGCACAGCCCCACCTCCTTCAGTCTGTCCTCATAGGAGAGGTGCTGCAGCTCCTTGCTGTCTCCATTGGTCTGACATCCCTCAGAGGTTCTTGCTGCTCCCAGAGTGTTTAATGCCTTCACCAGCAGCACAAACAGTGCTATTGAGTGCACCCTTATCATGTTTGCAGATGACACCAAGCTGAGTGGTATGGTTGACCTGTCTGAGGGATAGGATCCATGCAGAGGGATCTGGACAGGCTTGAGGTGTGAATCACATGAGGTTCAAAAAGGCCAAGTGCTGCACATGGGTGCATGATCTGAAGGCTGGAATCCATCTGCTGAGAGGCCAGGCTGAGAGAGGTGAGGTTGTTCAGCCTGGAGAAGAGAAGGCTCCAGGGAGACCTTCTGGTGGCCATTCAGGATTCAAGGAGCTGATCAGGAAGCTGGGAACAGACCTTTTAGCAGGCCCTGTTATGACAGGAGAAGGTCTGATGGTTTAAATGGAAAAAGGGAGATGCATGCTGGAGAAGGAAGAAAATCTTCACTAGGAGGGTGGCTGAGACCCTATCCCAGGTTGCCCAGAAAGGTGGGAGAGGACCATCCCTGGAACCATTCCAGCTCAGGTTGTTTGTGGCTCTGAGCAATCTGCTCTAGTGGCAGATGTCTCTGCTGACTGCAGAGGGGTTGGACTGGATGAGTTTTTAAGATCCCTTCCAAGCTAAAGCATTTTATGATTCTGTGTTTTAGTTCACACATGGGAGCCATCCTGAGAGCATGAACTGGCTCCTGTCCAACAGCTAGGTGGGGAGAAGGTGTGTCCTGGGAGCATCCCAGTCACAGTTGGAGCATGGAATAGGGCTGGGACTGGTCAAAAATCAACCATCCAGACTCACAGAATCATAGAATGGTTTAGGTTGGAAGGGACCTCAAAGCTCAGCCAGTTCCAAACCCCTGCCATAGGCAGGGACACCTCCCACTAGAACAGGTCACTCAAGGCCTCATCTAAGCTGGCCTTGAACACCTCCAGGGAGGTTGTGGAGCACAGAATGTGATCAGAGATCAAAGATCAAAGATTACATTCTGTGCTCCACAACCTCCCTGGGCAGCCTGTGCCAGTCTCTCACCACTCTCAAAGCAAACAACTTCTTCCTAACATCCACTTTCAATCTCCCCTCTCACACTTCAAACCCATTCCTCCTCCTCCTGTCATGACCAGACCTTGTCAATAGTTCCTCCTCAACACTCCTGGAGCCCCTTTCAGATCCTGGAAGGCCACTCCAAGCTCTCCTGGAAGCTTTCTCTTCTCCAGGCTGCAGAGCCCCAACTCTCTCAGCCTGTGCTCAGAGCAGAGCTGCTGCAGCCCTCTCAGCATCTCATATGGCACAGTCATTAATGCAGACAAGGCCAAGCACATGATCTGGCCAGCTGCTGGGACAGGCTGCCCAGGGAGGTGGTGGAGATTGGATGAGGCACTTAGTGCCATGGTTTAGTTAATTTGAAGGTGTTAGATGATAGTTTGGACTTGATGATCTCAAAGGTCTTTTCCAGCTTGATTAATTCTGTGATTCTGTGGAGTCACCATGCCTGGAGGTGTTAAAAAAAGTGTAGACATGGCACTTGGGGACATGGTTTAGTGGGCATGGAGGTGTTGGGTTGGAAGTTGGAGTGGATGATCTTGGAGGTCTTTTTCCACCCATACTGATTCTGTGACCCTCTGAAGCAATGCCTTTGCTTCTGACAGGGAGCTGTGCTTTTGGCACCCTCACTCCTAAGGGAGAAGCTCCTCTTGGAGCCAGTGGTGCCTGCTGCTTTCTACACTTGGGACATGGTTTAATGAACATGGAGGTGTTGGGTTGGCAGTTGGACTGGATGATCTTTCCACCCATACTGATCCTATGACCCTCTGAAGCAATGCCTTTGCTTCTGACAGGGAGCTGTGCTTTTGGGCACCCTCACTCCTAAGGGAGAAGCTCCTCTTGGAGTCAGTGGTGCCTGCTGCTTTCTGCCCCCACAGCACAACTGAGCCACAGCTCTGCTCTATCCTCCTGGGCAGCTCACACACACTGTGAGTCACTCCTGCAAAGGTGAGGCCCTGACATTTTGTCAGCATTGAGTGGACAGCTTTAGTGCCACTGTGCACACAGAGCTCTCTGTCTACAAATATTAAAATGGCAGATTGGAGCTGTCAGAGGTCTGAGGGCTTTACAGCCTCAACCTGGGCTTTTTTTTTTGTGTGGGGAGATGTAATTCTGTCTGTGCCAGTCGTAAGATTAAAGGACAACTGAAGTAGAAAATGACAAACTCATCCCCAGGACCAAGCTGCAGGGGTGCAGGACCTCTGCATCTCCAGGTTGCTAATATTTAACTGGGTTCCTCCCCACACCTGGCTCAGGATGCTAAGAGTAAAGACTGCCCTGGAAAGAGAAAAAAACATCTTTTAACCTTTAATGTCTTATTGGCACACAGTAAATTCTGAGATGTTCACAAGCTCTTGAACCTCTTGGTTCACAGCACAGCCTAAACAGGTCCTTTTATGCTTCCTGATGCTCGTTAGACAGCTTTAAGAGGATGGAAAGAACAGAAAAATCAAACTTAGTCATTTCTTTTACAATATGCCCCTAAAAGGAGCCTCATAAAATATGAATTCCACTCAGTGTGCTCGTTTCTAAATTCAGAACATGTGTCCAAGTGAATTTGTAGCTCAGGAAATGAAGGACAAACTGCCTGGGACAGGAGATCTGCAGACAGGCAGCTGCCCTCTCCCTGCCCTGCCGTGCCCGCTGGCCTCTCCTGCCTGCCTGGGCATCTTTGCTGGCAGTTCCCTAAATATACTGCACCCAGGGCACCTCACCCTTGCCTGGTCCAGCCAGGCAGTCCCACCCTCAGCTCCTGGTCCTGGGTTTGCAAGATTGGTTTAGATGTTGTTGGCTGATCCCCAGCAGTGCGGGCAGCAGGTGAAGGGAGTGGATTCTGCCCTTCTGCTATGCTCTGCTGAGATCCCATCTGCAGTGCTGGGGCCAGATCTGGAGCCTCCAACACAAGGACCTGGAACTGTTAAAGCAAGTCCAGAGGAGAACATGAGGATGATCAGAGGGCTGGAGCACCTCTTCTATGGGCACAGGCTAGGGGAGCTGGGGATGTTCAGCCTGGAGAAGGCTGCAGGGAGACCTTGGAGCAGCCTTCCAGGACCTGAAGGGGCTACAGGAGAGCTGAGGAAGGACTGTTTGCAAAGACATGGTGTGGTAGGACAAGGGATGATGGTTTCAGACTGGAAGAAGCTGAATTTAGATGAGACATTAGGAAGAAATTCTTCCCCATGAAGTTGGTGAAGCACTGGAAGAGGTTGCCCAGAGAAGTTCTGGATGCTCCAAGCCTGGAAATGTTCCATGCAAGGCTGAATGAAGCCTGGAGCAACCTGGTGAAGCAGGAGGTGTCCCTGCCCATGGCAGGGGGTTGGAATTGGCTGATCTTTCAGATCCCATCTGACCCAAACCATTCCAGGATTTTATGTGCACACAGGACTGTGATGATGCCTCATACTTGGCACTTCATTGGGGCTGCCCCCAGGTCTTGCTCCCTGGCTTGCTGAGACTTCCTTTGCTTCCAAGTCAGGAGCCTGACACTTAACCTGGACTAGGAGAAGAATTCTCCTGCCCTGCCAAATGCTTTGAGTTCAGAAAACCTCTTCTGCCAGCCAGGCTGGGATGGAAAGAGGAGATCTCAAATACCATTTGCAGTATGAAAGCTTGGCAGAGTGAATTGCTTTTGATCTGTACAAATAATTCCCTTGGCGATTTCAGGGAGGGTTTTTTCCCCCTCCCCTGGTTTCCCATTCTGCTGTGTTAACTTCATGTTTGTAATCATTAATTTCAGGAGAGCCAGCTCAGCCTTGTGAAATGCAGACTCATTTCCAACCAGAAATCTCTTTCAGTTTGCAAATATCAAGGCTGAAACATGAACAAAGATGAAAATGTCCCTGGGGGGGCAGGAGAAAGGAGGGGGCTTGATGCAGCCTCTCCTTGTGTAGAAAGTCAGTTTTACCAAATAGTCATTTCCTACAGTTGCAGCTTTGTCCTTGAGCAAGGATTCATTGGCTTCTAGGTTAAGATTTTTCTCCTCCTCCTTTAATGTTCTTGGCTTTTAGGGTTTGATATTGATGCTGGAGCACTTGGCAGAGCAGCAACAATCCTGCTCCTCCTCTACTCTGCCCTAAGGAGGTTACATCTGGAATATTGCGTCCAGTTCTGGGCTCCCCTGTTCAAAAGAGACAGAGAACTACTGGAGAGAGTTCAGTGGGGGTGATTTAGGGACTGGAGCAGCTCTGTGAGAGCCCTGGGGCTGGTGAGCCTGGAGCAGAGCAGCCCCAGAGGGGATCTAACCAATGCTCAGCAAGAGCTAAAGGGTGGGGAGGGAGAAGCCGGGGCCAGACTCTTGTCGGTAGTGCCCAGTGACAGGACAAGGGGCAGTGGGCACGAACTGGAAGCCAGGAGCTTCCAGCTGGAGATGAGGAGAAACTTCTTCAGCATGAGGATGCTGGAGCCTTGGAGCAGGCTTCCCAGAGAGGTTGTGGAGTCTCCTTCCCTGAAGAGCTTCCAACCCCCCCCGCCCATTGTGATCCTGGGCAAGCTGCTGTGGGTGCCCTGCTTTAGCAGGGGGCTTGGACTGGATGACCTCCAAAGGTCCTTTCCAACCCCCTCCAAGCTGGGATTCTGTGGTTTTGTTTGATCTTCATGCTGATGGTTGAAATGGCCTCCAGGTCAATATTTTTCTCCTCCTGCTTTAATGTTCTTGGGTTTTAAGTCCTGTTACAGTCTTGCTGGAACCTTTTCCAGGGCAGCAGCAATCGTCACTAGCTGAGCTTGTTTCTCTTCAGTGGGGGATTAGTGTAGCAGGGAGGGAAAAGTGCTGCAGAACAGTAGGGAACATGTACAATAGTCTGTTGTGAGCCCTCATAAATTACCCAGCACGACGTGAGAGAGAGAGGATGGAAGCAGAGTGTTTAATCAGACCCACATCAAGAAGCTGCAGAAGCAAAGCTTCCCTCCTTCATGGGAAAATTGCCCAGTGCAGGGCTGCTTTTAACTGCTGATTTATACCTTGGTCTCATCCAAATGGATCTGATCTACTGATGCCAGGGGACCTATGGGGTGGGTTTTTTGGGGGGCTGGGGGTCCCTCGTGTATACTTGGCTGCACCCTGCCTGGATGCAGGCCTCCTGCTCTTGTCTTCCTGGTGCTGATTAACCTGGTATTTAATTGGAGAGAGAGTTGGGTGTTTGGTAGCTTTCAGGCTCTGCTTCTCTCCATTAAAACCAGAGCAAACCCAAGGAGCAGTGCAAGTAATTTTATGGGTAATGAAAGGGGTCAAATGCATTTGCTCTGGGGTGAAAGGAGCTGTAGGAAACCCTTAACTGGGAACTGGCTGGATCAGGGCTTCTGAGCAGAGACAAAGATTAGGAGGCAAGATGGGCTGCTAGGTCAGTCTGGAAGGATAGATGGATGGACAGATTAGATAAAGATCTACTTAGCCATCCATCTATCTGTCCTCAGTCTTCATCTAGGAGGAGAGCTCACTCCTGATGATGGGAAATGCATCAGGGTTTAAGAAGCGAGATGGATAGGTGGAGGAACAGACGGATGGTTGAGTAGCTCTCCACCAATTCATCTCCATCCATCCTTGCACCTAAATCTTTCTCTAATCTACTTGATGCAAGCAGATAAATAGCTGGAAAACTAAGTGGAGAGAGAGAGAGAGGATGGAAGAATTCAGGATAGTGTGGAGAAAAAGCAGATCTGTGCACCTCAACAAGGTGGGAAGCATGTGGAGAGAGGACACTGATTTTGGAGCAGAGGAGAGGGAAGAGGAGAGAGGACACTGCTCATGGAACAGCTATGCTTGTCCTGCCCTTGCTCCCTGTGAGGTTCCATCTCTGCCCTGGCCATGCTGAGAGCAGCTGCTGACCTTCCTGTCCTCTCCTGCTCACTCAGGCTCTGCTTTCAGAGACATTTCAGAATAGGTGAAGGGGAAAAAAAAGAAGTAAAATTAAAAATACCTCTTATGGTATTTTCTTTTGCCTTGCCAGCTGCTGCTGTCCCCTCTCCTCAGGCCTGGATGCAGGATCTCTCAACAGCAAGTTGTTGGGAAGGTCACTGCCGTGGCTTTTCCTGTCCAAAGAGCAGCGGATTTCAGAGCCTCAGAAACTGCGACGTGAATCAAAGCAGACAGCAGGAGTGTGGGCACCATGAGCCTCCTGCTGCACTCACATCAGGCCCTGCTCTGCCCCTCAGATGTTGGCAGCCACCCAGAGGTGATGGCTCCAGGAGGTGACTCCAAAGATGTGTGCTCAGCTGTGAGGACAGCAGCTCGCTGAGCGGCTCCTGGAAAGTGAGCAGCTTCGCTCTGCCTTGCCAGTGCTGATCCAGGAGCTTCTAAACAGTGAATCCCCTCAGGCTTCCAGGGAGAAGGATGCTAATGTAGGGATGCTTCACAGAATCCCAGCATTCTGAGGGTCAGAATGGACCTTCAGAGATCATCCAGTCCAACCCCCACTGACAGTGCAAATTCACCCACAGCAGCTTGCCCAGGATTGCAATCTCCAGGTGGGTTTGGAATCTTTCCAGAGAAGGAGACTCCACAGCCTCTCTGGGCAGCCTGCTCCAGGGGCCCAGCACTCTCACAGCATCTGTGTTCAGACAGAAGCTCCTGACTTCTAGTTTGTGCCCACTGCCCCTTGTCCTGTCACTAGGAACTGCAGACAAGAGCCTGGCCTCATCCCCTTGCTCCAGGGCTCCAGCAGTGCTGTGCTCTGCATCTCCAGCAGGCATCCTACTTCAGAACATTGTGAAGGAACAGGGCTGGGCTGGCCACTGAATGAGTGCCAGAGGCTTTCTGTGAGCCCCTCTTCTTCCTAAAGGGAAGAGAAAGGCAAGGAGGGAGAGAGACTGATGGGGTGGGAAAGAAGTGCAACCAGCTTGAGTGAAAATAACAACCATGAGATATAAACAAACACCAACAAAACTAACATCGAGCCCAGCCCCTGCTGNCTCACCACCCTCAACCTGTGCCAGTGTCTCACCACCTTCAACCTATGCCAATCTCTCACCACCCTCACTGCAAACAACTTCTTCCTAACATCCACTTTCAATCTCCCCTCTGCCACTTCAAACCCATTCCTCCTCACCCTCAACAACAGTCCCTCCCCAGCCTTTCCCACAGCTGCAGGAGCTTCAGGAGCTCCATTTACATCTCTGGGCACTACCTCCCCCCACCTCATCCCCCTCCAAGGACATTGTCTCCTCATGTGCAGTGGTTTGGGCTGGTTTTCTGTGTGCTCCAGCATCCCCCCACCTCCTCCCCCTCCAAGGACATTGTCTCCTCATGTGCAGTGGTTTGGGCTGGTTTTCTGTGTGCTCCAGCATCCTTTCCACCAAGACAGTGCCTTCCCTAAAGCCTCTCTGCTGATGAGACAGAACCCTGAGCTAAGCCAGTTGCTCAGCACGGATGAAAGCCAACAGGGAGCTGAGCGGGTGGAGGATTTTAATACCTCCCCCTCTCTAACTGCTGTGGGAAGGGGAAGTTCATTGGCTGTCGATATTGCCCTGCTGTGATAAAAGCTTAAGAAGCTGCTTTGCAGATGCCCACTGTGAGGAGCCTGCTATAAATGTTTCCAGAGTGAAGTGATACATCACAGCTCTGTGGTTGCTCCCACTGAGAATGAGCCCAGCTCTGTCACCTTCCAGGGACACCTTTAGGAAGTGCAATCTACTGGCACTGGCACAATCAAACCCATATTGTTCCCAGGTAGGAAATTGGCCACCTGGGAATTAAGAGTGAGTGCTTTGCTTGTAGGGTGCTCTTCCAGATGGTGGTGGTAAAAGGAGGTGGAAGAACAAGACAAAACAAAAAGGGTGAGTATCATCCCTAACCTGCCAAGGAGGGAAACTGAGGCAAGGAGAGTCCCACTCATCGCTGCTGTGCTGCTATTTTGACCACTGATGTGGTCATCCTGGTGAGACCCCACACACAGACATCATAGAATCAAGCAGGTTGGAAGAGAGCTCCAAGCTCAGCCAGCCCAACCTAGCACCCAGCCCTGGCCAAGCAACCAGACCATGGCACTAAGTGCCCCAGCCAGGCTTGGCTTCAACATCTCCAGCTACAGAGACTCCACCACCTCCCTGGGCAGCCCATTCCAATGCCAATCACTCTCTCTGCCAGGAACTTCCTCCTAACATCCAGCCTAGGCCTCCCCTGGCACAACTTGAGGCTGTGTCCCCTTGTGCTGTTTCTGCTTGCCTGGCAGCATGGCCCAACCCAACCTCCCTTGAGGTAGCTGCAGACAGCAATGAGCTCTGCCCTGAGCCTCCTCTTCTGCAGGCTGCACACCCCCAGCTCCCTCAGCCTCTCCTCACAGGGCTGTGCTCCAGGCCCCTCCCCAGCCTTGCTGCCCTTCTCTCAACACCTTCCAGCACTTCAACATCTCTCTTGAATTGAGGAGCGCACAACTGGACACAGCACTCAAGGTTGAGCACAGGGGCAGAAGAACCTCCCTCGTCCTACTGACCACACTGCTCCTGAGCCAGAACATAACAGCCTCTTCTTCCTCCTTTTTTTTCCCCCCTTTTGATTTTTATGGATTATTATCTTTGTGTGGTAGTGTAGGGATGTGGAGGTGAAACTCCACTGCACTGTGCAAAACCCAGGCAGGGAGGCTGAAGGGTGGTGGGAAAGAGAGCCACCAAGAATCTCTAAGGACCAAGACCTATGAGAAAGCTGGGGACAGATTTTTGAGCAGGGCCTAATGTGAAAAGACAAGGGGTGATGGTTTGGAGTAAAAGAGGGAGATTCAGGGTGGAGAGAAGGAAGAAATACTGAACTAAAAGAGGGAGATTGAAGGTGGAGAGAATGAAGAAATACTGAACTAAAAGAGAGAGATTCAGGGTGGAGAGAAGGAAGAAATACTGAACTAAAAGAGTGAGATTCAAGGTGGAGAGAATGAAGAAATACTGAACTAGAGAAGGGAGATTCAAGGTGGAGAGAAGGATAAAGAAGGGAAATTCAAGGTGGGGAGAAGGAAGAAATACTGAACTAAAAGAGGGAGATTGAGGGTGGAGAGGAGGAAGAAATACTGAACTAAAGAAGGGAGATTCAAGGTGGAGAGAAGGAAGAAATACTGAACTAGAAGAGGGAGATTCAAGGTGGAGAGAAGGAAGAAATACTGAACTAGAAGAGAGAGATTCAAGGTGGAGAGAAGGAAGAAATGCTCAACACTGAGGGTGGTGAGACCCTGTCCCAAGTTGCTCAGAAAGGTGGTTCCATCCTTGTGAACCATTCCAGGTCAGGTCATGGCTCTGAGCAACCTGCTGTAGTTGCAGCTGTCCCTGATGACTGCAGGGAGGTTGCTCTGGATGAACTTAAGTGTCCTTTCCACACACAAACCATTCCATGATTCTATGATCCTATGAACTTCAGGTTGTAATTTCCATGGCCAAGTTTCCAGGAGAGTAGCTGAGATGAGATGAGATGAGTGGACTTTAGAGCTGCCTTCTCATAGCTGAAAGGATCCTATGGGAAGGCTGGGGAGGGACTTTAAATAAGGATATTTAGCAATAGGACAAGGGGGAATGTTTGAAGCTGAGAGAGAGCAAGAGCTTAGGAAGAAGATCTTCAGTATGAGAGTGGTGAGACTCTGGAATGCTGTGATGGATTGGGTGTTAACCTGCCCCCAACTCTTAAGAGAATCACCCAGACTAGACTCAGCTGAGCTGAAAATGAAGATGAAGCTTTCTATTTGCAGCTTAGCACAAGATACAAACAGGTATTTACAGCTACAGACAGAAATAGACAGGTTAAAAGCAGTACAGAAGCACAACAGCCCTCCCAGAAACTGGAGTCCCCAGGAGGGACTCCCAACCACCCTTCCACCTCCCTTCCACCCTTCTATCTTATCCCAGACTTTGCCTTACATTCAAGGTGAGTTTGGTGAATTGCCAGGGGGATTAGAAAGCAAGTTAGGGAGAGAAGAGCAGGCAGCCAGAGCCAGACAGCAGCTCTGTTGTCTATGTCTGTGTTCATGTTTTCATACATCTCAGCAAGCCTATGAGTGCAGTAGACACCAGCATTGTTTGCTTTTCACAGCCTACCATCTAATTCTTCTCCCCAAAATATTCCAGCTAGCTTCAAACTAGCACAAATGGGTTGCCCAGAGAGGTTGTGGATACCTTCTTGGAGTTGTTCAAGGCCAGACTGAATAAGGACTTAGCATCAGTGTCTAGTTGAGAAACATCCCTGCCCATGGTGGGAGGTTGGAGCAGAGGATCTCTAAGGTCCCTTCCAACTTGAGCCATTCTAGGATTCCTCATGGCCAGCCTGTGGCCATGCCCCTGCCTCTGCCCTGTCTCACGTGGACCTAAATCAGTTTTCTCTACAGAAACATGGATTTCATTTAATGGTTTCAGTAGGTACCACTTAGATGTTCTGGAGCTCCAGGAGGTTATTTATTGCAGCTTAAAGTGATTTCACTTAATATATGCTGCAGAGGGGGTTCATCATCTCAGTTCTTCAGTAAAATCATCACTCCATTAATGAGACCTAACCTAAATGCACCAAACAAGGCTTGAAGGGAATCTCTCAGAGCTGCTATTGAGATGGATGGCAGAAGCCAGGATGTGTTTGTAAAGTTAGACTCAGGCAAATCTGACTGGAACTCATTAAATACAGCAAAATAAATCACTGAATAATTCACTCCAGTTGAGTATGAAAGATTTGGAGAACCTTGGGTTGTTTGATTGAAAGAAAAACCCCACCAATAGTGGCTTATTTTTCTGCTCCTGTGTATGTGACAAAGCAAACAGATGGGTTGAAGGTGGAGAGCTCTGGCACCTTGGTGTCAAGAGTCTTCCTTCCAAGGAGCAAGGTTCCTAAGGCCTGAACAAACTGCCTGGAGAGAAGGGCAGCACTCACAGGATTTCTTAGACTGGAAAAGGCCTTCAAGCTCCTCGAGCCCAATCATCAGTTTCACACTGACAAGTCCTTGACTAAACCCAATCCCTCAGCACAACATCTCATCACTAGGAATCGCTGTGGTTGGAAAGGACCACCAGGGTCAGCCAGTCCAACCTTCATCCCAGCATCCTTCATCACCAGACCATAGGCTCAAGCACCACATCCAC
This sequence comes from Tricholaema leucomelas, assembly GCA_013400475.1. Taxonomy (NCBI): domain Eukaryota; kingdom Metazoa; phylum Chordata; class Aves; order Piciformes; family Lybiidae; genus Tricholaema lacrymosa; species Tricholaema leucomelas. The sequence continues at coordinate 11,332 of WAAF01010303.1, read as the reverse complement.
TCTCCTTTTAAACACCTCCAGGGATGGTGACTCCACCACCACCCTGGGCAGCCTATTCCAGTGCCTGACCACTGGCTCAGGAAAGAAATTCCTCCCAACAGCCAACCTAAACCTCCCCTGACACAACTTGAGGCCATTTCCTCTTGTCCTGTCATTAGTAATTCAGGAGAAGAGATCGGCTCCAGCCTCGCTACAACCTCCTTTTAGGTAGTTGTAGAGGGCAATAAGATCCTCTCTCAGCCTCCTCTTCTCCTCATAGGTCATGTTCTTCAGACCTCTCCCCAGCCTTGTCACCCTTCTCTGCACCAGCTCCAGCACCTCCATGTCCCTCCTATACTGTGGTGACCAAAACTGGACACAGTACTCGAGGTGTGGGCTCAGGAGTGCTGACTACAGGGGCATGAGCACCTATCACCTCCCTGCTCCTGCTGGTCACACCATTGCTGATACTCTTGTTGGGGAGGGCAGCTCACCTGCCCTGGGGACATGGGGATGTCTGAGCAGCTGTCATCTCTCATGCTGTGGTGGGATCTGTCTTCCTGAGGCTACTGGAGCTGCAATGAAGCTCTGGGAGTGAATCATAGAATAGAATTATAGAATGGTCTAGGCTAGAAGGGATCTCAAAGCTCAGCCAGTTCCAACCCTCTGCCATAGGCAGGGACACCTCTCACTAGAACAGGTCACTCAAGGCCTCATCCAACCTGGCCATTTCAGTACAGGAGTTCTTCCTGATATTCAACCTATGTTTTTCTTGATGCAGCTTGAGTCCATCTCCTCTTGCCCTCTCACTTGTTACTTGGTTGAACAGACTGACCCCCACTTCTCTACAGCCTCATTTCAGGGAGTTGTAGAGACCCAAAGGGTCTCCCCTCAGGCTCCTTTTCTCCAGGCTGAACAATACCAATTCCTCAGCTGCCCTTCCCCAGCCTTGTTCTCACATTCTTCACCATTCCTGTTCTCACACACTTCACCAGCTCTGTTCTCCACACCCTTCACCAGTCCTGTTCTCCAGACCCTTCCCCAGCCCTGTTCTCCAGATCCTTCACCATTCCTGTTCTCCAGACCCTTCCCCAGCCCTGTTCTCCAGATCCTTCACCATTCCTGTTCTCCAGACCCTTCCCCAGCCCTGTTCTCCAGATCCTTCATCATACCTGTTCTCCAGACCCTTCCCCAGCTCTGTTCTCCAGACCCTTCTCCAGCCCTGTTCTCCACACCCTTCACCAACTTCATTGCCCTTTTTTTTTGGACCTGCTTCATCACTTCCAAGCCCTTCTTGAAACGAGTGGCCCAGAACTGACCCCAGTGCCCATCATCCATCTGTGCCCCCTCCTCCTTTACCCCCCTTTGCGTCACCAGCGAGGCGACTCCGTGGTCCGCTCAGGAATGTCCCTGCAAAAGGAAAAGCTTTACCCAAGGCACAGTTTCACAGCTCATTTCAGTTCATCACCGAGTCTGTGTTAGTCTGTGTTCCATCCTGATCTTCCCAGCACTGCCTAAGGGTCACAGAGCACTGGAATAGGCTTCCCAGAGAGGTTGTGGAGCCTCCTTCTCTGGAGCCTTTCAAGACCTGTCTGGATGTGTTCCTCTGTGGTCTGTGTTAGATAGCATTGTCCTGCTCTGGCAGAGGGGTTGGACTGGATGATCTCCTTGGGTCCCTTCCAACCCCTAATATCCTGTGATCCTGTGAGCCTGTGGAGAGAAGGAATGGCTGATTGGCATTCCAGTACTAAACAGCTAAGCCATTCATAATGCAACCCCCTCACCCCTAGACCTGATGGAAAGATTTGATTCAGGTTTCAAGCAAGACTAATTCAAAACTCTGTGCTCTATAAATCAGAGCAAATGTTCTTTATAAAAAAAATATAACCAGAGCCCAACTGCAGGATCAGATCCATGATTTATTTCCTGTAGCCCATTAAAGTGAAGGACAAGTGAGGGGAGCACCAGGCTGCCACTGAATAGGAGATTCCTGGCTGCCCTCTGATGAACACCTTCAGTGACTGTGGGAACAGCCTCCCCGACTCAGGACACTTGGGGACATTATGTTTTTCTTCACTTCTGCCACTCTTGGTTTGAAGAAGCTTAAGGTAGGAAGAGCCACCTTGGAGCGAGGAGGAAAGGCTCAGATGTAAATTCGTCTGCCCCCAGCTGAGGCTATAAAAGTTCTTAATAGGGGAAGAGGAGAGCAGGACTGTGGCACTCTGCTGCCCTTACAGGACTCATTTACCACCTGGGTTTGTGCCTTTTGACTCTCTGTCATCATTCAAGTTGTTGGGGTTGTTCTAGGAAAGAGCTTTGAAGTTTGCTTGTTGGTTTTGTGTGTGTGTGAGAAGATGCACACAGCTCCCAGCAACACCCAAGCTGCACAGAAGCCTTGATCAGTCAGCCCTAAGAGAAACAGGTTCAGAGTGAGCAGCTGGATGTTACCTGTCCTGCTTCCTCTGGATTGGTCACTTGATCTTTCCTCCTCTCCTCTCATTCTCTCTCTCTCCTCTCCTCTCATTCTCCCTCTCCTCTCCTCTCCTTCCCCCCCC
>WAAF01010302.1:5957-29868 GCA_013400475.1 Tricholaema leucomelas | reverse complement strand
CAACCCTGATGATACTGTGATACTATGAAATCCAGATGCCCCCATGTCCCTTCTTTAAAGCTTGCCTTTTTTTCTTCCCCCATACTGCAGCAGCTTCAATGGAATGGGGGTTTGGGAAAGTACTCTTCTTGAGGCAGAAACTTCCCAGCCACAGCGTCACTGTACCAGGGATTTTGGTGGTGTCACCTCTGCTCTACTGGTCGTGCCAGTTGGCCACCTGTGGTCTTTGAGGAGAGCCCAGTGTCCTTGAGTTGTTCCGTGCACCATGTCTCTGCTGAAGCAGTTTCCAGCCTGTTATCAGCAGAGTTTATATTTAGTGCGGTGTGTGAAGGTGGACTGAAATGGCTGCTTGAGCTCACAAAGCTGCCTGGGGAGTCAGGAGGTAATGGTTCCTGAAGTCACTGGACGTGTGACTTGCCTGCAGTGTAGGGATGCTGGTGGGGTTGTTTCTGCCCTGTGATCGTGGCTGTTTTCAGCTATTTTATTCCCTCCTGGGGAATTGTTTCATCTCTTGGAGCAGTCTGCAGTGGTCTTAACTTCAGCTCTGCAACTGTGTAACCTCCTAGCTGCAGATGTGGGTTGCCGTGGCTGTTCCTGTTGCATCGCTTCTGCTTTTTATCAGCCTGCTTGCTCATACCACAGCCACCCACTACTACGCCACCCAAATACATCTCTTCCTTGTTCTGCTTTCATGAGCAAGCGGATGGAAGCTGCTGACTTCTGTCAGCCTACGGTGGTTTGTGCCCGCTCCTAGAGTCTGTGTCAGGCCACTGCTGTCGTCTTTTGCCCTTTTGAAAGTTCCATCTGCTCTTGCTAACCTGAAATCCTCCTGAAGAAGCCGTTGCCTGCTGATAGCTGCATGAAAGGTCAGTAGCTTGGAAGCTTCAGCGTTTCCTAGTCTGCATCCTGTGGTGCACTCTGTCTGGTACACACTCCCCATAGCTCCCTTGCCCTCTGAGCCACTTGTTGGCTGCTCTTGCCAGCTGATCCCAGCTGATCAGGCTTAGCTGGGAGAGATGTGATCTTTGACTGGCAGGGCTGGGCCCTCTTGCCTCAAGGACTGAGGACAGAAGGGCAGAGGCAGCGGGGGTTGAATTCTACTTTAGCAGTATGTAAATAGAAACACAAAGGCGTTTCTCAGAACAGGAAAATGGAGAAGTGGGGAGGGACTGCTGACAAGGTCTGTGATGGCAGGACCAGGAGGAATGGGTTTAAACTGGCAGAGGAGAGATTGAAGTTGGATGTTAGGAAGAAGTTGTTTGCAGTGAGAGTGGTGAGACCCTGGCACAGGTTGCCCAGGGAGGCTGTGTGATCTTTGATCACATTCTGTGACTCTGTGATCCACAACCTCCCTGGAGGTGTTCAAGAGCAGGTTGGTTGAGGCCTTGGGCAATTTGTTCTAGAAGGAGGTGTCCCTGCCTGTGGCAGGGGATTGGAACTGGATGAGCTTTGAGATCCCTTCCAACCTAAACCATTCTGTGATTCTATAACTTAACCCATATGTAGAAAAGGTGCTTGCTTGTGGTGTGGATTTCTCTTCCCAGAAGCCAGGTAGTTTGCAATGATGTTTTAGCAGCTGTCATGAGAAGCATCATGTCTTTAGAAGTGTCATCATGCATGTTTGATCTCTGTTGTGAAGCTATTCTGGACACAAATGGCATTACTTCAGATGTGATGATGTAACTCTTAGCACAGAAAGCAGTAGTTAGGGACAGGTAGATGGCTTGGATCAAGCACTCTGTCTTTGAAAGTCCTTCTGTGTACTGCATCCAGCTTAGTGCTTTGTGGTTACGCAGGCAGTGTTTTCCTTCACCCTGCTAGGAGTCTCCTTTGAGCAGCTGCAGAAACTGATGTGAAGTTTCAGCGGTGGGAATGCTTCCTGTAAGTTTCAAGCAGTGAGTTTCTGGTTGTAGAGAGGAATGTTTCCAGCAGCCAGCTGTGAGCCGTGTGTCTGGCTCCTGAGCGGTGGAGCTAGTGCTCTCCCCTGGGAAGCTTGGTGCTCTCGCACCACTTGCTTTGTGAAGCAGATGGCAGGCAGGGTATTTTCGGGCTGAGCCTGGTGATGCTAGTGTGAAGCCATTGGAAGCCCTGCCTGGTTTTTACTTGCTTATTTATCTGTCTTAAACTAATGTCTGTGTGTGATAATTCAAGGCAGTTTATTGAGGAAGCTCATTCTGTCAAAGAGCTGCAGGACCACGACAGGTCCTGCATCTGGGTGGGTGCAATCCCAAGCACAACTCCAGGCTGGTTGGGGAATGGCTGAGAGAAAAGGACCTGGGGGTGTCGGGTGGTGAAAAGCTCATCAGGAGCCTGCAGTGGGAGTGCAGCCCAGACAGCAACCCTGTGCTGGGCTGCATCAAGAGCAGTGTGGGCAGCAGGGCAAGGGAGAGGGATGCTGCCCCTTTACTTTGCTTTCCTCACACCCCACCTGGACTCCTGTGTGCAGTTCTGGAGCCCCTAGCACAAGCAGGACATGGAAGTGTTGGAGCCAGTCCAGAGGAGGCCAGGATGATGCTGAGAGGGCTGCAGCAGCTCTGCTCTGAGGCCAGGCTGAGAGAGTTGGGGCTCTGCAGTCTGGAGGAGAGAAGGCTTTCAGGAGACCTTGGAGTGGCCTTCCAGTATCTGAAAGGGGGCTACAGGAAGACTGGAGAGAGACTATTGATAAGGTGTTGGTAATGACAGGATGAGGAGGAATGGGTTTAAAGTGGCAGAGGGGAGATTGAAACTCTGCCAGGATGTTAGGAGGAAGTTCTTTGCAGTGAGAGTGGTGAGACACTGGCACAGGTTGCCCAGGGAGGTTGTGGCTCCTCCCTCCCTGGAGATGTTCAAGGCCAGGTTGGATGAGGCCTCAAGTGACATGTTCTAGTGTGAGGTGTCCCTGCCTATGGTGGGGGTTGGAACTGGCTAAGCTTTGAGGTCCCTTCCAAACTAAACCCTTCTATGACAGGAATTAAAGGTATAAACCTCCTACCTCTCTCTTTGTGCTTTGGTTGTGCCTTGCTCCCAGCTTCTGGCTCCATCTACCCGTGCTGAATGTCAGGCAGGTTCCAGAAGCAGTGTGTGCACTTGAGAGCCTTCTCCACTCAAAAAGGGGTGATGTGTCTCCAGTCAGCTCTGGTGATTCTCATCGTGTCTCTTGTCGGCTGCGTGATTCTCTGAAGGGAGCTGCTGTCCTGGCAGCCAGCTCACCCAGCAGTCAGTTTGACTCCTCTGTGAGTGTGAAGTGGAATGAGTTGGTCATCACTTCTGGAGCTGTACTCTGTAGGCAAGGTTAAAGTACAACTTCTAGAGCTGCTAGAGGTGGGTAAAGTGAAACTGGCTTCTGGAAGCACTTTGATGTGGAGAATGAAACACTGCATCTTATTGATGCTGTAGACTGGAATGGCTTGAGTCCAGCAGCATGAAGTCACAGCTGTAGGAGTGGACACTGGGAAACTTTCTTCACAGCAAGAGTGGTCAGGCACTGAAACGAGTTGGCCCAGGGAAGTGATTGAATCACTCACCCTGGATGTGTTTAAGGGTGGTTTGGATGTGGTGCTTAGGGATATGGTTTAAGGTGAATCTTGTAAAGTAGGGTTACCTGGGGGTGCTGGTAGAGAGGAGCTGAAGAGGAGGCAGCAGTGTGCCCAGGTGGGCAGCAGAGCCAGTGGCATCCTGGGCTGGCTCAGGAGCAGTGTGGGCAGCAGGACAAGGGAGGTTCTTCTGCCCCTGTGCTCAGCACTGCTCAGGCCACCCCTTGAGTGCTGTGTCCAGTTCTGGGCTCCTCCATTGCAGAGAGATGTTGAGGTGCTGGAAGGTGTCCAGAGAAGGGCAGCAAGGCTGGGGAGGGGCCTGGAGCACAGCCCTGTGAGGAGAGGCTGAGGGAGCTGGGGGTGTGCAGCCTGCAGAAGAGGAGGCTCAGGGCAGAGCTCATTGCTGTCTGCAGCTGCCTGAAGGGAGGCTGTAGCCAGGTGGGGTTGGGCTCTGCTGCCAGGCACCCAGGGACAGAAGAAGGGGACACAGCCTCAAGTTGTGCCAGGGCAGGTCTAGGCTGGATGTTAGGAGGAGGTTGTTGGCAGAGAGTGATTGGCATTGGAATGGGCTGCCCAGGGAGGTGGTGGAGTCACTGTGCCTGGAGGTGTTGAAGCCAAGCCTGGCTGGGGCACTTAGTGCCATGGTCTGGTGATTGACTAGGGCTGGGTGCTAGGTTGGCCGGGATGAGCTTGGAGGTCTCTTCCAACTTGCTTGATTCAATGGTGACCCTGAAGGGCTTTGCCAACCTGCGTATTTCTGTGGTTCTGACTTCCACACAGACATTTCAACTTTGCCAGGCTGCAATGTGCACCATCTTAACTCCATGCTCAGAAGTGAACCAGTTTCTCCTTGTCTCTGTTGGTAGTTTGAAAGCTCCAGAACAACTCTGAGAACTTAAAAGAAGTTGTTTACGTTCTCGCTCAGTTCACTTTCTTCCTGCTTTGTGATGAAATGTTGCTGTGGTTTGCTTCCCTTCCTGGGTTTTCCCTCCATTGATTTAATGGGGTTTTATAATGAAATGAGTGGGAATTGAAAGAGTCTCTGATCAAAACCAAGTCTGCATTTTGTTTGGCAGTGTGGATAAGAACTTAACGCTGAGGTGTTTGGTCTCTTTCGGCAGGGCTCTTCAGGGAGTGTCAGTTTCAGGGGAGGAATCCTGTTGTTGCATCTCTCTTACTTAAAACAACCCAACAACAAACCAAAGAAACTCAAACCAAACAAAACCCTCCAAAGCCTAACCCCAAACCCCCAATTTCTGCAACTGAACTTGAGAGCAACAGCCTTAGGCTATATAAAAGCATAGATCCTCCAGCAGCTAAACTTACAAGTTGATTTGCCACGGTAGCTGCCAAGGGCAGCTTGCTTGGGAAGGAGCTGTAGTTTGTACATGTAGTTTTGAATGTGTAGATGAGTGAAATGCTTGAATGTCAGACCTGTTTAAGATGTTGGATTTGTCTTTTTTTCTTCTTGCTAAGTAAATGCTGGAAATTCTTCAAGCAACAGATAATGAATCAGCCCATCCTAATGCAATTGTTTTGTGGGATATGCTGAATCCCCCTTGGATATTGGAGCCTGTTTGTGCCCATCACTCTCGCAAATAGAATCATAGAATCGGTCAGGGTTGGAAGGGACCACAAGGAGCAGCCAGTTCCAACCCCCCTGCCATGCCCAGGGACACCCTACCCTAGAGCAGGCTGCCCACAGCCTCAGCCAGCCTGGCCTGAAACACCTCCAGCCATGGGGCCTCAACCACCTCCCTGGGCAACCCAGTCCAGCCTCTCACCACTCTCATGCTCAACAACTTCCTCCTCACCTCCAGCCTGACTCTCCCCACCTCCAGCTTTGCTCCATTCCCCCCAGTCCTGGCACTCCCTCACAGCCTAAAAACTCAGCAGAGCAGAGGGGGAGAATCCCCTCCCTGGCCCTGCTGGCCACACTTCTGCTGCTGCAGCCCAGGCTCTGCTTGGCTTTCTGGGCTGCAAGTGCACACTGCTGGCTCCTCTTGAGCTTCTCATCCAGCAGCACCCCCAAGTCCCTCTCCTCAGGGCTGCTCTCCAGCCAGTCCCTGCCCAGCATGGATTTGTGCTTGGCATTGCCTCGACCCAGATGCAGGACCTTGCACTTGGTCTTGTTGAAGTTAGATGTAGCAGGGTGCTTTAAATCCCTTAAAAGAGGGACAAGGGTAACTTGAAGATGCATCCTGGATATTGTTGCTCTCTAATGAGCCAAAAAGCAAAAGAAAGCTGATGTGCAGTGGAGAAAACTTAGTAGTAATTTATTCTCTGTTGTGAGGGGGTATATTGCACTTGAAAGGTAAGAGAGACACTGTCCCTGAAACAGCCTGCATAGGTTCTTCTTCAGCATTGGTGCATAGCCTGAAGAGAATCCTTTCTCTGCCAGAGTATCAGCCTGGGAGGGTGATTGACAGCTCTGCTTTTCAGGGGAAGCATCAGAATTGCTGAGTGTTGCTCAGAGGGTATGGAAGCTTCACTTCTCCATCTGCTGCTGCATATGCTACTGGCAACCTAGTGACCATATGTGGGGCCTTCCTGAAAGCTTTAAACACAGCTTCTTTGAGGGCCCCTCACTGCTTTGGAAAGTCCTAAAAGGCTACACTGCTTGCTTCAGGAGAGAGAGGCTTCTCTTTTCTCTTTAGGAAAGCCCAGTAGTACATCCTTGTGAAACTAGAATGTTATTGCAGAGAGGTTGCTGATCCTGAAATGCTGCAGGTTGGTTCTGTGCAACAGAAATGTGCTGGAGGCTCATGGCAGGCTTGGCCCTGGCAGTGTTGGCAGAGACTAAACCATGTAAGTCTGCTAGCAGAGATCCATTAGAAGCTGCACCATGGGGATGGGGGGGAGCAGGGTCGGGGTTCTGTCTTTTGGTGAGCTTGTGATTAAGGTGAATGAGAGATATGAAGAGGAGTTTCTAGGTTTGCTTTTCATTTGATTAGCTGTGAGAACCTCCATCTCGAGTCCTTCTTCTGGTTTGCTGTCTTGCAGAGCTTGCCCACTTCGAGACTGAACAAGCTGGCATTTAGATGTGACAATGGAATGTTTAACAACCAAGCAGGTCCTTAAGCAGGCTGGACAAAAACTCCTTTCAGCTGCACAGCTTTTTGCTTTCACTTTTGGGTGACCAGTTTGCTCAGTTCTGGGCTGCTCTTGCTTTCTGAAGTGGAGAGGGTTACCTCCTGGAGAGGGTTAACCATCTTTCCTGCTTGTATTTTGGCATTTTTGTTGTTAGTGCTGAACAAGAAGGGTGTGTGTTGGGGATAAGAGACAATAGAGCACAGTTATGTTTTTGTTGGCACTGCAGAAACTTCCTTTCTCCTATGGTTTGGATGTATGCAGTATTGGGGATCACCATGTTGTTATTTGTAGGTGTGTTTTACAGGCTCACAGGATGTTAGGGGTTGGAAGGGACCCAAAGAGATCGAGTCCAACCTCCTGCCAGAGCAGGACCACACAATCTAGCTTAGGTCACACAGAAACACATCCAGGCAGGCCTTGAAAGGCTCCAGAGAAGGAGACTCCACAACCTCTCTGGGCAGCCTGTGCCAGGGCTCTGGGACCCTTACAGGAAAGTTCCCCCTTGTGTTGAGCTGGAACCTCCTGTGCTGCAGCTGCCATCCATTGCTCCTTGTGCTATCCTAGGGAGCAGTGAGCAGAGCCTGTTCCCCACTCCTGGCCCCCATCTCTCAGGTGTTTATATACATTGATTAAATCCCCTCTCAGTCTTCTCTTCTCCAGACTGAACAGCCCCAGGTCCCTCAGCCTCTCCTCCTCAGGGAGGACATGTGATGGTTGGACCTGATGCAATTCTAATCTCTGTATTTTGGTTACCTTCTAAGTTTCTTATCTCCTTAAAAAAGAAGAATCCAACAGATAAACCCCAGAGCACCCCAAGGCTTTGATGCTACTGCAAAACATTTTCAGTAACTCTGCTCTGCTGAAGCTTGAGATTTTTAAATAGCATATATGAGGGTAGTTTTGTCTGTTCTTTGGTTCTGTATAACTTGTGCAACCTATCTCAAGCCCAGGATTGAGTTGTGCAGCCTGGTCTAGTGGAAGGTGTCCCTGCCAATGGCAGGGGGGTTGGAACTAGATGATCTTCAAGCTTCTTCCAACCCAAACCATTCTATGAACCTGTGAATTTTGCATCTAGGCTCTGTACCTGAAGCATAGCTGTGAGCCTGCATCCCAAACGTAACAGAGCTGCTTCTGAAGCTTTCTTGGTTCTTAGCCCTTCTGAACTCACAGCTAATACTTTGTTGTGTGTTCCTAGGTGTGTGGATCAGCCTGTCCTCACTGAGTTGTCCCTGTAATCACACCAGCTCGACAGCTGCTGTATGCCAGCGTGTCAGTACCAGGTAAGAGGAAAGCTAATGCCACTCTTCTCCTCAGTCTACTTTTGAAACCTGCATTTTCTGCCATGACTCCTGTGTAGACTGAAGTCAGAATGAGGTGCCTTCCATCTTCTTCTGCAGCAAGACAGCCAGTTGCTCTTAGTATTACTGGTTACAAGACAGGAGTTCAAAGAGTGCTAATCAATGGTGGCAGGGCCAGCTGCAGAGCTGTAAGCAGTGGAGTTCCCCAGGGATCAGTGCTGGGTCCAGTGCTGTTTACCTCTTCATCAATGACGTTGATGAGGGCACAGGCAGATACACAGAGTCTGCTCAGCAAGTTTGCTGATGACACCAAACTGGGAGGCTTGGCTGATACAGCTGAAGGCTGTGCTGCCATCCAGAGACCTGGACAGACTGAGAGCTGGGCACAGAGGAACCAGATGAGGCACAGGGCTGTGCTTCAGGCCCCTCCCCAGCTTTGTCTCCCTTCTCTGGACACCTTCCAGCACCTCAACATCTCTCTTGAATGGAGGAGCCCAGAACTGGACACAGCACTCAAGGTGTGGCCTGAGCAGTGCTGAGCACAGGGGCAGAAGAACCTCCCTTGTCCTGCTGGCCACACTGCTCCTGAGCCAGCCCAGGATGCCACTGGCTCTGCTGCCCACCTGGGCACACTGCTGCCTCCTCTTCAGCTCCTCTCTCCCAGCACCCCCAGGTCCCTCTCTGCCTGGCTGCTCTCAGCCACTCTGTCCCCAGCCTGTAGTGCTGCTTGGGGTTGTTGTGGCCAAAGTGTAGAACCCTGCCCTTGGCCTTGTTCAGTCTCATCCCATTGGCCTCTGCCCACCCATCCAGCCTGGCCAGGTCCCTCTGCAGGGCTAAGGAAGTGTACTGAGTTAGCCTTTGTAGCCTTTCCTTGGAAATACAAGGCTGATAAGCTCATCGTTCTGCCTCTAAAAGCTGTTTGGTTTGTGATAGTGAGTTCTGAGGATAGATGTTGGCAATCCCCTGTGGATAATCTGTCCTGAGTCTGGCTGAGCTGGCCTTCTGGGGAATTTGTAAGAGAGTTGCTGTCTTTCTGTTAGAGCCTGTTCTATCTGCAGAGTGGTTTGAGACCCTCTTTTAGAATCAGTACAGAAGGCACAGGAGGGATTTAGACAAGTGAAAGGTCATACCTAGAAGGCAGAGATTGAGCCTACACAGAGCTGGGCTTCACACATCAGCTCAATGCTACGAGACCATTTAATTCTGACAGAGAAGACTCTTCCCTGGTGCAGCACTGGAAAAGCTTACAGTGCCCTAAAAATCTGATCTCTTAGCAAACTGCAGAGTTTTGGGCTATGTAAACATAATGTTTAGGTAAGGTAAGCTCGAAAAAGCATGTAAAATGGTGTTGGAGCAGAGGGAGAAAGGCTTCATCAGAAGATGCCCATCCAAGAAGACTGATTTCAGTGTCTGAAAGGGGCCTACAGGAAGGCTGGGGAGGGATTATTTACAAGGTCTTGTAGTGGCAGGACAAGGAGGAATGGGTTTAAACTGACAGAGGGGAGATTTAAAGTGGATGTTAGGAATTAGTTGTTTGCAGTGAGGGTGGTGAGACACTGGCACAGGTTGCCCAGGGAGGTTGTGGAGCACAGAAGGTGATCGAAGATCACATTTTGTGCTTCTGTGCTCTGCTACCTCCCTGGAGGTGTTCAAGACCAGGTTTAATGACCTTGTTCAGGACAAGGTTGGATGACAAGGTTGGACAAGTGGGAGGTGTGTCTGCCTATGGTGGGGGGTTGGAATTGGATGATCTTTGAGGTCCCTTCCAACCATTCTAAGTGCTTTTTGGTAGTGAGTGTGCACAGGTGTGGGCAGACTAGAGTGGCTCCTTGATGCAGACCTATGTGGGAGCATTAGCTGCAGGAAGCTGATCAGCACTTCCAAATGGTACTTGCTTAGGGTTGGTTCTGTTGACAGTGTCTTTTGGAGATGTCAGTAACAGATGCAGTGTGACACATTTTATGTGGGCTGGGCATAACTGCCTTTTCTTAGCACTGCTAACCCAACGGGTGCTAAATCCCAGTAAATGCTCATTTTCAGAGTAGTGATTGCTTTTATGTCCTGAAAATCACAGAATTAACCAGCTTGGAAGAGACCTCCAAGCTCATCCAGTCCAACCTAGCACCCAGCCCTCGCCAGTCAACCAGACCATGGCACTAAGTGCCTCATCCAGGCTTTGCTTGAACACCTCCAGGGATGGTGTCTCCACCACCTCCCTGGGCAGCCCATTCCAATGCCAATCACTCTCTCTGCCAACAACTTCCTCCTAACATCCAGTCCAGACTTCCCCTGGCACAACATGAGGCTGTGTCCCCTTGTTTTGTTGCTGGTTGCCTGGCAGCAGAGCCCAACCCCATCTGGCTACAGCCTCCCTTCAGGTAGCTGCAGACAGCAATGAGCTCTGCCCTGAGCCTCCTCTTCTGCAGGCTGCACACCCCCAGCTCCCTCAGCCTCTCCTCACAGGGCTGTGCTCCAGGCCCCTCCCCAGCCTTGCTGCCCTTCTCTCAACACCTTCCAGCACCTCAACATCTCTCTTGAATTGAGGAGCCCAGAACTGGACACAGCCCTCAAGGGGTGGCCTGAGCAGTGCTGAGCATAGGGGCAGAAGACCCTCCCTTGTCCTGCTGGCCACACTGCTCCTGAGCCAGCCCAGGATGCCATTGGCTCTGCTGCCCACCTGGGCACACTTCTGCCTCCTCTTCAGCTCCTCTCTCCCAGCATCCCCAGCTCCCTCTCTGCCTGTCTGCTCTCAGCCACTCTGTCCCCAGCCTGTAGCATTGCTTGGGGTTGTTGTGGCCAAAGTGTAGAACCCTGCACTTGGCCTTGTTCAGTCTCATCCCATTGGCGTCTGCCCACCCATCCAGCCTGGCCACGTCCCTCTGCAGGGCTCTCCTACCCTCCAGCAGCTCCACAGCTGCTCCTAGCTTGGTCTCATCTGCAAACTTACTGATGCTGGACTCAATCCCCTGCTCCAGATCATCAATAAAGATATTGAACAGGACTGTGCCCAGCACTGATCCCTGGGGCACAGCGCTGGTGCCAGCTGGATGTGGCACCATTCACCACCACTCTCTGGGCCCTGCCCTCCAGCCAGTTCTTGACCCATTCCAGAGTGAATCTGTCCAAGCCACAAGTTGCCAGCTGTGCCAGGAGCTGCTTGTGGCAGACAGTGTCAAAGGCTTTGCTGCAGTCCAGGTAGACTCCATCCACAGCCTGTTGCATGTGCTTCAGCCTCTCCAAGCATGGTTGCAGAATTGGAGATGTGTGAGATGTACATTTTTTCCCCTCTGAGGTACTTGATGGCAGGTAACCACATTGGCTAGAGCCAGCTGTTGTTTTGTAGTCCTCCTGCAGTGTGCATTTAATTGCTGTGTAACTGATTCCTGCTGTCTCAAGAGTACATTGATTTTTCTTCTCCTGTGCCAACTGCTTAACAGGCTTCCAGCACATAGGGGAATTTTGCACCCTCTTCCTACTTAAAGTAGTGCTTGGAGTTATTGAGGGAGATTATTTAGCTTAGGCAATACATTACTGTGTCTTGAGGGCACTTGCATATGCTGAATTCTGTGAAGATGTCACTGCTCAGAAGCTTACAGTCTCACAGTATCATCAGGGTTGGAAGAGACCTCACAGATCATCAAGTCCAACCTGCTACCACAGAGCTCAAGGCTAGACCATGGCACCAAGTGCCACATCCAGTCCTGCCTTGAACAGCTCCAGGGACGGCGACTCCACCACCTCCCTGGGCAGCCCATTCCAGTGTCCAATGACTCTCTCACTGAAGAACTTTCTCCTCACCTCAAGCCTAAACTTCCCCTGATACAGCTTGAGGCTGTGTCCTCTTGTTCTGGTGCTGGCTGCCTGAGAGAAGAGAGCAACCTCCTCCTGGCTGCAACCACCCCTCAGGTAGTTGTAGACAGCAATGAGGTCTCCCCTGAGCCTCCTCTTCTCCAGGCTAACCAATCCCAGCTCCCTCAGCCTCTCCTCGTAGGGCTGTGCTCGAGGCCTCTCCCCAGCCTCGTTGCCCTTCTCTGGACACACTCAAGCATCTCAGTGTCCCTCTTAAACTGGGGGGCCCAGAACTGGACACAGTACTCGAGGTGTGGTCTAACCACAGCTCAGGGCAATGCTTTCTCTCCTTCCAGTACCCGAATTCGTTTAATCTCCCGAAGCGGTGAGTTTGATAGGATGGATACAGTAAAAAGTGCAGTGTTGGTTTGTTGGATCATAGAATATCAAGGGCTGGCTGGAAGGGACCTCCAGAGCTCAGCTGGTCCAGCCCCCCTGTCAGAGCAGGATCACCCAGAGCAGATCACGCAGGAATGCATCTAGATAGTTCTTGAATATCTCCGGAGAGGGAGACTCCACAACCTCCCTGGGCAGCCTGTTTCTGGACAGGCTGCAGAGGTGAGCCCAGACCTCAACAAGGCCAAGTGTGTAAGGTCCTGCACCTGGGCCAGGGCATACCAAGCACAACTCCATGTGGGGAATGGTGAGAGCAGCCCTGAGGAAAACTCCGTGGGGGTCTGGGGTGATAAAAAGCTCAACAGGAGCCTGCAGTGTGAGTGCAGCCCAGACAGCAACCCTGTGCTGGGCTGCAGCAAGAGCAGTGTGGGCAGCAGGGCAAGGGAGGGGATTCTGCCCCTTGGCTCTGCACACAGTACTCCAGGCAGGGTCTCAGGAGAGCAGTTCTGGAGCCCCCAACACCAGAAGGTTATGGAAGTGTTGGAGCCAGTCCAGAGGAGGCCACCAAGATGCTGAGAGGGCTGGAGCAACCTCTCCTATGAGAACAGGCTGAGAGAGTTAGGGTTCTGCAGCCTGGAGAACAGAAGGCTTTGAGGAGACCTTGGAGTGGCCTTCCAGTATCTGAAGTGGGCTACAGGAGGGCTGGGGAGTGACTATTGACAAGGTCTTGTAATGTCAGGATGAGGAGGAATGGGTTTGAACTGGCAGAGGGGAGATTGAAACTGGATGTTATGAAGAAGTTGTTTGTAGTGAGGGTGGTGAGACACTGGCACAGGTTGCCCAGAGAGGTTGTGGAGCACAGAAACACAGAATGATGATCACATTGGTGATTCTGTGCTCCACAACCTCCCTGGAGGTATTCAAGGCTGGTTTGGATAAGTCCTTGAGTGACCTGTTCTAGTGGGAGGTGTCCTTGCCTATGGCGGGAGATTGGAACTGGATGACCTTTGAGGTCACTTCCAACCTAAACCATTCTATGACTTTGTCACTTAGCTTTCCAGTGAGAAAGAGTAGTTCTGCTTGTGAAAGTCAGAGTAAAGAAGGTTGAACCTCTGGAGCCTGCTCTAGATCCAACTTGCTCAGGGCAGGCACTCTGGGATGCAAGTGGTGGATCTGGATGTTTTGCATAATGGTTTGTGCTACATGTAGTATGTGAGTGTCCCTCATGGGACTCTTCTCAGGAGTTTGGTTCCAGCTAGCAAAATCACTGCTGCTAGCTAGAGAGCAACAGCAGACAGAGGCTTGGAAAGGCTTGTCTGTTCATATCCACGTTGAGCTGACACTCAGCTGGCTGCTGGTGTCTTGTCTTGAAGGCTTTCTGTTCTTATTTCTCTCCTGGAAGAATGGAGATCTAGGAAGGAGTGGTAAGGGCTTGTAGGTATCCTCAGGAGAAGTTGCTGTGTTCAGTGTAGGGAGCAGGAAGCTTTCTTGTCTTGTGTAGTATTAAGTAGAAATGTCTTTGCCTGCCTTAGATGTGGCAGCCTCTCTCCCTGCCTTCTTGCCTGCCCTCATCCTCTGATGAAAGCATCTATTCCAAGACACAAATGTCTCATAACAGGCAAAATGTTTCCAGCCATATAAACTTGCTGCTTTCAAACCCCTCTGCAGCCTCTAATGCTGCCAGTGGTACACCCTGGGGGGGTATGGCTAATACAATTTGGCTGTAGATTCTTTGCCCGTTGAGGCTGTCTTTGGCAAAAGAGGTTTTAAGTAAGTTCAATCCCAGTTTAATTTGGTATTAAAAGCCTAAGTTCCATTATTTTTCCTTGGTTATTCCAATGAAGGAGATATTGCTGGGCTGAGTCCAGAGGAGGCCACAAAGATGCTCAGAGGGCTGGAGCAACCTCTCCTATGCGAACAGGCTGAGAGAGTTGGGGCTCTGCAGTCTGGAGAAGAGAAGGCTTCAAGGAGACCTTGGAGTGGCCTTCCAGTATCTGAAGGGAGCCTACAGGAGGGCTGGGGAGGGACTATTGACAAGGTCTTGCAATGACAGGATGAGGAGGAATGGGTTTGAACTGGCAGAGGGGAGGTTGGAACTGGATGTTAGAAGAAGATCTTTGTAGTGAGGTGAGACCAGGGAGGTTGTGGAGTACAGAACTACCCAATGTGATCGAAGATTGAAGATCACATTAGGTGATTCTGTGCTCCACAACCTCCCTGAAGGTGTTCCAGGCCAGGCTGGATGAGGCCTTGAGTGACCTGTTCTAGTGGGAGGTGTCCCTACCTATGGCAGGGGTTTGAACTGGCTGAGCTTTGAGCTGCCTTCCAACCTAAACCATTCTCCGATTCTATAAGTCTTGCACTTGGCTATATTTCATAAGTGACTCAAGATGAGCTTTCCTGTTGACTTTTGGAACAAGGCCAACCAGAGTAGCCAGAGCAGGGAAGCCAAAGCTCAGCAAGTAGGAGAGATGTGTGGTTTGACTTCCACGAGCACCCACAGTGTGCAGTGTCACAGGGCGTGTGACGTGTGGCTGCCTCGCGCTGCGCCCCGTGACTCAGTTCTGCTGCGGTGTTCCCGACGCGTGGCTGCCCAGCTCCTGACTGCTGCTGTAGGGTTGTGCCAGCCACTCCTGGCACATGAGGAGGGGGTGACCTCCTATCTGTATGGGGTATAGGTGGCCACAGAGGCCAAGTGCTTACGTAGCGTGCAGAGCGGGATGGAAAGGGTCAGCGTTACTGCAGCCAGAGGAGGAAGTCTGTGGTTGTTTTGTCCTGTGGTCTCAGGTAGCTGCCAGACTTGGGAAAACAGAGCTCCCACCTGGCCTGGAAAGGAAAACGGAGTCTCAGTGCAGAAGTGTTGCATTTGGGTGGGAAATGTTAAGGTGGAAAGAATCACAGAATCAGCCAGGTTGGAAGAGACCTCCAAGCTCATCCAGTCCAACCTAGCACCCAGCCCTGGCCAATCAACCAGACCATGGCACTAAGTGCCCCAGCCAGGCTTGGCTTCAACACCTCCAGGGACAGTGACTCCACCACCTCCCTGGGCAGCCCATTCCAATGCCAATCACTCTCTCTGCCAACAACTTCCTCCTAACATCCAGCCTGAACTTGTCTTGGCACAGCTTGAGACTGTGTCCCCTTCTGTTGCTGCTTGCCTGGCAGAAGAGCCCAACCCCACCTGGCTACAGCCTCCCTTCAGGGAGCTGCAGACAGCAATGAGGTCTGCCCTGAGCCTCCTCTTCTGCAGGCTGCACACCCCCAGCTCCTTCAGCCTCTCCTCACAGGGCTGTGCTCCAGGCCCCTCCCCAGCTTCATCTCCCTTCTCTGGACACCTTCCAGCACCTCAACATCTCTCTTGAATGGAGGAGCCCAGAACTGGACACAGCACTCAAGGTGTGGCCTGAGCAGTGCTGAGCACAGGGGCAGAAGAACCTCCCTTGTCCTGCTGGCCACACTGCTCCTGAGCCAGCCCAGGATGCCATTGGCTCTGCTGCCCACCTGGGCACACTGCTGCCTCCTCTTCAGCTCCTCTCTACCAGCACCCCCAGCTCCCTCTCTGCCTGTCTGCTCTCAGCCACTCTGTCCCCAGGAGAGAGGTCTCCACTGCAGCTGCCTGAGACAGGGGTATGCTCTGGAATGCTGTGCCCCTTGTGAAGCTGCAAGCTGTGGAGGTGCAGTTTCCTGTAGTGGACATTAAACCACTCAGTGTATCCAGAATGCAAACATGCAGTGATAGCTGTACCACAAAGGAATATTTGTTTAAACCTCTGCTGAGCAGAAGCTCAGGATACTTTGTCCTGTGGTTTTGGCTTGAGCTGTATCAAATGCCCATGTCTGAGGGTGTATATGGCTTTGTTCTGGGGCAAGATGAAGTCGAGTGCTGAGCTATCTCTGTTTGCATCAAATAAAAGTGTTTCCTCCCCAGGCTTTACTAGGCAGGACAGCTGAAATACTTGGTGTGCAGAAAAGATATCCTCTTGCCCTGAGGTTTCTGGAATGCCTTCTGAGCAGTGACTACTTGAAGGGACTTAGATCAAGTGGGAACTCCTTCCTTTGCCTCTCTCCAGCTGTTGATGTGAGATGATAAAATGTCACTTTGTCCTTTCAGATGCCAGTGTGCTAATTAACATAAGTAACTTTTGGTTACCCCCCAGAATAAAGCTGGTCTGTCCAGCTGCAAGGACTTGGCTATGCTTTATGGTTTTATTCCCTGTGTTACACAAAGCATTAGCAACTGAGCATCATTAGTCTAAAATTCAGACCGTGGCAGAGCAGCTTGGGGGCATCTCTAAAACCTGAAGCTCCTTTTAATTTACAGAGGAAAAGAATAATCCTTTAATTACAGGACTGATGACAAATATTGAGGACCCAATATTCAAGTAGTCACAGCTCTCCCTGCTGAGATCACATTGGATGATTCTGTTCTCCACAAGCTCCCT
The DNA here is from genome assembly GCA_013400475.1 of Tricholaema leucomelas. NCBI lineage: Eukaryota > Metazoa > Chordata > Aves > Piciformes > Lybiidae > Tricholaema lacrymosa > Tricholaema leucomelas. Next base: position 13,338 of record WAAF01010302.1, on the reverse strand, counting down.
GGAGGTGTTAAGGACCGGGTTGGATGAGGCCTTGAGCAACCTGTTCTGGTGGGAGGTGTCCCTGCCCATGGCAGGGGGTTGGAACTGACTGAGCTTTGAGGTCCCTTTCAACCTAAACCATTCTCTGATTTGCTGTTTTCTCTACTCCTGGTGCTTAACTCTTACAGTAGGCTGTTCTACTCAGTTCTCTTTTTGGCTTAGGCTGCTCAGCATTGCTGCAAAATCCTTCTAATCCTTTTTGCTGTCTCTTTTGCAGTGGGAACTCAGTTGGCAGAGTGAATACTTGAGTTTGATAGAGGATCTGTGGGTTCAGGTTTGGGAAGAATGAGGAACCTGCAAAGGTGGCAAGATCTTGTTTGGACTGAGGGCCTGTGACAATGGGTGAATTAACTTGTGTGCTCTGTTTTGACAGCTGTTGAGGGACTTTGCTATTACCAGGAGTCTTATTGCCCTGCACAAGACTTTCACTAGGTGTGAGTGCAGCCCAGACAGCAACCCTGTGCTGGGCTGCAGCAAGAGCAGTGTGGGCAGCAGGGCAAGGGAGGGGATTCTGCCCCTTGACTCTGCTCTCCTCAGACCCCACCTGCAGTCCTGGGTGCAGTTAAGGAGCCTCCAGCACAAGAAGGACATGGAACTGCTGGACCCAGTCCAGAGGATGCCATAAAGATAACAGAGCTGCTACAGCCCTCTGAGCATGAGGACAGGCTGAGAGAGTTGGGTCTCTGCAGCCTGGGGAAGAGAAGGCTTGGAGGAGACCTTGGAGTGGCCTTCCAGTATCTGAAGGGTGTTACAGGAGGGCTGGGGAGGGACTATTGACAAGGTCTGGTAATAACAGGATGAGGAGGAATGGGTTTGAACTGGTGGAGGGGAGATTTAAAGTGGATGTTAGGAAGAAGTTGTTTACAGTGAGGGTGGTGAGACACTGGCACAGGTTGCCCAGGGAGGTTGTGGATGTTCCCTCCCTGGGAGTGTTCAAGGCCAGGTTGAATGAGTCTTTGAGTGACCTGTTCTAGTGGAGGTGTCCCTGCCTATGGCATGGGGTTGGAACTGGCTGAGCTTTGAGGTCCCTTCCAACCTAAACCATTCTCTGGAATGCCTCCCAGTTCTGCAGTGTGACTGTAACCTGCTGGTGACAAAACTGGTCTGGCAGCGTTGCAGCTCTGACCGAGCTGTGGATAAGGCAGGCTCATGGCTGGGCTAAGCAGCACTCCTAAGGAGTGTTCTCCTCCTCGTTCTGGTGTCCTGTCATGCAGAGTTGTGATGGTTTGGGTGTCCCCCACCCCCCACACTTTAGAAATCACCCAGACTAGACTCAGCCAGCTCTGGAAATTTGAATGAAGCTTATATTTACAGCTGGCACAATGTACAAGCAGATAGTTACAGTACAGACAGTTGTAGACAGAAATATACAAGGGAAAAAGGTAATACAGAAGCACAACTCCCCTCCCAGAAACCTGAGTCCCCAGGAGGGGCTCTCAACCACTCCCTCACCTTCCCCCTACCCCTCTCAACCTTACCCCAGTCCCAAGGAAGAATGGAGGTTTGGCCAAGAGGATTAAGAAGCAAAGGTGAATCAGCCAAGGAGGGTGAGGTTAGAAAGCAAGATGGAGTTCAGCCAGCAACCTCAGCTCCCCAGCAGGCAAAGAGCTGAGAGTACAGCCCAGAGCGAAGTGCAGAGCAAAGTGACTTTAGATAATGTTTTGCTTTTCCTTTCTACACATCTCAGCAAGGCTGTGAGGGAAGTAGACCTCACCATTGTTTTCATTTCTCAGCCTATGATCTTGTTCTTCTCACCAAAACATTCTAGCTAGGCTCAAACTAGCACAAGAGTATTCTGAACTGACTGGACCAGAATACTGGCAGTGCTGGCTCTTGAAGCCAGATCTGGACTGGGGGTGATGAAACTGGAAGAGGGAAAGGGGAAGAGGCATTTCTGCTCTTACCCTGCAAGGAGTGACCTTTTCATTTTAAATGTGAATGGACTCCTCCTCTGTACCCCGGGCACTGGCCATATGGTGGCACTGGTAAAAGCAGCAGATGTTCCTCTCTTGCTGTTTTGCTTTGTTGCACATTCTCTTTGTCTTCCTTCTGCCTTGCTCAAATTTGGCTTGCTAATATTCAGCTCCAGTGTGTCAGATGAATGCCCTGAGTTTCCAAATGTACATTTACAAGTGAGGTAGGGAGTAGGTGAAGTGTTGCTGGGGTGGTGGATCTGGTGCATCTGTGTGGTGATTGAATTCTGCCGTCTGGGTCGCTGTACTCAGCTGAATAGTTCCTTCTGTCTTGCTGTCGCTTCTGGCCTCTACTTTGTTCTTCAGCATAGAACAGGATGTTCCACCCTACCTTCTTTGTGGTAGCTTTGTTTGCTGTGGATAGTGAATATGATTTCTTGGCAAATCTGCATCACTGTGTATCCCAGAGCAGCGTGTCAGGAAGCCAGGAGATGGTTTTGCACAAGGGGTTGTTTTCTGTTCTCTCTCTGTGAGTGTGGTTGGTTGTCCTCTTGTGTACTCTTGAGCTGCTGTTCCAGTTGAGTAAGGGAGGATAGATACATAGTGGACTGGCTTGATGGGTGCACCCAAAGAGTGGCTGTCAATGGCTCCATGGCCAAGTGGAGGCCAGGGACAAGTGGTGTCCCTCAGGGATCAGTCCTGGGGCCAGTCTTGTTCAGCATCTTTGTGGGTGCCATGGACAGAGGCACTGAGTGCAGCCTCAGCAAGTTTGCTGAGCACACCAAGCTGTGTGGTGCAGCAGCCAGGCTGGAGGGCAGGGATCCATCCAGAGAGACCTGGACAGGCTGCAGAGGTGGGCACAAGCCAAGCTCAGGAGGTTCAACAAGACCAAGTGCAAGCTGGGTCGAGGCAATGCCAAGCACAAGTCCAGGGTGAGCAGTGAGTGGCTGGAGAGCAGCCCTGAGGAGAGGGACTTGGGGGTGCTGGTGGAGGAGAAGCTCAACAGGAGCCAGCAGTGTGCACTTGCAGCCCAGAAAGCCAAGCAGAGCCTGGGCTGCAGCAGCAGAAGTGTGGCCAGCAGGGCCAGGGAGGGGATTCTCCCCCTCTGCTCTGCTCTGCTGAGACCCCACCTGGAGTACTGCATCCAGTTCTGGAGCCCCCATGACAAGAGGGATGTGGAGATGCTGGAGTGTGTCCAGAGCAGGGCCAGGAGGATGCTGAGAGGGCTGCAGCAGCTCTGCTGTGAGCACAGACTGAAAGAGTTGGGGCTGTGCAGGCTGGAGAAGAGGAGGCTCCCAGGTGACCTTCTTGTGGCCTTCCAGGATCTGAAGGGAGCTACAAAAAATGCTGGGGAGGGACTTTTTAGGCTGTCAGGGAGTGCCAGGACTGGGGGGAATGGAGCAAAGCTGGAGGTGGGGAGAGTGAGGCTGGAGGTGAGGAGGAAGTTGTTGAGCATGAGAGTGGTGAGAGGCTGGACTGGGTTGCCCAGGGAGGTGGTTGAGGCCCCATGGCTGGAGGTGTTTAAGGCCAGGCTGGCTGAGGCTGTGGGCAGCCTGCTCTAGGGTAGAGTGTCCCTGGGCATGGCAGGGGGGTGGAAGTGGCTGCTCCTTTTGGTCCCTTCCAGCCCTGACAGGTCGTATGGTTCTGTGTGACCTTTTGAGTTTTCTGACTGTGCTGCAGTGAACATGGAGAGCATTAAGAGCAGGCAGAGTGCAGTCTCCTGCATCTTTGCAGTAGATGAAGTAGCTCCTGACTTCTCTGGGTGTTACTCAGCGCAAACCTCCCGTGGAAGTAAGATCACAGGGAAGCAGTCATGGATCAGATTAAAGAGGTGGTTTCTCTCCATGTGATGGAAGCTCATGATGCCATTGTAGCTGTGATCTTTCTTGTTCTGTGTTTATAAGCACCTAGCACCATGTGACACAATTCCAAGGCTTTAATTTCTGCCCCACTTTACCCTGCTAATGCTAATGAGGCAAGAAGGGCTTGTGAAGGGCATTTTTGCCTTGTCACATACCTGTCTGAAGCAAAACTTGGCATCTACCTAATGTTTCCTGTCAGCATCCCTCCCCCTGCAGTAACCTCCATGGTGAGTCACACCAACTAGCTGTGTTGTATGAGAAGAGGGTCTGAAGAAGCACATGCTGAAGAGAATGGGCTGCCCAGGGAGGTGGTGGAGTCGCCGTCCCTGCAGGTGTTCACTCAAAGCTTGGATGGGGCACTCAGTGCCATGGTCAGGTTCATTAGCTAAGGCTGGGTGCTAGCTTGGGCTGGGTGAGCTTGGAGGTCTCTTCCAAGCTGGTTGATTCTATGATAAGAAGGGGCTAAGAAATGATGTTTCATTGGATGAGGAGTTGAGGAAAGGAGGAAGCAGCAGCCTGAGGTCGGTGGTGTAATTGTGCTGCATGAACAGATCCCACAGCTGCAGTCTGGTGTTTAAGGCCAGGTTGGAAGAGGCCTTGAGCAGCCTGCTCTAGTGGGGGGTGCCTCTGCCTACGATGGGGGGTTGGAGCTGGATGATCCTTGAGATCCCTTCCAACCTAAACCATTCTGTGATTCTATAAACCTCCTCTTCCTCTGTGTGTTGCAAGAAACATTTCCACAGGAGGCAGAGCATGCTGGAAGGGAGCACGTGGACGGCATTTAAAGCAATGCCTCCACACTCAAACACAAGAAACCAGACCAAATAGACCTGTGGTAGCTGCAGCCTTTATTGCCAAGGTTGATGCTGTTTAGTTGTCTCCAGCTTGAGTCTAGTGACAGAACAGGCTTGCTTAGAGTCTACTGTCTCTTTGTAGGTGAGGAGAATAAGCTGAGTGTTGCTGGGGATAGGCCTGATATTCAAGTCCACACAATTGTATTACCCAGCAGATGGTAAGCCAAAACCTTTTCAGAAGGCTTGTAGAGCTCTGGTGTGGCTGCTGATAAAGGACTGCTTGTGCAGGTCACCTGAACAAAGCAGCCTGCAGTGTGCTTTTAAAACATACCTTTGGGCTGGCTTGTGCTGGCGGAAGGAAGAAGCGTCTGAAGGACATGGGGATTTAAGTGTGTCGTAGAATCAGTCAGGGTTGGAAGGGACCACAAGGATCAGCCACTTCCAACCCCCTGCCATGCCCAGGGCCACCCTACCCTAGAGCAGGCTGCACACAGCCTCAGCCAGCCTGTCCTTAAACACCTCCAGCCATGGGGCCTCAACCACCTCCCTGGGCAACCCATTCCAGCCTCTCACCACTCTCATGCTCAACAACTTCCTCCTCACCTCCAGCCTGACTCTCCCCACCTCCAGCTTTGCTCCATTCCCCCCAGTCCTGGCACTCCCTGACAGCCTAAAAAGTCCCTCCCCAGCTTTTTTGTAGGCCCCCTTCAGATCCTGGAAGGCCACAAGAAGGTCACCTGGGAGCCTCCTCTTCTGCAGACTGCACAGCCCCAACTCTTTCAGTCTGTCCTAAGAGGCAGAGGATTCCTATTTGCTTCTCCAAAGGAAGATGTGTACAGACCTTGGGTTGATCTTAGCATGTCAAAAAATAATTCCAACCCTTTAGATTGGCTGATTTCACAAACCAGACCCTCTGACTATTGCTGATAGGATGACAGTAATGTGCATGTCTCCTATTTCAGTCTCCCACAGCTTTCTGTGGCTTCTGCAAAGTCTGAAGGTCTCATTGTATCATAGAATCAGCCAGGTTGGAAGAGACCTCCAAGCTCATCCAGTCCAACCTAGCACCCAGCCCTGGCCAGTCAACCAGACCATGGCACTAAGTGTCCCAGCCAGGCTTGGCTTCAACACCTCCAGGGACAGTGACTCCACCACCTCCCTGGGCAGCCCATTCCAATGCCAGTCACTCTCCCAAAGGTCCTGCATCTTTCTTTAGTGGCAGTGGCTTTCACACTACTGGCATAGGTCTTCATTCACCAGTCTCAAGCCATTTGCATTTGGTGTGTAGGCCTGGGTGAGCACTCCTAAAAGCTGACTGAGGTTTCATTAGTCACCTGTTGCTAGTTGCTTTCTAGGTGAGTTCTGTATCCTGCTCTTAGAAACGTGAAGTGGGTGTCAAGCACTGCTGTACTCTGAGGTGACATAGTGTGCTGCTTTGAGGCTAACTGGAATATTTTAACTGTATTTTTAACCTGGAGTCTCAGAATACTGAGAGAGGATTTAATCCCTGTTTATAAGCATCGGAGGGCTGGTAAGGAGTGGGGGACAGGCTCTGCTCACTGCTCCCTGGGATAGGACAAGGAGCAATGGGTGTAAGCTGCAGCACAGGAGGTTCCAGCTCAACACAAGGGGGAACTTCTTTCCTGGAAGGGTCCCAGAGCACTGGCACAGGCTGCCCAGAGAGGTTCTGGAATCTCCTCTGGAGCCTTCCAAGGCCTGTCTGGATGTGTTCCTCTGTGATCTGTGTTAGATAGGATTGTCCTGCTGCGGCAGGGGGGTTGGACTGGATGATGTCCTTGGGTCCCTTTCAACCCCTGCCATCCTGTGAGCCTGTGATCAGGTAGTGACAGGACTGGGGGAAATGGAGCAAAGCTAGAAATGGGTGGATTCAGACTGGATGTTAAGTTGTTCTTCAGCATGAGGGAGGTGAGAGCCTGGAATGGGTTGCCCAGGGAGGTGGTTGAGGCCCCATGGCTGCAGGTGTTTAAGGCCAGGCTGGATGAGGTGTCCCTGGGCATGGCAGGAGGGTTGGAGCTGGCTGCTCCTTGTGGTCCCTTCCAGCCCTGACTGATTCTATGATTCCATGGCCAGGCTTGTTTTCCCAACAAAGCAAGCAACACGTTCAGCTGCTGGCACTGCAGGGCCCTCGCCTGCTCTGCTCTTCCTGCGGTTCCAAGTACCTGCTGTGTTTGCAAGGCACCGTTTAACGTTCCCGTGGTGCTGGTGGTACTGAAGGTGCACCCCACGGTTCTGCAGAGGCCTCCCTGCTGAGAGCCTTTGCTTCTTTAAAGTGGGAACTCAGAGTTCTGAGACCAAAAGTGGCTGTGGGTCTGGTGGCAAAGCCCTACAGCTTTCTTGGGTCAGAAATAAAGACTTCTGAATAGGGATGCATCTTCAAAGAGCTGAGACTCCTGCCTGATTACACCTGGTTCATGGCCAAGTGTGGCCTCAATATAAGCAGCTTCAGATCTGGTTTGTTTGCAAAGTACTTGCCAGTCACTAGCGGTGTCCCTCAGAGGTCAGTGCTGGGCCCCATCCTCTGTAACATCTTCATAGATGATCTGGATGAGGGCATGGAGTCAGTCATCAGCAAGTTTGCAGATGACACCAAGCTGGGGGCAGATGTGGCTGGGCTGGAGGGCAGAAGGGCTCTGCAGCAGGACCTTGACTGCCTGGACAGATGGGCAGAGTCCAAGGGGATGGCATTCAATGGCTCCAAGTGCTGAGTGCTGCACTTTGGCCACAACAACCCCATGCAGAGCTACAGGCTGGG
>WAAF01010299.1:0-49763 GCA_013400475.1 Tricholaema leucomelas | reverse complement strand
CTGCTCTCAGCCACTCTGTCCCCAGCCTGTAGTGATGCTTGGGGTTGTTGTGGCCAAAGTGTAGAACCCTGCACTTGGCCTTGTTCAATCCCATCCCTCTGGCCTCTGCCCACCCATGCAGCCTGGCCAGGTCCCCCTGCAGGGATCTCCTCCCCTCCAACAGCTCCGCAGCTGCTCCTAGCTTGGTGTCATCTGCAAACTTACAGCTGCTGGATTCCATCCCCTGGTCCAGATGATCAATAAAGATGGCAGAACATTTCATATGCTAGAAGGTTCCAGAACTTATTAAGATAATCAATTCTGAAATGGTTTGAGTGTGGGAAGCAAATAAAAAGAAAAACCTTGTGGTAAATGAACCCGGGGAGGAAGAGCAGCAGGACCCAATTTCCTCCAGAGCAGTAGGATCCAGCTGTGACTCTTCAGGCTGAAAACCATAAGGCTCAGAAATAAGTAGAAATAAATGCCCAAGTCATCAGGATCCCAGTGGGGCAGGAAGCAATCCCAAATGGCAGCTGAACTCCCACAGCTGTACCCATTGCTAGGGAGAGGTAAATCCAGTGGCTGTGCACAGTTGTGCATCTCTCTTTGTGTTTCACACACACGAGTGCCAACGGAGAGCCTTGCACTATGAACTAGTGGAGATACTGTGAGCTCCAGAGCTTTCTGTGCAGATCTATAACAAAAGGGAAGTAGGAATGGCACAGGTTGCCCAGGGAGGTTGTGGCTGCTTCCTCCCTGGAGGTGTTTAAGGCCAGGCTGGATGAGGCCTTGAGCAGCCTGCTCTAGTGGGAGGTGTCCCTGCCTATGGCAGGGGGTTGGAGCTGGATGATCCTTGAGGTCCCTTCCAACCTAAACCATTCTATGATTCTATGATCTAATGAAGGTCATGGCTGTGCATGAGCCCAAGCAGGTGGTGGAGTCACTGTCCCTGGAGGTGTTCATGAAAAGACTGGATGAGGCACTTAGTGCCATGGTCTGGTTGATTGGATAGGGCTGGGTGATAGAATCATAGAATCAGTCAGGGTTGGAAGGGACCACAAGGAGCAGCCAGTTCCAAACCCCCTGCCATGCCCAGGGACACCCTACCCTAGAGCAGGCTGCACACAGCCTCAGCCAGCCTGGCCTTAAACACCTCCAGCCATGGGGCCTCAACCACCTCCCTGGGCAACCCATTCCAGCCTCTCACCACTCTCATGCTCAACAACTTCCTCCTTATGTCCAGCCTGAACCTACCCATCTCCATCTTCACTCCATTCTCCCCAGTCCTGTCACTCCCTGACAGCCTAAAAAGTCCCTCCCCAGCTTTTCTGTAGCCCCCTTCAGATCCTGGGAGGCCACAAGAAGGTCCCCTGGGAGCCTCCTCTTCTGCAGCCTGCACAGCCCCAACTCTTTCAGTCTGTGCTCACAGCAGAGCTGCTGCAGCCCTCTCAGCATCCTCCTGGCCCTGCTCTGGACACACTCCAGCATGTGATAGGTTGGACTGGATGAGTTTGGAGGTTTTTTCCAACCTGGTTGAGTGTATGATTCTGTGATTCTCAGAGCCCAACCCTCACCTCACTGCAGCCTCCTCTCAGGGATTTATAGAGAGCAATGAGGTCTCCCCTCAGCCTCCTCTTCTCAAGGCTCAACAACCCCACTTCCCTCAGCTTCTACTCCCCAGCCCTGTTTTCCAGACCCTTCCCCAGCTTTGCTGCCCTTCTCTGGACTCTCTCCAGCCCCTCAATGTCCTTCTTGGAGTGAGGGACCCAAAACTGAACCCAGTCCTCTAGGTGTGGCTCAGCAGTGCTGAGTACAGTCACATCCCTGCTCCTGCTGGCCACACAATTGCTGATCCAGGCCAGGATGCTGGTGGCTTTCTTGGCCACTGAAGCACACACACTGGCTGATGTTCCAGCATCCCCAGGTCCTTTTCCACTGGGCAGTTTCCAGCCACTCTGCCCCAAGCTTGGAGCATTCATGGGGTTGTTGTGACCCAAGTGCAGGACCTGGCCACTTGGCCTTGTTGAACTTGATACAACCGACCTCAGCCCATCAATCCAGCCTGGCCAGGTCCATCACACATGGAAAAGGGAGAGACAGATAATAAAAGCTCCTTTCACCTTTCAAAATACCCTTGTGACAGCTTCTTTAGCTGGATTATGCCCCAGCCTTTGCACTTGTCAGGATTGCTTTTCTAATGAGGCAGGGAAGGTCAGCAGAAACCAAGATAAGAGTTATCAGGCAGATCCAAATAAAGCAGCTTATAATGTTTGCAGTGCCCCACAAGCTGCAGCTGATAAAGGAGGCTGAAGCCAAAGCAGGGTTTAAAAGGAAGCTGATTCTGGGAACATTTCCACTCTTAAGTTCTCTTTATAAGAGGCTGAGCCACAGTTGCTGCTTGTAGTTGTATCACTGAAGTCACTGTCACCATTAAAAAGTGAGGCACACCACAAAGATCTACCCTGCCCACACTGTTGCTTTCCTGTTCTTTCCAAAGCCCTTCTTCATTTTAGCCCTGCAGGCAGCTCCATCACTACTTGTTTGACTTTCTAACTACTCTGACACTTAGATTCCTATTTTATGAGCGTCTCAAAAGCATGGAATGGTTTAGTTTGGAAGAGACTTTAATGATGATCCAGTTCCAACCCTCCTGCCACGGGCAGGGATACCTCACACTAGCTTGGGTTGCTCAAAGCCTCATCCAATTTGGCCTTGATCAACTCCAGGGAGGGAGCATCCACAACCTTCCTGGACAACCTGTGCCAGTGTCTCTCTACCCTTACTCTGAATAATTTCTTCCTAATCTCCAAACTAAACCTCTCCTCTCCAAGTTTCAATCCATTCCCCCTTGTCCTGTCCTACAAGCCCTTGTAAAAAGTCCCTCCCCAGCTTTCTTGCAGGCCCCTTCAGGTACTGGGAGGCTGCTCTAAGGCCTCCCTGGAGCCTTCTCTTCTCCAGGCTGAACAGCCCCAGCACTTTTAGCCTGTCTTTATAGTGGAGGTGAGGTTCTCCAGGCCTCAGATCACCTCTGTGGCCCTGCCTGGACTTGCTCCAGCAGGTCCATCTCTCTTGTATTGGGAGTCTGAGAGTTGGATGCAGTACTCCAGGTGAGGGCTCACCAGAGCAGCGCAGAGGGGCAGGATCCCCTCTCTCCATCTCTGGCCATACTTGTCATGAAGCCCAGGCTGCCATTGGCCTTCTGGGCTGCAAGTGCACTGTTGGCTCTTGTCCAGCCTCTCAGCCACCATTAGCTGTAAGTTCTATCCTGCAGGGCTGCTCTCCATCTCATCATCTCCCAGCCTGGTTTGATATCTAGGGTCGGTCTGACCTAGGTTCAAGACCTTACACTTTGCCTTATTTAACCCCATGAGCTGCTCCCCACCCCACCACTCCAGCACATGCAGGTCTCTCTCTGCATGCCATCCCATCCTTCGGACATATCAACCACACCACTCAGCTTGGTGTCATCTGCAGACTTGAGGGTGCCTCAATCTCTCTATCTGTATCATTGGTGAAGATAATGAGCAGCACTGGTCCCACTACAGCCCCCTGAGGGACACCACTTTGTCACAGTCTCACAGTATCACCAAGGTTGGAAGAGACCTCACAGATCATCAAGTCCAACCCTTTACCACAGAGCTCAAGGCTAGACCATGGCACCAAGTGCCACGTCCAATCCTGCCTTGAACAGCTCCAGGGACGGCGACTCCACCACCTCCCTGGGCAGCCCATTCCAGTAGCCAATGACTCTCTCAGGGAAGAACTTTCTCCTCACCTCAAGCCTAAATTTCCCCTGGCACAGCCTGAGGCTGTGTCCTCTCGTTCTGGTGCTGGCTGCCTGAGAGAAGAGAGCAACCTCCCCCTGGCTACAGCCACCCCTCAGGTAGCTGTAGACAGCAATAAGGTCTGCCCTGAGCCTCCTCTTCTCCAGGCTAACCAATCCCAGCTCCCTCAGCCTCTCCTCGTAGGGCTGTGCTCGAGGCCTCTCCCCAGCCTCGTTGCCCTTCTCTGGACACGTTCTCTATCCTGACATCAAGCCATTGGCCACCACCCTGGGCAAGGGTTTGTTCCTTAGTTTTTAGTCATAAATCTTTAGGACCATCAAAAGTTTCCAGTGACCACAGGATGCTTTTTCTTCTCTATTTTAAACAGACAATTTATTTGCAGCAGTAGTGTGAGGTACAGCAGAATACAAACGGGAAGCAAGCACTCAGGGAGTGTTTTAGAGGGGGTTTTCCAGTGTATTATTCCAGATGTTACATACAGAGATGTTCAGTCCTCTAACATTAGTTCTGATACATGGTGACTAAGCATTGTGACAAGAAGCAGTCTTGTGGATGAAACAAAACCCAACCCATGCCCATCGTTTGCTTTACCTCATTTGCCCTCAGTTACAGACCGCGACAGTAAGACTTAGACCACGTAAGGAAGAGTTCAGTCTGCTCCTGCATCTTGTCTGGCCAACAGGTCCTTGAGGAACTCAGTGCAGACACAGGCTGATGGGAGATACAGAAAGTTGTGCAGGGTGTTCTCATCTGGGCAAGCAAAGTTCACAAGGCAAAGTCTCACACCTTTTATTTCGGTTGCAAGTAGTGGGTGGTGTAAAACAGCCTGGATGTGGTAGGTAGGCTGCAGACAACAGCTTGCAAACTGCTCTGCCACCAAGCACCAGTGGGAAGTGAAGGCCACTGAGCTTTTCAAGCAGTGGTGTGGCAATCCTTGTTAGCAGTCTGAAATAAAGCCCCACTTTGCAAAGCTCATATGCAAACACACCTGACCCTAGGCACCACAGGAGTCCTGCTTCCATGGAGTGAATGCAAGATACAGCTCCCAAAGACTTCAACAGGAGAAGGGCTAAGATGACAACTGAAATGCTGAGAGATTCTTTTTCCCTTTCTTTCCCCTCTTTTTTTAACCTCCTGAGAATAAAATGTAGCTGCTAAACTCTTTGAGAGTTCATGCAACCCTAAAGGTATTTGCATGCCTCAGTGTAGCTACTGTCAGCTTCCAGACTTCCTTTTCTGAAATCCAGGAATGAAATAGTTTGGATGTTTGTTGAGGTGTAAGTACAGCCTGGCAGTCACACCAGCATGGAGGAGTGACTCATGGCACCCTGGCCTGGCAGCCCTCCTATGAGATCCATCCACCATCATAAATGCTGTCCAGTGAGAGAGGTGAGACACCGGCTGCTCAGGGAGGCTGTGGGTGCCTCCTCCCTGAAGGTCTTCAAGGCCAGGTTGGATGAGGCTTTGAGCAGCCTGGGCTGGTGGAAGGTGTCCCTGCCCATAGCAGGAGGTTGGAATTGGATGATCTTTAAGGTCCCTTCCAATACAAACTATTTAGCTTGCAGAAGAGGAGGCTCAGAGGTGACCTCATTGCTGTCTACAACTACCTGAAGGGAGGCTGTAGCCAGGTGGGGTTGGGCTCTGCTGCCAGGCAAGCAGCAACAGAACAAGGGGACACAGTCTCAAGCTGTGCCATGGCAGGTCTAGGCTGGATGTTAGGAGGAAGTTGTTGGCAGAGAGAGTGGTTGGCATTGGAATGGGCTGCCCAGGGAGGTGGTGGAGTTGCCTTGAACACTGGAGGTGCTGAAGCCAAGCCTGGCTGAGGCACTTAGTGCCATGGTCTGGTTGCTTGGCCAGGGCTGGGTGCTAGGTTGGACTGGATGAGCTTGGAGCTCTCTTCCAGCCTGCTTGATTCTATGATTCTATGATTCCATAACCAAAACATTGACCAACTGCAACCAATAAATACTTGAAGGGGACCCTAAGTTATGTTCTGAAGTACAATTTAGAGCTGAAGGCCTTTAGAACATAAATGTCCCTCAAACAGTATGCAAGCAGGTATTTTTGAATCATATTAAGGCCAAAATAGTTCAAATCCATGAAAAGCTCAGGCTGGTTATTAGTTACCCAAGAGTGACTCTTGTACACTGACCACACCACTGCACAACAACTTTGAGAAGCACACAGCCCTGCAGGTCAAAGCTAAATCAAGTCCTAAAGGCTGCTCAAGAGTGACATTCCCTCACATGGAATGGTGCTCATTGTGGTGGGCCAGAACCAGCTGTGATGACAGCCACTCCTAAGGATTTAGTTTAGGGTGGCTCATGAGCCTCAGAATCACAGAATTAACCAGGTTGGAAAGGGCCTCTAGGATCCAGTCCAACCTAGCACTTAACCCTTCTAATGAACTAAACCATGGCACTAAGTGCCTCATCCAGCCTCCTCTTAAACACCTCCAGGCACTGGGACTCCACCACCTCCCTGGGCAGCCCATTCCAATGCCAATCACTCTTGCTGTGAAGCACTTCTTCCTAGCATCCAGCCTAGACCTCCCTGGCACAACTTGAGGCTGTGTCCCCTCATTCTGTTGCTGCTTGCTTAACAGAAGAGCCTAACCCCACCTGGCTACAGCCTCCCTTCAGGGAGCTGCAGACAGCAATGAGCTCTGCCCTGAGCCTCCTCTGCTGCAGGCTGCACACCCCCAGCTCCCTCAGCCTCTCCTCACAGGGCTGTGCTCCAGGCCCCTCCCCAGCCTTGCTGCCCTTCTCCAAACACCTTCCAGCACCTCAACATCTCTCTTACATTGAGGAGCATAGAACTGGACACAGCAGTCAAGGTGTGACCTGAGCAGTGCTGAGCACAGGGGCAGAAAGTTGACTGAATCCCCTTCCAGAACTGGGTGTCTTGCTGAAAGGCTCTGACATACAGAATAACCACAGGGAAGTGCATGAAAGAAGTCCATCAGGAGCCAAAAATACTACAGCAGAGACAATCCTGAGCTCAGTGACAAACTCCTCCACGGGTCTGGTTTTGTGGGAGCAGGAGCAGACCTTCCACATCTTGCTCTCCTACTGCTGTCCAACGCATGGCAACCACCTTTACATTCTAGTGCTCCTTATTTGAGCTTCCCTTCTGTCTCTTCATCTTTGAGGAGTCTCTTATCCCCAGTACTCTCCTGGAGTGAGGAGCTCTCTTGGGACTGGCTCTGAGTATTCCCCACATTGCACTGGTGCAGATAGTTTCAAGGGTAAGAACGAAATCCTCCTAAGTGAGGTGGCTGCAGCTCTGTGTTCTGCTCCCCCCAGCAGCAGAAATCAGCCTGGCTGAGGAAAACATGCACCAAGCCATTTGTGTGAAGGGCCCTTAAGCATCAGACAAATCACAGCTTCTTTAGATAACACAGTACCATGCAACAGTCACAAATGTGGAGCTTTTAAGCAGTTTCTTGCAGTAAAATATAATAAAATCTATATATTAAGGAAAAAAGATCCAGCAGTGATATGTGGAGAAAAAAAGTCTTAGCTTTACCTGTTTAAGCCATGCAAAAGCTTTAATCAAAGTGTCCCTTTTACAAATTTGATGGAAAAAAAAAAAAGAGAAAGAAAAAAAAAGGGTAAAATAAACCAAACCAAACCCAGAACAAATGCTTAGACAACAAAGAAACAAACTACCCACAGCTTTTGATCCTTCTCACTGAATCATCTCAGCTGAGCAGAGGTATAGAATCACAAAATCAGCCAGAGTTGGAAGGGACCACAAGGATCAGCCAGTTCCAACCCCCCTGCCATGCCCAGGGACACCCTACCCTAGAGCAGGCTGCCCACAGCCTCAGCCAACCTGGCCTGAAACACCTCCAGCCATGGGGCCTCAACCACCTCCCTGGGCAACCCATTCCAGCCTCTCACCACTCTCATGCTCAACAACTTCCTCCTCATGTCCAGGCTGACTCTCCCCACCTCCAGCTTTGCTCCATTCCCACCAGTCCTGTCACTCCCTGACAGCCTAAAAAGTCCATCCCCAGCTTTTTTGAGGCCCCTTTCAGTTTCTGGAAGGCCACAAGAAGGTCACCTGGGAGCCTCCTCTTCTGCAGCCTGCACAGCCCCAACTCTTCCAGTCTGTCCTCACAGCAGAGCTGCTGCAGCCCTCTCAGCATCCTCCTGGCCCTTCTCTGTGCTGCCTTTCCCTGGGAGACTTAATCCTTGCTGTGGTATAAGCTCTTATCTGCAACTTGACATTGTCCCTTGCAGGTCCCCAACCATGCTCATGCCCTTGAACTGTGGCACTGTGTCAGGACACCGTCAGCTCTTCCACTCGACTCTTTGAGGGGCAGTGTGGCTGGGAGCAGGGCTGGCACTGGGTCACCCAGGGGAAGCCCTGTGCTGTGTCTCTGTATGTCACATAGCTGTGCCTGGGGGCTGCAGGGCAGGGATCATGGCCCAGCTGTAAATGCATGGAGGAGCCTTGAATCTCCTGCTCGACACAGGCAGTCTGCGCCACACTCCAACAGTGTCGAGACAAGAAGGGATCCTACAGGAAGGCTGGAGGGGGACTTTTCACAAGGGTGTCTATCAGCAGGACAAGGGAGGATGGTTGGAAGCTAAGGGAGAGCAGGGTCAGACTGGATCTTAGGAAGAAGCTCTTCGGTGTGATAAGACACTGGAATAGGCTGCCCAGAGAGGCTGTGAATGCCTCCTTCCCAGGGATGTTCAAGGCTAGGTTGGATGAGACTTTGAGCAATCAAGTCTAGCTGAGAGGTGTCCCTGCCCATGGCAGGCAGGTTGGAGTAGATGGTCTCAAAGGTTCCTTCCAACCTGAGCCATTCTATGAAAAGAGGAAAATGACTGTGGCAGGACATACTGGGGCCCTAAGGTGCTGAAACTGGGGGTACAGAACTGCCTTTGGACCACAGTGCACAGATCTGAGTGTAGCAGTGCTTTACTCTCTGGTGAGGGACATCTCATTCCCTGTAACAGAGATGACATGTGGAGGATGCCAAAGAGCAGAGAAGGTTTTCACAGCCCATAGGCAGGACTAACAGGTTCCCCCTCTTCTTGCTAAATAGGCAGGAGGAGCTTTTCAATTCCAAAATACAACCAAACTCTACAACTACAGCACCAATGCCATGCTCCTGCCTGCTCTGCAGCTGCATGCTGTACAACTCAAAGCCACACTGACCAGAGACTAAAGCAGTAAGTCAACAACAGAGCAGAAATGTTCTGCTGGGGCCATTACATCTGTCAAAACACTTCTAAAAGGGCAAGGCTGATTACTGAACATAGTCATAGAATCATAGAATCAAGCAGGCTGGAAGAGAGCTCCAAGCTCATCCAGTCCAACCTAGCACCCAGCCCTGGCCAATCAACCAGACCATGGCACTAAGTGCCCCAGCCAGGCTTGGCTTCAACACCTCCTACTCTGGAGACTTTCAAGGCCTGTCTGAATGTGTTCCTGTGTGATCTGTGTTAGATAGGATTGTCCTGCTCTGGCAGGGGGGTTGGACTCGATGATCTCCTTGGGTCCCTTCCGCCCCCTAACATCCTGTGAGCCTGTGACCTCCAGGCACAGCCACTCCACCACCTCCCTGGGCAGCCCATTCCAATGCCAATCACTCTCTCTGCCAACAACTTCCTCCTAACATCCAGCCTGAACCTGCCCTGGCACAGCTTGAGACTGTGTCCCCTTGTTCTGTTGCTGGGTGCCTGGCAGCAGAGCCCAACCCCACCTGGCTACAGCCTCCCTGCAGGGAGCTGCAGACAGCAATGAGCTCTGCCCTGAGCCTCCTCTTCTGCAGGCTGCACACCCCCAGCTCCCTCAGTCTGTCTTCATACTCCCTTCCCCTTCAAAAGCCCTGCAAGTGCTTGCATCTTTCCCTAACAGCAGATAAAGGAACCTCTGCCAGAGGTGGAATTAAGACCATATGAACACTGGAAGTAGCACGGATCCTGTTCAGACAGTCAGGCACCAGTGACAACAAAAGAACCAAGCCAGAAGCAGTCATATTTTTATCACCTGTTATTAAAAAAAAAAAAATCTTTCCCAATCAGTGTTTCAATACAGTTAAAAGTTACAAACCCTCTACAGAACTAATGAACTGAAAAAGAGAGAGAGAAAAAAAAAATCTTATCTCCAACCACCTGCTTAAGAAAGGTTGAGTGATTTAAACTTTTAGTTGACAGCAATTAGCAGAGAAAGGTGGATTGGAACAAGTGCACTGAAAACAGATATGCCTTCTTTTTCTTCTGATAGCTCTTATCAGAGTTACTGAGTAACAGCAAAGCCTTTCCATTCTTTGCATGACCTTGAGAGCCTGCTAACACCAAATGGTCAACAGTCAAACCCCAGGAGAATGTTTCACCAGACAGACAAGGACAGGAGGGAGCAGGAAGTGCAGTCAAGATGCTTTTACAGTAAGCTTCATCATTCCATTTTCTCACTCTCAGGATGGGCTGAAGGAAAATCTCTTTATGCTGCAAATCAGGAGTGAAATCTGTTGGGCTGATGGCAATTTTGGCTCTTATGTTAAGCCTAGCAAAGGGTAATTTTGGCAGAGGTAGTTGGCAAGGCAGCGGTGATGTACAGGAGTGGCAGCCACACTCCTTTGCTTCTCTGTGGAGAAAACTCTTAAATACTCTTGGTGCTGTCCCTGCACCTCATGAGGAGCACTTAATGGATGAGATGCTCTAATCAGAGCTGACAACAGCCAATTAAGTGTCAGAAGAACAATCTGATAAGTAGGTCTTCATGTCTATAGGCATTTCCTGGTATGTCTGAACTGTCAATCTGAATGTTAAACATCTCCATCTTCATTCTCATTATTGACTGATGTATTAAAGGAGAATGCTTTCATCTCTTTGTTTCTGGATTTGGGGGAAAGAAGGGAAGGAAAATACTAGGAACAGCTCTTACTTTGGAGTAATAGATGGGGAATCCTAATTATAGCCCAGTCCTAATCTCCCACCTGAGCAGGAGCATGGTTTGGTGGCACCACTACCACACAGCTGCCCAAACCATACCTTTCAAGAGCTGGCAGAGGCTCAGTTTAGAGGAGATCTGTCTCTTTAATGGGTGGCAGGATATCTGTGGACGTGCTAGCAGGCTGCTCTCTGCTTTCAGTGCTTCTTGCTAGTCATACGGACGACAACACCTCGCTGGAGGGATCCCTTCCCTTCTTGTCCTCACCCCTGTCAATATCAATCACATGAACTATTCCAGGCTTCAGGATCAGGTCATCAGTCTCCACGTGGCTCCTGTTGTCATCCACCTCGATGTATTTGCCTTTGGATGGCTGAGTGGCCTTGCCGAAGACATCTTTGAAGCGGCGCTTCAGTTCCACGTCCGGGCAGTAGACGTACTCATAGAGAGCCCCAGCAAGGACTGCTCCTATTATTGGTCCCACCCAATACACCTGCAAAAAGAGGTGTGGGGGGGGAAAAAAACCAACCCAGGCATTAAGCTTCAGAGCAGATAAAGAAGCCAAGGACAAGCACAGCAGTGAAGACTTCATCCAGAAAAGCTTCTGCAGAATCTCCCTCTCTGGAGATACTCAAAACCTGCCTGGAGGTGTTCCTGTTGTGATCTGCTCTAGGTGATCCTACTCTGGCAGAGGGGTTGGACTGGATGAGCTTACAAGGTCCCTCCCAGCCCCTGACATTCTGTGATGCTGTGAATGCCCTGGCCCAGCTGTTAAAACCAGCTCTCTAGTAATGCATGGTCACACAGCTCCCAGGCTTGCATGGACTGAGACTGGGGAGAAAGCCAATTCCACATTCCCATTGTTAGAAGAACTGCTGGAGCAAGCACCTAGCCATAAAGACAGACTCCTCCCTGCTGCAAGACAAGTCACTCTTTAACACAGCCTTCTGCAGGTTCACAGGGTGTCAGGGGTTGGAAAGGACCTGAAGAGATCATCCAGTCCAATGCCCTGCCACAGCAGGACCAGACAATCTAACTCAGGGCACACAGGAACACATCCAGACAGGCCCTGAAAGGCTCCAGAGAAGGAGACTCCACAACCTCTCTGGGCAGCCTGTGCCAGTGCTCTGTCACCCTTCCAGGAAAGAAGTTCTCCCTTGTGTCGAGCTGGAACCTCCTGTGCTGCAGCTTCCATCC
The DNA here is from genome assembly GCA_013400475.1 of Tricholaema leucomelas. Taxonomy (NCBI): domain Eukaryota; kingdom Metazoa; phylum Chordata; class Aves; order Piciformes; family Lybiidae; genus Tricholaema lacrymosa; species Tricholaema leucomelas. The sequence goes on along the minus strand of WAAF01010299.1, from coordinate 37,890 downwards.
ACTGCTCCTTGTCCTAGCCCAGGGAGCAGTGAGCAGAGCCTGTCCCCCACTCCTCACCCCCAGCCCTCAGATAAACATTGATTCAATCCCCTCTCAGTCTTCTCTTCTCCAGACTAAGCAGCCCCAGGTCCCTCAGCCTCTCCTCATCAGCCATGCCCTCCAGTCCCCTCATCATCCTCACAGCCCTGTGCTGGACCCTCTCCAGCAGATCCCTGTCCCTCTTCAACTGGGGAGCCCAAAACTGAACACAGGCTGTGGGGTGCACTCACCTGTGTGGGGCTGGTAGAGGTGGAGTTAATTTTCTTCTTAACATCCCATCTAAAATGGGGTTACAGTGTGGGTGGTTAAGGGGAGAGAAGCTGGGGGCATCTACCCAGACCTGTGTAAAGCACTGAACGCTGTCCTCCAGGACATCCTTGTGTCTGGAGAGACATGATTTGAGGGAGGCACCAGATGATGGACAAGGAGTTGGCTGGATGGTTGCCCTCAAAGAATTGTGGTCATTCCTGGGCCTATTCTAACAGTTCCATGTCCTTCTTGTGGTTTGGACTCCAGAGCTTGCCCCAGCACTGCAGATGTGGTCTCAGTAAAGCAGAGAATCCTCTCCCTGCCCCTGCTACCCACAGTGCTGGAGGTCAGCTCAGGACACAGCTGGGTCTGTGCTGGGTGTCAATTCATGTTGAGCTTCTCATTACTCAGCTCCTCCAAGTCCTTCTCAGCACTGCTCTTTGGCTCTTCTCACCCAGCCTGAATTCCTGCTGGAGGTTGCCCCAACCCAGGTGCAGGAGCCTGCACTTGGTCTTTTTGAACTTCATGAGGCTGTCTCTGGCCTACCTCTCTAGCCTGCTCAGGTCCCTCTGGTTGACAGCCACACCACACAGCTTGGCATGGTTGGCACACCTACTGGGGGTGTCTTGATCCCACTGTCCACCTCACTGACAGATGTTAGACAGCACTAACCCACTACTGGCCCTTGAGGAACACTACTCATCGTTGGTCACCACTTAAACACTTCAATACCTCCAGGGACAGCGACTCCACCACCTCCCTGGGCAGCCCATTCCAATGCCAATCACTCTCTCTGACAACAACTTCCTCCTAACATCCAGCCTAGACCTGCCCTGGCACAACTTGAGACTGTGTCCCCTTGTTCTGTTGCTGCTTGCCTGGCAGCAGAGCCCAACCCCACCTGGCTCAGGTAGCTGCAGACAGCAATGAGCTCTGCCCTGAGCCTCCTCTTCTGCAGGCTGCACACCCCCAGCTCCCTCAGCCTCTCCTCACAGGGCTGTGCTCCAGGCCTCTCCTCAGCCTTGCTGCCCTACTCTGGACACCTTCCAGCACCTCAACATCTCTCTTGAATTGAGGGGCCCAGAACTGGACACAGCACTCAAGGTGTGGCCTGAGCAGTGCTGAGTCCAGGGCAGAATAACCTCCCTTGTCCTGCTGCCCACACTGCTGCTGAGCCAGCCCAGGATGCCTGTTTTCAGGCACTGGAACAGGCTGCCCAGGGAGGTAGTGCAGTCATCATCCCTGGAAGTATTTAAAGATGTGTGGATGTGGGTCTAAGGGAGGTGGTGGCCCAGGAGCAGTGGTGGGATTGAGAGCTCTCAGGTGAGTGGTTGGACTTGGCGATCTCAAAGGTCTCTTCCCACCTCAGCAGTTCTATGGCTCTATTTTCACCCACAGTGACAAAGAACTTAGCAGAAAACCTCTTCTACTGTACACACAGACAGTTACAGAGTCACACTTGCAAAACAATCCAGATTTGACTTCTGATCCCACAGAATCCAACAGGCAGGCTGCCAAACGGGCATCTGATTTGAACAGGTAGTTACAAGTGATGTACACAAGTGTGTAAGGCACCTTGAGCAGCATGGCAGGCAGCAGCTCTGTCACATGAGTAGCTGCAGAAGCTCACTGGCTCCTGTCAAGGCCAGTGTCACTGGAGGAAAAGCTTGTCTTCTCAAGTGACCAGGACAGTATCACAGAATCACAGAATGGTCCAGGTTGAAAGGGACCTCCAGAGGTCATCCAGTCTGACCCCCTCTGCAGTCAGCAGGGACATCCTCCACTAGATCAGGTTGCCCAGAGCCTTGTTGAGGCTCACCCTGAGTATCTCCAGGCATGGAGCCCAAACCATCTCCCTGGACAACCTGTGCCAGTGTTCCACTACCCTCATGGTAAAGAACTTGTTCCTAAAGTCCAATCTACTCTTCTCTAGCTTGGAGCCATTGCCCCTCACCCTATAACTGCAGGCTTTTGTACATCCTCCACTAGATCAGATTGCCCAGAGCCCTGTCCAGCCTCATCTTGAACATCTTCAGGGATGGAGCTCCAACCAGCTCCCTGACAACAGGTTCCAGTTCCAGCTCCCTCACAGGAAAAAACTTGTTCCTAAAATCCCATTTTAATCTACTCAGAATCACAGAATCACAGAATCAAGCAGGTTGGAAGAGACCTCCAAGCTCAGTCAGTTCAACCTAGCACCCAGCCCTGTCCAATCAACCAGACCATGGCACTAAGTGCCCCAGCCAGGCTTGGCTTCAACACCTCCAGGGATGGAGACTTCACCACCTCCCTGGGCAGCCCATTCCAATGCCAATCACTCTCTCTGCCAACAATTTCCTCCTAACATCCAGCCTAGACCTCCCCTGGCACAACTTGAGACTGTGTCCCCAGTCATGGACTGTCATGCAGTCTTTTCTTCTCTGTCTCGAAGCCATTGCCCCTCACCCTATCACTACAGGCTCTTGTAAACAGTCTCTCTGCATCCTTTCTGTGATTCCTGTAGGTCCCCTTGAGCTACTGCAAGGTCATTATTAAGTCTTCCTGTAGCCTCCTTTCCAGGCTGAACAACCTCAGCTCCCTCAGCCTGTCCTCACAGCAGAGGTATTCCAACCCCCTGATATTTTCATGGCCCTCCCCTGGACCCACTCCATCAGGTTGGTGTCCCACATTAGGGAGCCCATACAAGGACAAATCCACTCACACTGCTTCTCAGGTCGTGGACCATCTCTGTCCCCTCCACTCAGACCCCCCCTACGTTCCATGACTGTCAGCACATGTGTTGAGCTGAGCAGTGGACACAGGACATCATCACAACAGCCAAGCTTCTCTTACAGGTTTCTCCATGGTACATTTTGTTGATGGTTCATAGCTTCAGTTACAAATTGCAGGCTCCCTCAGAGTATGGATAATTAATCTCATGATAAACTACAGCAGTTTTTGGGTAGGAACAAGCCAGCCCCTGAGAAGTGGGAAAATCTGCCTCAATAGGATAACTCCTGGGAACAAAGTTACACAGAGCATTGTGTGTGCAGAATTGGAGCCTTAGGGCCTGCAGACAATGCTGCTTCTGTTTGGTAGCTGCAGTGGGAGCAGAGTGGGATTCAGACTTGACAAACCAAGGAAATGCTTAGATGCACTGCAGTCTGCAGCTCCTCGTTAGCAAAGTGTCCCTAGAAGTGCCTCCCCTGCCTGTAATGACAGAGTCACAGATTGCACTGGCTTGGAAGGGACCCTCAAAGGTCATTTTGTCCAACCCCACCACACTCGGCAGAGACAGCTCCAACTTGATCAGGCTGCCCAGGGACACCTTGAAGCTGATCTTGAACATCTCTAGGGGATGGGGCCTCAACCACATCCCCGGGCAACATGTGCCAATGTCNGCAGGATTGGACCTGGCACTTGGTGCCATGGTCTAGCCTTGAGCTCTGTGGTAACAGCTTGGACTTGATGATCTGTGAGGTCTCTTCCAACCTTGGTGATACTGTGAGACTGTGAGACTGTGACACTGTGATACTGTAACCCTTCTCATTAACTAAACCATGGCACTAAGTGCCTCATGCAGCCTCCTCCTAAACATCTCCAGGGATGGTGACTCCACCACCTCCCTGGGCAGCCCATTCCAATGCCAATCACTCCTTCCATGTAGAACTTCTTCCTAACATCCAGCCTGAACCTGCCCTGGCACAGTTTGAGACTGTGTCCTCTTGTTCTGTCACTGATTGCCTGGCAGTACAGACCAATCCCAACTGGCTATAACCTGGTTTCAGGTAGTGTCCAACCTAAATCTCCCCTGCTCTAGTTTCCAACCACTGCCCCTTGTCCTACCACCACAGGCACTTCTAATCAGTCCCTCCCCAGCCTTCCTGTAGGTCCCCTTCGGATATTAAAACGCAGCTACAAGGTCTCCCTTGAGCCTCCAGGCTGACAACCTTAACTCCCTCAGCCTGCCCTCATAGGAGAGATGCTCCAACCCTCTGATCATCTTGATGGCCCTTCTCTAGACCCACCCCAGCAGGTCTGTGTCTCTCTTGGGGTTCCCACAGCTGGCAACAGTACTCCAGGTGAAGTCTCACCAGAACAGAGCAGCAGAATCACCTCTCTCGACCTGCTGGCCACACTTCTTTCGCTGCAGCCCAAGGTGGGGGTCAGAGCTGCAATCCATCTCCTCCTTTATAAAATGGGAGCTGCTTTTTAGTAAGACTCAGCAGCAAATGACTGCAACACTCCCAATCTGTTCATCCAGTTTGTTTCCTGCACAAATCCTCCTAGTTAAGCTGAGGCTTTCAAATTGAAGCAGGTAACATCTGGTCTGGTCTGCAAAGACCAGACTGCAACCCCCTTCATCTCTTCCCACAGGCATTTGCTGAGGCAGGTTCTCCCCTGGGAAGCAGATCACAGAGGGTCTCTGCTCTCATTTTCTAGGCTTGCCCCAGTTTACTGCAGAACCAGGTGAAACGTGAAGCTGACAGAATTACTTCCACAGCTTCTCACCAGCATGACCTGGGGGGGGCTGCAATCTGCCTCAGAGGATTTGAGTTTCTTTCTAGCAGTTCAATTCTCTCAGTCTCGCTGGATTGCTCTTTTTGGTTTGGACTTCTTGTATGATTTCCCTTCCACCCCACTTACAGCTTCCACAAAACAGACCCTGAACAGCAAAATGTTGTTCCAGTGTTCTGGAAACTGCTCTGCAGTCCTTGGGGGGGAGATTTATAACAAGGTTTTGGTAGTTCAGTGCCTTTCCTCCCCTGCCATGTAATCATAGAGTCATAGAATGGTTTAGCTTGGAAGGGATCTCAAAGATCATCCAGTTCCAAGCCCCCCCACCACAGGCAGGGACACCTCCCACTAGGACAGGTCACTCAGGGACTCATCCAACTTGGCCTTGAACACCTCCAGGGAGGCTGTGGAGCACAGAAGCACCCAATGTGATCTTCGATCTTTGATCACATTCTGTGCTTCTGTGCTCCACAACCTCCCTGGGTAACCTGTGGCAGTGTCTCACCACCCTCAAAGATCACATTGGGTGATTCTGTGCTCCACAACCTCCCTGGGCAACCTGTGCCAGGGTCTCACCACCCTCACTGCAAAGAACCCTTTCCTAACATCCAGTTTCCATCTCCCCTCTGCCACTTCAAACCCATTCCTCCTCCTCCTGTCATTACAAGACCTTGTCAATAGTCCCTCCCCAGCCCTCCTCTAGCACCCTTCAGATACTGGAAGGCCACTCCAAGGTCTACTTGAAGCTTTCACCTTTCCAGGCTGCAGAACCTCAACTCTCTCAGCCTATCCTCATAGCAGAGCTGCTGCAGCCCTCTCAGCATCTTGGTGGCCCTCAGTCATAGCACCACTAAGGCTGGAAAAGACCTCCCAAGATCACCAAGTTCAACCATTAAGCTAGCACCACAAAACCATGTCCCTCAGAACACAGAACCACATAATGGTAGGGGTTGGAAGGCACCTCTGGAGATCAAGTCCAACTCCCCTGTCAAAGCAGGATCACCTAGGGCAGGCCACACAGGAATGCATCCAGGTGGGTTTTGAAAGTCTCCAGAGAAGACTCCACAGCCTCTCTGGGCAGCCTGCTCCAGGGCTCCAGCACCCTTACAGTAAAGAAGCTTCTCCTCATGTTGAGGTGGAACTTCCTTGGGTTCTAGTTTATACCCACCACTCTTCCTTGTCCTGTCACTGGCCATCACTGCAAAGAGCCTGGCCCCTTCTTCTAGACTCCCACCCTCAGATGTTTATAGACATTGATAATATCCTCTATTAGCCCTCTCTTCTCTAGAATAAACAGCACCAGGTCTCCCAACCTTTCTTCGTAGGAGAGATGTTCAAATCCCTTCAGCAGCCTTGTAGCCTCCATTGGAGTCTCTCCAGCAGATCTCTGTCTCTCTCGAATGGGGGAGCCCAAATCTGGGCACAATATTCCAGGTGTGGTCTCAGCAGGGCAGAGCAGAGAGGGAGGAGAACCTCCCTAGACCAGCTGGACACACTTCAAACACTTGCAGTTTAAACTGCTCTGTGGGACACACTGGGACAGCTCTCTGGGACATACTGGGACAGCCAACAGCAAGTGCTGCAGGTGAAGTCTTGAGAGCTGTTGGTCACTATGGTGAAGGAAGCATGGAAGCAGAGTCACCTACCCACTGGTTCTCCCATCTCCCCATGATGACAGCAGGTCCAAATGATCGAGCAGGGTTCATGCTGGCACCAGTGTAGTTGATCTAAAGCAGAGACAAAAATGTTACCTGTTTAATTAAAGTCTTGAGGATGGTTATTCAATGTCTGCTAGTCCCTGGTTTCACCTGGCTTTGAGTCTTGACCACAACTATCACTCTCCTGGGACTTCTCAAGACATTAACAAAGTCATCACATAAACAGGCACAAAACCTCCAGTGCAACAACCCTCCCAAGGGGACCCAAAGGGCTTTGGCAATGGTCCATGAAGAACATAGCAGCTATGACCTTCCAGTGCTTAAAAGGGGCTACAGGAGAGCTGGAGAGAGACTTCTGACAAAGGCATGGAGTGACAGGATGAGGGCTGATGGCTTCAGACTGGAAGAAGCTGAATTTAGATGGGGTCCCCAGTTGAAGAGGGACAGGGAACTGCTGGAGAGGGTTCAGCAGAGGGCCATGAGGATGATGATTGGACTGGAGCACTGCCTGATGAGGAGAGGCTGAGGGACCTGGGGCTGTTTAGTCTGGAGAAGAGAAGACTGAGAGGGGATTTAATAAATGTTTATAAATATCTGAGGGCTGGGGGTCAGGAGAGGGGGAAGAGGCTCTGCTCACTTGCTCCCTGTGATAGAACAATGGACAATGGATGTAAGCTGCAGCACAGAACAACACAACACCTCAACACAAGGGTCACAGAGCACCAGAACAGGCTCCCCAGAGAGGCTGTGCAGTCTCCTTCTCTGGAGACTTTCAAGGCCTGTCTGGATGAGTTTCTGTGTGACCTGAACTAGATTGCGTGGTCCTGCTGTGGCAGGGGGGTTGGACTCAATGATCTCTTTGGGTCCCTTCCAATGCCTGACATCCTGTGACATGCATGCTACCCCCAGAGAATCCTAAGTGCCCTGGGAATACATTCATACTTGCCTTCTATTGGAGTCAAAGAGTTCACGTACAAGTGCATCCCTGATATTTTTGTCACTCCAAATTTTCCTAGTAACATCATCCTTCTTATTACAATGTACCTTTGCTTATCTCTTCTGAGGTTGGAAGGTACCATGAAAAGGAAGTAAGATTGTTCGTAGAGTCACAAACTTGCCTTCAAATAAAGCAATATGTTCTAACTGCACATACAACTGTAGTGGCATGGGCCAGATGCCCTTAAGAAGATCACAGAGATAAAGTCCTCCTGAAAGAGCTAGAGTCCTAGGAGACAGACCTGGTCATCCAAGGATATTGTAACATTGCTATTCTATTCCATTTTCACAGAATCACTGAATTGCAGAATGTCAGGGACTGGAAGGGACCTTGAAAGCTCAACCAGTCCAACCCCCTTCAAGAGCAAGCTCACCTAGAGCAAATCATACAGGAATGTATCCAGGCAGGTTTTGAATATCTCCAGAGAAGGAGACTCCACAACTCCCCTGGGCAGCCTGTTCCAGTGTTCTGTCACTCTCACAGGGAAAAAATTCCTCCTCGTGTTTGCATGAAACTTCCTATGCCCCAACTTCCACCCATTGCCTCTTGTCCTGTCACCAGGCATCATCAAGAGAGCCTGGCTCCAGCCTCCTGGCACTCATCCTTTACATATTTATGGACATGAATGAGGTCACTTCTCAGATTCCTCTTCTCCAAGCAGCACAGTCCCAGCTCCCTCAGGCTCTCCTCATAAGACAGATGTTCCATTCCCTTCATCATCTTTATGGCTTTGTGCTGGACTCTCTCAAGCAGTTCTGTGTCCCTCTTGAACTGCGAGGCCCAGAACTGGACACAGGATTCCAGATGTGGCCTCATCAGGGCAGAGTAGAGAGGCCACATGTGATCTCTCTCAACCTACTAACCACTACCCTTCCAATACAAGCCAGAACGGTATTGCTCCTCCTGGCCACATGAACACATTGCCAGCTCATGGTCAGCCTCTCATCAACTAGGACCCCCAGATCCTTTTCCCGTTTGCTGCCTTCCAACAGGTCAGTCCCCAACCTATGCTGATCCCTGGAGTTGTTCTTTCCCAGGTGCAAGACTCTCCCCTTGCCCTTGCTGAATTTCATTAATTCTCTTCCCGCCCAACCATCAGCCTGTCCAAGTCTGGCTGAATGGCAGCACAGCCTCTGGTGTGGCAGCCACTAGCACCCAGTTTGGTGTCATCAGCAAACTTGCTGACAGTGCACTCTGTGCCCTCATCCAGGGCATCCATGAATATGTTGAACAGAACTGGGCCCAGTACTGTCCCCTGTGGGACGCCACTAGCCACAGGCCTCCAACTAGACCATGCCATTGACCACAACTCTTTGGCTTCTTCCTTTCAACCAGTTCCAAGTCCAGCTCACTACCTGATCATCCAGACCACACTGTCTCAGTTTAGCTATGAGAATGCTGTGGGAGACAGTGTCAAATGCTTTATTGAAATCAAGATAAACCACATCCACTGCTCTACCATCATCAATCCACCTGGTTATGTGCTCATAAAAAGCTATGAGGTTGGTCAAATATGACTTCCTCTTGGTAAAACCATGTTGACTGCTCTTACTGTCCTTGTTATGTTTAAGGACAACATCAAGGATAAATTTCTCCACTACTTTTCTGGGGACAGAGTGAGGCTGACAGGTCTATAGTTACCCAAGTCCTCCTTCTTACCCTTTTTGAAGATTGGAGTGACATTTGCCCTCCTCCAGTCCCCAGGCACTCCTCCTGTCCGCCATGACTTACTGAAGATGGTAGAGAGTGGTCTGGCAATGAGCACTGCCATCTCCCTCAGCACCTGTGGGTGCATGCCATTGGCACCCATGGGCTTATGGATGTCCAGATTACTCAACTGTTCCTTAACCCAGTCCTCATCAACAAGAGAAGACTCCTTTGTCATGCTTTTCTCTGGTGCCTCAGCTGTCAGGGGCTCCTGAGAACAGTCTCCAGCAGTACAGAGAGAGACAAAGAAGGCATTTAGTAACTCCGCATTCTCTGTGTCCTCTGCCACCAAGGCACCCTCCTCATTCAGCAGAGTGCATTGTACTGCATATTGTATATTGAGGGATATTGTAACATTGTTATTCTATCCCACTTTCCAGTATCACAGCTTGTAAAGCAGTGCCTGGCTGATATCCCTCTCTTCTCCTCCCTTCACTCCTTCTCTAGGCAGAGCACATCCCTACTTATCCCATGGTGTGTGTGTGGGAGATGGCCCCTAGCTGGCAGGGAACTCTGTGCTGCACCATGCAGCCTGCTGAGGCCGGGTAGGCCTGAGGCGGGGAGGGCAGTTTTGGCCTACTCTCAGGCCTGCTGAGGGTGGAAGGGGTGGAAGACTCTAGAAGGTTTTAGTTTGATAGACTTGGCCTAGTTTGTGAATGCTTTCATTCTACCTGAAAGCCTTCTGTGCCTACGCACCTGTAATTAGAACCTCCCTTTAAACTTCCAATCAGTGTGCAGCATTTTCATTTTCACTCACTAAAAGGAGTAAATATCATTTCTGCCCTCTGGTCCTGGGTAGCTCCTGGCCCTACACTGGGACAACTACCCACATACGTAGGAAAACAAAGTAAAATTTGCTGTGTGGAAACACATCCTTTAAAACCAGGGCACCTGGACATGATGGAAAGAGCCGATGCAACATTCAAACCAATATGTACAAGTACTGCTTTGCTTTCGCCAGCCTTGTTTGGCTTGTTCATAACTCTCAGCACAAAATCAAGTAAAGCAGAGCACTGGGGAAAATACCACAGACTGTTTTCTTTTTAAACACAAGGAAAAATCCCCACGTTTTCTGGCTATTAGCACTCAGTGAAAAAGCTCACAGAACATGATACAGGATGACTCTGGGCACTGTTTTGTGTCCTCGTCAGTATCTTCAAAACATCTTATTGTGCAAAACTACAACAACAACAACAAAAAAGGACTTCACATCAATATTTTATTGAAATTCTTTCAGAGGAGACTTTTATAGATTATATTTTCAAGATGAGATGCAGACTATTTTAGCTATAGAGGAGAGCAATATATTGGATAATAGCTGACATTTGACTCCCAGGGTTTTTCTTTTATGAATCAAAATTCATTTAGCAATAGTGAAGTAGAAGACTGTGGCTAAGAAATCGATAGAAATGTTCTGTATTCTAGTTATGGAACATAGAGATAACCCTAAGTCAAGCTGGCCTGTGTAAACATTGACAAAGCCAAAGGAATGATTCTGAAATAATAGACTTCAGCAAGCAAGTATCAACAAGCTGTGCTACTGGAGATAGCTGCCATACTTTATCATGGGTTTCATTTGTTCAGTGTGTGGAAATGATCACTGGCACCCAGTTGATAGCTGTAGGATGATGTAATTCAGACAAAATCTTTCAAGCTACATGACAATGGTCATCTCCTCCTTCCCTCCAACAGCTCTGAAATAGTATTTTTCTTTTTTTAATACACAATACTTATTTACTGCCTCACTGCAGCTCTGTGCCAGTTGGCAAAGATGGCTTTATTTTTATTTTCCTTATTGGCAATGAAGATGCCAAAATTACACCACCACGTGTACGTATGCCATGCATTAATAAATCAAGTCAAGTTCATAAAATAAGTAGAACAAAGACTTCATATTTCCTGACTATCCAAAGCATGGCTGTTATAGGAAGGAACAGTTTAGGTTCAAAGAATGAAACCTCAAAACAGGAAGAGGGGTGAGGGGTGTCGTGGAGGGCCCATAGGCCCAAAACCAGACCTGCATATGCTTTGCCTTGCCTGGACATGTTTTTCCTGCTTCTTAATCAGGGGTGAGCACATGGCCAGCACAGAGGGGCACAACAGGCCTGGTGCCACGGAGTCTGGCCTGCCCAGGCTTTAGGTTGTGCAAGCCCCCACATGCACAGCTCACGCTTGCCGGGTGCTAGGCCCATGTGAGCCCCATATTTGGAAAGTCCAGGCCTGTGGCTCCTTGCCTATTATGGCAAGGTTGGCTGACTGCAAGCCTGATTGGTTATTGGCAGCCAATGAGACCATTGATCTCAGCCCACAGTTAATAAATAGATGTGCATTCCGGTGCCAGCATTCCCCTTTCACTCACCGGTGCACTCATTCACTCAAGCCTGTCACTATGGGGCTCAGACTCCCCGTGCAGCCGTGCATCCCACTGCATGCCCACTGCCTTATTGCCTGCTGTGTGCCATCGCCACAAGTCACCAGGTGCAGACTCATTTGTCTGCACGGGATCGTCTTCCCTCTGAGCCGCAAGCAAATCCTGCCTACGAGTTCCCTGCAGACAGCAGCTGGAGGGACCCAGCAGCAGACGATCAGAGACTACTGCCCCTGAAGCCAGGAGTATTCCAGCCTCGGAGTCCACAGGCGGAGACACTGAGGAGTTGGACGCTTTACAGAGGCTGTGGCGTAGCCCGGAGGGTGATTTATAATTAATCAAAATAGTGAGTAAATGCTTCTTTAATTTCTATTGTGCCTGCCACAGAGCAGAAAGCTTTCAGCCCACTCTGCTGGGCAAACAGTATATAGACCCCAAGCGGCAGTAGCCACGGGGAAAAACTCTCTCTGTTTAATAGTTGCATGCTCGTCATTGCAATAGAGTTATTAATGAGCCATTTGTGATAGTTCCCATAAGGTACTCCATGACCGTGAATTGAATGAATCCTATTTAATGTTAATATAGTGGTTGGGGGGTGTTGAGAGTTAAGAATATTGAGTTTAATTAACATATATTTTTATATAAATTACCTCGCACCGATTGATTTCTCCCCTTCGCCACGAACGGGCGATAAGGGCAGAATTCCCCTCCGTGACAAGGGGCAGGGTGACCTGTCTGCTCCACACGATTAAGCCCATCTTCCCCTCAGCTCAGAATGAAAATTGCCAGATACAACTGACCCAAACAAAGGTGTAAAACAGGAGAGGATGAAAATGGTTAACAAATACAGCTCCAACAAATAAAGAAGAATTATCAAGAGTAATACATGTAAAGACCAAGACACATTTCAAATTACTATATCAAATAGTAATTCTAGGAACATGTAGTGTTATGATTTTAAAATGGTGTTTCTGAAACCCAGAAGGCTAAGCCAATGTTTTAATTAGACATTAAACCCAGGAAAGGTACTTTTTTACTTCAAGGAGTTAACGTTTATTAAACCTCTGCCTGATTGGATACCTACATACAACCAGCTGGTTGAAATGGAGCCATTCTTGAGATTTCTCTAGAAACTGGAGCATAAAAGATTTGACCTCAACATAAGGAGAAACTTTTTCACAGTGAGGGTGACAGAGCACTGGGACAAGCTGCCCAGAGAGGTTGGGGATTCTCCTTCTCTGGGGAATTTCAAGGCCTGTCTGGATGTGCTCCTGTGAGAACTACTCTAGGGGATCCTGCTTGGGCCAGGAGGTTGGACTCAATTATCTCTGGAGGTCCCTTCTAACCTCTAAGGTTCTGTGACTCTGTGATCTCTCAGCTAAAGCTTTAGTACATCCATTCAACTTTCATTTTATTTAAAAAAAAAAAAATCTCATTTTGTTATTCTAAATGATCAACTGTGCAGCAAAGGAGGCTCTCAGGCATACCTGTGAGCATGCCGTTCAAGACTCCATGACATATATCTTATTTCTTTAGATCCATCGTAAACCAAAGGTAACAGTAAACCATCTCTGAGAGGCAGCAAAGGGGGCATCATAAAGTGAGTGACAATAGCTACATAAATTTAAGTAGAAGTTTCAGACAGAGTTAAAAAGGTAACGACATTGTGGATCATCTTTTATTTATTTATTAAGTCTTCCAATGCTTGCAAGTACCCAGCTCCTACACTTCTAACAATTTCAGACTGAAAAAATCAAACAAACAAAACCCCCAAAACTGCAAACCTCCCACAACTTTTCTACCTCTCTTAGTTATAAAGACAAGCTTAACCATGCAACTTTAATGTACCCCAAAGACACAGGAGAGGATGGAAAGGGGAAAAAAAAAAAAGACATTTTAGATTCTTCTTCAAGCAAGACTTCTGATTCTTGTACATTTACCATAAGCAGTACTGTATATTCAAAATGTCAGGGAAAAAAAATCTTTGCCAGCAGGCTCAACACAGTGAGAATGAGGAATAAAAAATGTCCAGACAGAGGAAACTGCCTTCTCTCCCTATATTTTGATTTCTTACCAAGAAATCAAAATATGCTTATTACTCTCTATTGGGAAATGCATATCAATTCCACCTTTATTTTATGAATATTTACTTAGCTGAATACCTAGTGCTGCTAATCCATATTTTATGAATATGCGTACACACACACTCTAAAGCTACCTGCAATTTGTTTCCCTTATAACACAAAAGAACTTTTCCTCTTGGTGAGAGTCTGGTTTTTGAACAGAGGGAAGGAGTAAGCCCTGTTACCAGTCAAAATATATCTGAATTTTTAGAAGTTATTAAGACTATTTTCAAGCCACGGATTTTTTTTCTTTCATAGCATAGCTTTTGAGGCAGAAAATCTGTTCCTTTTGCCCTTTGTTATGTCCTTACCTATGTTATCTTTACTGAATAGTAATACATTCCATAAAGATAACTTAATTTTTTTCAGGACAATAAGCAGCAAAAAGCCTCAGTGGCTAAGAATAAAAATGCTTTCCTATTCACCCCTCCCCCTCATCACGTTTTATTTTTATAACAGCTACTTTCCTTTACAAGGGTGCAGGGAGAAGCATTTTCTGCTCACATAGGAGAGAATAACTCAATATATGTGTCTCAGAAACCATTTCTCAAGATCTTTCAATTCTATTTATTTCAAATACCACTGCCTCAAGAGTAATAAATATACTGCTGCCTGGGGACAAAACAAAGTGTTTAATCTTGATGCAAGAGGTTGCACAGTTGTTAAACAAGAGAACCTCAGAATTTGTTTCCTTTAAATACAAGGAGAGAAGAATTTTATTCAGGCTCCTTTCTGATACCCAGCAGAATTAAGAAATGTAGAGCAATTCTACAATAAAAACATTAAATTAATTCATCTTGCATGAGCACATTTGTATGCTGACCTTACAAACTATAATTCAGCAGAAGGCAGATCAGACAGGGAAAACATCAGTCTGTTTTGTAATAGAGCTCTGTATAGACACTAATGTTTACATATTTGTTGACACTGGTTCAGGAAAATATGAGCATCTGTATTGCTTTTACAAAAGCCTGATTACTAAACCACTGCATTTTACCACCACCAAAAGAAACTACGCATATTCTTGCTTTGTTCACCTCAAAGACACATGCTGCATTTTAAATTCATGCTCAGCCCTGTCTTATTTGTATTTCTGTATTCAGGATTGCCCTAGAGTGAGTAATTTTTTGAGTGATTTAGCCAACGCATATCCTTGATCTTCATCTGAAGTGAGGTTGCTAATCTGCATAGGGAGAAGGCAGTTTCATCAGACAAGAGAAACACTCTTGATGCTGGAAGATGTCTGTAGAAATGTTGATTTTTTTTTTTTTTTTTGTGGTCTAGTTCTCTAGAAAGACTCAATCTCAGATTACTGATTTACCAACTACAGATGGCCAAGGCACTAAAGAAGATTGAAATGCAACATTATGGTTTAGTTTGAAAAAACAATTTCCAGTGTAGAAACATAATATAATTTATCTAATTGTGTTTTGGTACCTGAACTGTCTGTAGAAGTTTTCTCCAAGGGAAGCCGATTTCAACATGTTTTTTTCAGTTCACTGCATGAAGTCTAGACAACCCACAATTTAGTATGGCATGAGAGTAGTGTCCTGGTCTGCTACAAAGAACGGCCTGTAAGGTCCTTCATGCCACCACCACCCAATCAACTCGGCTCTACATTTAGCCACCAGTATTGGAAACCCAAATTCTTCCAGAGAACAAAGCTGATTCATCTGGAAAATCTATATTGATGAAGCCCAAGAAACTTATTTTGATGTTACAAAGTGGGCTGCAAGAAGATGAATTTCATCTTGGAGTTGTGTTTTTAAGGAGAATTACTTTTTCCTCAATGCCTAATTGCAGCATTTAGGCAACCAAAGCTAAAAAAAAACCCAAAGGGATAAATTATGACACTCTTAAAATAAGGCTTATCTTCAAACCAAGTCTATATGTTCATAGAAGAAGAGCCTGTCTTTTCACAGAAGAGTCACATGTGGATGTCAGAAGCATTTACAAACTCACTATACTACTCTAGGGTGAGAGTTAGTGGTTTTAAACTAAAGAAGAGTAGATTTGGATTGGACATTAGCAAAAAGCAATGGAACACCAGAACAGGTAGTCCAGGGAGTTGGCAGAAGTCCAATCTCTGGAGACATTCAAGGTCAGACTTTGATCTATGAGCAACCTGATCTAGTTGGAGGTGTCCCTGCTTATGGAAGTGGACACTGGACTAGATGACCTCTAGGTGTCCCTTCTGACTCAGTGTATTCTATGATTATGACTTCTGCTTTAGCTAAGCCAGATAAAAAGAGTACTATTACTTAGCACAATTTGGAAAAACTACTAATACAAAATACAAACTTTTGGGTTTGTTAGAAAAGATATGTATAAATAACAGTGCATCTATACATGGAAGAGGAAAACCTCATTAAGATGGCCTTTTCACTCAGGTAAAACAAACTCCAAGACAAAATAGCTCCTCTGGAAGTCAAAGGTGGGTGATAAAATAATCTTTAGACTAAGGATGAACTGTTGGCTGTGAACGCAGCATGATCCAGTGAAAAAAAAAGTCATACAGCAGGAGATATTTTGGATACAGGATAGTAGCATCACTAATCAGCACCAGGTTCTGCAGCCAGTCCAGAAGAAAATAAGCAGGAACGTATGTAGCAGTAATATTGGCACATGAAAACCCCCCAAAATTGAATACAACTGCACTACATTGCAAAACTGTGATAGAAGCTGACCTCATTCTGAATTGATGCAAACACAAATCCAGATTTATCCTCACTTTTAAAAGATGTGGCAGTCTCAGCATCATATTCTAGAATAAATGTGGATATGTTGCTAAATCTATGTCAGCAGAGAGATGAATTTTACATTGCACCTTTTACAGTTTCAGTGTAAGTGAAGTAAAAGAACATCTGGATACAGTGAAGAATGTGGACTTTTAATTTCCTAAGGCTGTGATGCAGCAGCACTGGCATTGCTCCAGATTAGACTTCATCCAGCTGCACAGAGGCGGTGCTGCAGCACTGCAAGAGGGAAACACAAGGCACCCTCCTCTGTGTAAAACTCGTCCACCATTTTAAAAGGGCACTTTTGCTCTGATAGTTTGGTGCTTGACACCAAGCTTGGTGCCAGAATAACCAGACTCCCACTTTGCTTACCTGTTGCCTTATGCAAATTTCAGAGCAAGCAACTAAGCAACGAGTCCTGGAAATAGCATCTCCAGCCTGGCCTCAGTGAGGGAACTCATGCACAATAGAAAGGATGGTAGGTAGCCAGCTGTGCCTGTCTCACAGCAGTGCTGAGCCTCAGATGAGACAGGGAGGTTATAAAATTCATTAGAGACAAATTAATTAATTCCATCATGACAATAATGTAAGCTTACAGAACTGAAAGTAATTGAAACCTAGAAGCTACAACTTCAGCAGGCAAAGATGAGAATAAAGTGAAATATTGTTTGAACTAAATGTTTCACTAAACTCCTGCAGAAAATCCGTGCAAGAGAGCTCAGTATCACAGCACTGTGCCTACAGCGTTCCAGCCTTTAAGTCATCAGAGCTAACCTGCACTTCTCTCTGTATGGCCCTGCACAGCCTGAGCAGTACAAGTAACAGACATCCTGTAAGTAATCCTTTGCCACCTCACCATTAGGAACCTTACATACACAAGACAGAACTCATCAGGTTCTTGTGAATGCCTCCAGCTCCCAAAACATTTCCCCAGCATGGAGCAGAGAACTGTAACCTTTACATGTGTTTATTCCTAACCCTCCTTACTTAACTCTGCTTGGAGATGTTCAGAAGAGCAGCACACCAGGAGCTTCCCGCTGCCTGGACTGGACCAAGGCATCCAGGCACCGCTCAATTGTGCAGCAGGAGTTCAAGGCCCATTGTACTGAGGCTAGGCAGAGGCATCTTGCTCCTGCCCTTCTGCTCAGCTCTTCCCTGCTTTTCTATCTCTTTTGTTCTCTTACACTTGGATTTTCTCTGCAGTGACCAACACATGACAGTGAGTCAATTTGCCTACAATTAGTGTCCTCTTATGTGTCTTGTGGCCAACAATCAGAACAGAAAAAAATGAGAACGATGAGACACTGGAAAGGATAGCAAACACAGTATTACTTTCTGTGCTCTAGATCCAAGGCAGCTGCTGATCTGGAGACATTAAGACACTTCCTTATACAAGGGCTCTATAAATATCTCTGCTGGTGATTTCTAGCTCCCTTTGAAGTGTCAGGCACTTGACATTACCAGAGATTCCTCTGCATTAGGCAGACAGATGTGATATAATATATTAATCCCAAGAGGTAGATAGCTATATCCCCTCCTGGCACACACCTAAAACCCAGCAGAAAACAGTGAAGTTGAAGGAAACTGCTTTGAAGATGTTTGCTGTCAGTTCCCCCACTTAGAAAAACAGTGTCAAAGCCAAACACTGTATTGCTAGAATCTGCAGGACAGCTTACAACTGTGCAAAGTGCTGTTTCTTTGTTGTGCTGCAACTCTCAGGCCCTTGGAAGCAGAACTAGTTCAGGATTGTGCTGCAATAGATCTTGGTACCTTTCTTTGGGAAGGAAGGCTTAAAGTCATACCCAGGATCAAGATACTGCTGTGTTGGACATTGACAAGCACGAGTTAGCTCAAGCCAGAAGTGATTTCATCGCAAGTGAAGAATCTATGGTCGTTTTGTCATGAGCAGAGACACAATATTCAATTGTACAAGGTCCCCAAAAAGTAGCTGGGGGAAGGGACAAAGCAAACAAGCATTTGCCAGTGAACTACTACTTACCTGTAGTGGTTGCAGCACACTTCCCCTGACGATCTGGTAGCTGAAACAGCAGAGCAAGAAGGCAAAAAAAAAATCCTTCCACCCCTAAACCCACATCTGCACTCACAAAGAAGAGCAAAGAATGCAGTGCCTCAGTGAAAACCACCTGAATACACCACATATGATTCAGGGGCTTTTTGACTATCATTATTTTCACAAGAGATATATTCAATTTCTTTTTTTTTTTTTTTTTGCTACAGCTGCAAAAATAATTCTTACAGGCTCCATAGACTTGGAATCATTGTTCTGAAAGGACACCTGTGTTTACAAAACACAAATATTATAAGGTCTTTGTCTCTTTTTTCTTTTTTCCTTCAGATATGAAAAGGCACTTAGGCTCCTATCTCCAAAGGTGGTTCTGTCTTCTGTATGTCACTTAACTCCCACTGAACTTGATGCTTAGCTGCCTTGGAGAAGCTGACATTTGGGTTTTATCTAGGCAGTTTTACAAAATAACCTCAAGTCCCTGGAAAGTAAAGGAGCAAATGCTAGCAGGGTCTCTTAAAAAATGAAGAATATTTGAGGGAGTCATGAATAGTTAGAAATAGTCATTCCTTGTGCAAGTGTTGCAGAACAGTACCGTTTTAAGATAGCAAGAATATGTTCAGTGAGACAATCAAACTAGATAATGAAAAAAAGAAAAAAGCATGAGCTCAACTTATTTAGAATCCACCTTGGCTCAGCTGCTGTCCATTTTTTTTTGTTTTTAATTATATAGCAATAGTTAAAGCATGTCCTGGTTTTATTCTCGGTCAACAGAAACAAAAGCAGAGTTTGAAACGCCATAGGCTTGCTGAAGGCTTCTACAAGCTGTTTTTAAATACCTCTATTCTTGTATTTCATTTTATGAACCATCTGTGGCACTTCATCAGCTCTATACGTTAAGCGTGAGATGCACCTAGGGCTGTTCACTTGCACGCAGCTGAGTTCTGTACCAATGACCTTCTGTCCTTCAGTGTTTGCAGCAACAGTATGCTTCAATCCCAACCACTACTTTCAGAATGACCACAACACATATTCCTCCCTCTCTCTCTTCCTCTCCAACCTCCACTAGAAACAATTATTTAATAGTTGTTACAAATGTCTAAGAAATGTTCCCCAGTATACATTCATGTGACAGGAAGAAACAAGCTCTAGTGATCACATGAAATACACGTGCCTGTAAACTGGGTCTAATCCCTCACCCAAACTGAAACAACTCTTAAGTTGTTCAAAGAGCTGAATATTCCTGGCTTGTTTGGTTTGGTTTTTTTTCAATAAAATTCCAAAGCTGTTCTGCCAAATATAATATCCCCCAAAAGCTCCTTTTACAAGCAATTACTACCAGAGGGAAATATGTCATTGTGTACTCTGGTGACAATTTTCAGCTTTGTCCATGGCCCCAAGTTTGAGAATCTAATGGCAGAAACTGTATTAATTCTAGGTATTAAAAGCTAATGTTGTCTACTTTGTCATGCAGAAACAGATGAAAAGAGTAATTTGTTCCTGTCTTTTTATATTCTAACAGGTGTTCTAAAATGAGCAAGAAGCACGTTGCCAGGTACCCCAGTTCATCACGGGAAGGAAAAAAAACCCTAACAGCTGCACTGGTTTCCTAAGGTTAAGAGTCATTTCATATTAGATTTATCAAACATGCCTCTCCCATTAGAGCAGATGAGGAGTCCTTGTGAATGGATCAGTGAGCTCATTCAAACAACTCCTACAAATGTCAAATTTTGCAAAACAAGACCCTGTGCAGAACCTACCTCTAACATTTTTCACTTTGCAAAATGTTTCAGAACACAATCCTCTGATACCCATTTTATTAAATCACACCACTAGTAACCACTGCAAACAAATGATGCCCATCTGAAAGCTCTAGTGGAATGAAACAGCATCTTCAAAGAGGAATTTTTGTTATTAAAAAGTTCTACAAGACCTTGTGAGGTAAAGAAGAAAGTTGCATACTGTCACAGAGAGAACCATCGTAATCCTGCTGAGGAACATTAATCTGTGCAGCTGAACTATCCACACAAGGCTGGTAAAATATTTGACTAAATCCTCACAGTAAGTTCTGTATTCCTATGCAAAACTCTTTGGTAAACTGTTCTTAATGTTAACCAGGTGCCCAGAAGCAGATGAAAACCCTTCTGAGGAGTCCGTTTAATATAACAGTTGAAAAGTAAATAGTCATTTTGAAGTGTAAAATAAAGAGGGAGTTGGGGTTGGGTTTGTTGTGGGCTTTTTTTTTTAACTTAAAGTACATCGCAGTGTTACTTAGAAGCAGCACTGAGTTAAGCAATTTGGGGCTAGGGGTTGTTGCTGTTGTATTGAAAAACAGAGTAGACATTCTTTACACTGATAGAAATGCACTTTTAAAGGGGTATGACTTACAGAAATCAAAATTCTGGATATTTTTTTCTGTTGGGGTCTTCTTCATAGACCTAAACCACTCACGTGTCCTTTCAAACAGTGCTAATTAATGCCTAAGGTGTCAGACTCACAGAATCACAGACACATTCCGGTTGGAAAAGCCCCTCAGGATCACCATGTCCAACTGATAACCCTACTCTACAAGGTGCACCCTAAACCATAGCCCCATTCACCACATCCAAACAGCTTTTAAACGTATCCAGGGGTGGTGACTCCACCACCTCTTTGGGCAGCTCATTCCAATGCCTAAACACTCTTTCCATCAAAAAAAATCTTCCTAATACCCAGTCTAAACCTATCCAGTCTCAGCTTGAGGCCATTCCCTCTTGGTCTATCACTATTCACCTATGAGAAGAGACCAGCACCGACTTCTCCACAATGTCCCTTCAGGTAGCTGTAGATGAGGTCAGCCTCCTCTTTTTCAAACTAACTATCCCCATCTCCTTCAGTCACTCCTCATCAGATTTATTCTCCAGGTCCTTCCTCAGCTTCCTTGCCCTTCTCTATATTGGCTCCAGCACCTCCACATCCCTCTTGTAATGAGGTGCCCAAAACTGAACACAACACTCTAGGTGTGGCCGCACTAGAGCGGAGTCCAAGAGGACAATCACCTCCCTGCTCCTGCTGGCCACAGCATTTCTAATCCCAGCCAGGATGCCAATAGCTTTCTTTGCCACTTGGGCACACTGCTGGCTCACACTGAGTCTCTTGTCAATGCGACCTCCAGGTCCTTTTCAGCTAGACAGCTTTCCAGCCACAAGAAGAAACAGCCCTCAAAATCTAGGATCATACAGAATTAAATAAAACACACAATTTTTCAAGTACAAATAACAAATGATTCTGGCTTCAAGGCCAGTCATGGACAGGCATAGTGCAGAAGCCTCATGTACTGGAAGTACTGTGGAAAGCATTCCCCAGTGAACACCCAATAACTCAAACCACACACTCCCAACGCAGGGCTGGCAGGCGAAGAGGAGAGCTGGAAGCAGTGACCACATAGACCCTCCTCGATTCCTTATGGAATAAGTTTCTGCAGCAGGGGAAAGCAACTTGAGCAGAGCACAGGGAGTTTCTCATAGACATTCCCTCCTAGCAGGACACAGGCTCCTTGTGCACAACTTTACCTTTTGTGTAATTACTCCAGAAGGTAATCTGTGCCTCACATGTGCCTGCAAACAGCTGCCTGTGCTTGTTTCTAGCTTCTTAATTGTGACAGGTCCCCTAATTGGGTGTTCTAAAGAGTCTTTTTGCTCATTTACTATAATCCAAAATGAAAAGTATCTAACTCTATTGCTCTGTATGGTTTATTTAAAGATAATATTTTCATGTCTTTAAGCAGCCAGCCAGAATAAATATGGCTTCCAATTGTAAGCAGGGAAGCTTTTTTTTCTTGTTCACTGGCTTACTTATGACTATACAAATTAATTAACATTGCTGTACTACTTTTTTTGCCAGATAATGACTCCTTCCTTGAACTTTGCTTTTCAAAAACACTGTATAATAAATCACGAGGGAAAAATCTTTATTTTTAATATTTCCATTTATGTATTTAATGAACATTATTGAATTTTTGCCAAGTGCTTATTGGAGACTTAGAATAAATATCTGTGAACTACTATTTCATTTCTGTCTGTGAGGATGAAGTGTTCTGCTGACACCAGAATTTTAATAATAATTACCTCCTTTATTAGAAACCCTCTCTTCATTTTCAGTAACATTGTAAAAGTCTGAGTTTTAAACTGAATTAGAAATCAAAAGCTGCCTTTTCTTTTTTTTTTTTTTTTTTAACTGCAGCTTTTCCATCCTTTGAATATAAGTTTTGAGGAAATCTCCAAAAGCACAGACGGCAGAATGTCAAGCAATGCCTGGCACTAGGTAGCAGCCAGCACTCAATTCGGAGTTTTCAGCAATGAGTATCAATTTGCCCTCTTGAACTGCCTCAGTTACACCTGCAGTTCCCTCTCTGAAACATACATTGTGCTGATAAATCTGCTTCATTTTTATATGCAGCTCCTCAGATCTTTTTGATACTTTCCTACTGGGAGGCTTCGCTTCCCTGCTGACCCTTGAGATAATAAAACCACACACTGGTCCCATCTCTCCACTTTGTTAAGCATTCAGTTCTTTCTTTGCAACCTTTGTTCTTATTTATTACCCTATCTCACTAGAGAAATAATTAATCTTCTACTCCAGGATAATACATCTTGCAGCTGTAATTCCATAAATACAAGGAAAAATGGAAGCACCAGAACTCTTACTGTACTAATCCCCATTTTTTTTCTGTTATATGCCCATAGAACAATTCCTGTCATTGAGTTTGCAGGGGTATGTTGAGTGACAAAATTGGATCTACTTCATCATAGATCTCTAAGGCATGGCATTGGTTATTTAATTGTGAAACACAACAAGCCTTCCTTAGAGAGAAAAAAAAAAGAAAGCTTTTCAAGAAACTACGTTATCCCCAGGGTGTTTAATCAGGAGGGTGAAACAGAACTCAATGTTTAGAGGTAGTATTTCTTGCATGCTGATATTTTGACAGGATCAGGTCCATTAAAATAGAGCTTTTAGTGCACAGTCCTTCATGTCTGGGTGTAAACTACCATAGTTATCTGAAGTTTTCACACTCATAATGTATCTGAAGCATCAATTATAAATCAAAGCATTCAACGTTCAGTAGGTTTCAAATTATGAATGCTCTTGATCATATTTCATCTTACAGCATCTTTGACAAACTATAAGACAAAAGATTTTTTTTTAAAGCCTAATCTTTACTAAATAATTGGGTATGTAATTGTTATGTTTTTGCATTTATGGAAAGGAACTGCATATATTTTATCCTGAATTCTTTTTAAGCTAAGGGCACAACAAAGACAAAACCAAAATCTTTGAGACCACGCTGCATAACTCCCCCTAGGAAACAAAGGATCCTTCCCACTGTGCCCAGATTCATTACAGAAACAAAAATAAATTAAATATGTCAACATAGGAACAAAGTTACAAGATGGCTGCTTGGCATGCATGTTGTCCTGTGTCAGAAGCACTTTAATTGGGAATTACAGATGGCCAAGTGCCAGTGTCATACTGTTCTAATATGGAGCCCCGATTTGTGGTTTAATATCAGCAATATCAGCTTCTCTTTAGCCATTATTCCTGATTCGAGAGGTGAATATTGACTGTGGCTAAGCTGTAGGCCAATACTTACATGAGTGAAAAATAAATCTTGATATTGAAGAGTATAAATGTCAGTGTTTGGTGGAAGTCTGTGCACATACACATACCCTTTTGCTCTAAATCATGGTAGATGTTTCCCTGCTTCAGAACTATCCTGTACCTTCCTGTAGCCCTTCACATCATGCCAGACCCAGGATTAAAGCCCAGTATGAAATACTACCCTCTCTTCTGCAGCCAGAAAGGATAGAAATTGTGGCCTGTTCCTGTAACAAAGCACTCTTGTGTTCCATTAGCAGCAACAACATAACACACAAGCTGACTTGCAAGAAACATGTTCTTCATGTGTGGAGCAGAGGCTGTACTGCTCATGTCAAGGCTGTCCTTTCCTCTTATTGACCAGCCAGAATTAACTCTACATCTCTTCATCTCTCCTCCAAGATAAATAGTAACTATTCCCTAGGAAACCTCATCATCTTTTCAGGTCAGCTTTCCTCCAATTAGTTCAGGGTTTTCCTTGGCCACAGATTGATGTATTTACCAAGTTGTTCCCTGTTCTTCATTGTCTGGGTGAGCTAGCCACAAGAGTTGCTATATTTTTATGCTGTTCTCAGCTGTGGAAATCTGAGACATGAATCACTGTTTCCTGAAATAAGTGGACAGCCTGCCATTGATCTCAATAGATAAAGAACCTGACCTTTTACGTGCAAGATTTTGCTCCCAAAGGAAAGCCAGGAAAGCTGGAAAAGAATGGTGGGAGGTTATCAAGACCTAGTGCAGCCCGCTCTTTCTTTCTCTCTTTCTTTCTTTCTTTCTTTCTTTCTTTCTTTCTTTCCTTCCTTCCTTCCTTCCTTCCTTCCTTCCTCCCTTCCTTCCTTCCTCCCTTCTTTCCTTCCTCCCTGATCTCTTACTAGATTGGTAGGCAATTCTTTAATTTGAAGGCACAACCTTCTAGTATTTCTGGAAAAGACAGGCAGGCACACATCATACAATCAGGGGGCTAGAACACCTCTGCTATGAGGACAAGATGAGGATGATGGAGTTGTTCAGCCTGGAGAAGAGAAGGCTCTGAGGAGAACTAATAGCAGCCTTCCAGTACCTTAAGGAAGGCCTACAAGAAGGCTGCAGAGGGACTGTTTACAAAAACTTGTAGTGATAGCATATGGGACAGTGGTTTAAAATTAGAGAACAGTAGATTCAGATTGGATGTTAGGAACAAATTCTTTACCATGAAGGTGGTGTGACACCAGAACAGGTTGCCCGGGGAGGTAGCCAAAGCGCCCATGCCTGGAGATTACAGAAACATAGAATGATTTAAGTTGGAAGGGACCTCAAAGATCATCTAGTTACAACCCTCTGCCATAGGTCAGGCTCAACAAGGCTCTGAGCAACTTGACCTAGTAAAGGGTGCCCCTGCTGACTGCAGGGCAGTTGGACTAGATGACTCTTGGAGGTCCCTTCCAACCCAAATCCTTCTATGATTCATTATTCACTTTTTTAGTACAGAATTTTGCAGTGTGGTATTATTTTAACAATGAGTATAGCTCAGTGTTCTCCATATTAGCAGACACTTTTCATCACATTTTGTCAGTATAAATACATTTATGCAGTATATCAAAACCAAGGTTCCAAACACATAGAAGAGCCTGGAAATAAAATTTGGAAAATCTGGAGTACTGTGTACAGTTCTGGAGTCTCCAACACGAGAAGGACATGGAACTGTGGAGCAAGTAGAGAGGAGGGTCATGAAGATGCTCAGAGGGCTGAGGCAGCTCTACTATGAGGACAGGATGAGAGAGTTGTGGCTCTTCAGTCTGCAGAAGAGAAGGCTTTGAGGAGACCTTATAGTTGCCTTCCAGTATCTAAAGGGAATTACAAGGGGGCTGAGGAAGGGACTATTGACAAGGCCTTGTAATGACAGGATGAGGAGTAATGAGTTTAAACAGGCAGGGGGGAGATTTAGAGTAGATGTCGAGAAGAAGTTCTTTCCTGTGAGGGTGGTAAGACACTGGAATGGGTTGCCCAGGTTGTGGATGATCCCTCCCTGGAGGTGTTCAAGGCCAGGCTGGATGAGGCCTTGAGGGACCTGTTCTAGTGGGAGGTGTCCCTGGCTATGGTGGGGTGTGGGAATTGGATGATCTTTGAGGTCTCTTCCAACCTATGATTCTACAAACCAAGTTTGTAGTTCTGCTAGCATTGAGTACTCATGCACAAACTGTTCAGCTCCCTCAGTGGTGCTTCCCTCTCTGTGCAAGCACAAACTGAAAGCTCCTGCAATTTGGTGCCAGTGTGCTTGCCTATGTTCAAAGAACATAAAATAACTTTAAAAGGTGAAGGGACTCATTCATTTCAAGACTGATAACTCATACTAGATGATTATCCTCTCGAGCGCAAATAAAGTTAACTGTGATCATCAGATCTATCTGAAGCTTCACATTAGTGAGATCTACACAAGCCTGCAAACAATCACTCTTTAAAACAAGTAGCAAGATTGTAGATAGCCAAGATTTACTTCAAGAGTTAAGGAAAGTTCTGCTTCAAGCGGTAATATTTTGAACACAGCAAAGAAGCAAAGAAAAAATCATAGATCCCTCTAGAAAAATACTGAACTGAAATGCTACAAAATGACTAATAGTTTTGACTTCCCCCTACATGGCATCTTTTAGATTTGGATGCCATTAATTCTGACAAGGAGACAGTTCATAACAAGTGGAGTTCAACAAATCTGCAGAAGTTTTTGCAAGAAAGGTACTACTTATTGAACCATTAGAGTTGTGGGAAGTGGGTATTTTATCTGTAATCTTCCACAACAAGACCCTTGGGATACATTAGACTAATGATTCAATAATCATTAAGAGCTTAGGAGTATGGAGCCTGTTAAAAAAGATGCTTATTGAACACATCCCAATTTTAAACAGAGCAACACTGTATTCTGAATTCTCATTTCTGGCAGAGTACTTGGAGGATTTTGGAAGAAACTGAGAGAAATGCTTCAAGTAATCCATGACATCTTTAATTTTATTAAACATCTTTCATGTATTGAATGATATTTCAGACAAATCCTAATATGAGTTACACTGGACTAAAAAAGATAATCCTTTCTAGCTTTCCCTGGAGTTACCATCCCTGGAGGTGTTCAAGAGAAGACTGGATGAGGCACTTAGTGCCATGGTTTAGTTAATTAGAAGGTGTTAGGTGATGGGTTGGACTCGATGATCTTATAGAATCATAGAATCATAGAATGGTTTAGGTTGGAAGGGACCTCAAGGATCATCCAGCTCCAACCCCCCACCATAGGCAGGGACACCTCCCACTAGAGCAGCTTGCTCAAGGCCTCATCCAGCCTGACCTTGAAAGTCTTTTCCAACCTGATTAATTCTCATTCGTATTTCCTGTACTCTCTTCCTGTTGTGTTGTAAAATGCATTAAGACTGATGAAATAATTGGCATTATGGCTGAATAATAGAAAAAGTGATTTTTAAAAGTCTGAATTAACAGCTACATACACTTGGCAATCTTCACACACAGAACTCAAATGCCCATGAACGCATCTCTTAGAATCATAGAATCATAGAATGGTTTAGGTTGGAAGGGACCTCAAGCATCATCCAGCTCCAACCCCCCACCATAGGCAGGGACACCTCCCACTAGAGCAGGCTGCTCAAGGCCTCATCCAGCCTGGCCTTAAACACCTCCAGGGAGGAAGCATCCACAACCTCCCTGGGCAACCCGTTCCAGTGCCTTACCACCCTCACTGTAAAGAACTTCCTCCTAACATCCAGTCTGAATCTCCCCTCTTCCAGCTTAAACCCATTCCCCCTCGTCCTAACATTACTAGACCGTGTAAATAGTCCCTCCCCAGCTTTCCTGTAGGCTCCCTTCAAATACTGGAAAGCCACTATAAGGTCTCCTCGAAGCCTTCTCCTCTCCAGGCTGAAGAGCCCCAACTCTCTCAGCCTGTCCTCATAGCAGAGCTGCTGCAGCCCTCTGATCATCTTCGTGGCTCTCCTCTGGACCCGCTCCAGCAGTTCCATGTCCTTCTTGTGTTGGGGGCTCCAGAACTGCACACAGTACTGCAGGTGGGGTCTGACGAGAGCAGACAGGGACCACACTGTCATGACTGTTGTATCAGAGCAGTGAATGGAGCTGCTGCACTGTAGCTGCAGTCATGCAGAAAAAACCAACACCAAACCATAAGGAGAAGACACTATTGGACATGTGTAATGTGTGCATGCACACAGCAAACTCCAGTTCTTTCTGAAGTCAGTCAACAAACAGGTTGAGTTTCAGGTGTTGTGACTCCACTGCCTATACATGTCTTGATGGATGTGAAATCCCTCATCCTCTGACTGTAGCTGTAACTTCAGCACAGTAATTAAAACCTGAAAGTTTTATGTACCAATGGTAACTAAATAACGAAATACCACGTGCACAACTGTGAAGACAGACCTTTGCACATTCAAAGGTCATCTACATAATTAGCCCTCAAATATTTTAACTCAGCCAGCCAAGATAAAGACTGTGGGGCCAGCCTGAGAGGATAAGGTTTGAATATTGTTTTTCTTAAGAACCCGAGAGTTAATTGTTCCACAAAGCTAAAATACAAATCTGACCATTCAGTCATTTTATAACTGCAATCTCAGACTGAGTTTCTGTGATACCATACCCACAGAAGCAAAAGCAAAATCCAGATTCGTAGCTTACCTCATGATAAAGCCTTCAAAATCTTCAAATTATTTTTGCATTATACAGCTGGAGCAGCATAGGAATTTTGATACCTTTCATTAGGGTTTAGCAAACACAAACCTATCATTTGGATACTGAACAAGCAATTCTGCTTTTTTTTTTCTTAATCCCAGGATTTCGTGTTAAAAAAGAAAGAAGAAAATCCCTCTTCACACTTTCCTTGCTCTTGTTGCCTTCAAACAGGAGCTGCAAAACAAGTCAGCTTCACAAACTGAAAACAGGAGGAGATAGCACATTCTCTCAGCCATTTGGGCCTACAAAAGGCTCAAATTAAAATTAATCATAGAACCAGAATGTCAGGGGCTGGAAGGAACCTTGAAAGCTCATCCAGTCCAACCCCCCTGCCAGAGCAGGATCACCTATACCAGATCACACAGGAACACATCCAGCCTGGTTTTGAATACCTCCAGAGAGGGAGATTCCACAACTCCCCTGGGAACACTGTTCCAGTGTTCTGTCACACTCACAGGGAAAAAAATCCTCCTCATATTTAAATGAAACTTCCTATGCCTCAGCTTCCACTCTTGTCCTGTAATCGGGTCCCTTGTCCTGTCCACCCACCCCTTGACCAGTCATGGGGCATCACCCAGTAGAGCCTGGCTCCATCTTCCTAGCACTCACCCTTTACATATTGATAAACATTGATGAGCTCACCTCTCAGACTCCTTTTCTCCAATCAGCACAGTCCCAGCTCCCTCAGGCTCTCCTTGTAAGAGAGATGTTCCATTCCCTTCATCATCTTTGTGGGGCTCTGCTGGACACTCTCAAGCTGTTCCATGTCCCACTTGAACTGGGGTCCCAGAACTGAACACAGTACTCCACATGTGAACAGAGTAATCCAGATGTGGCTTCACCAGGGCAGAGTAGAGGGGCAGGGGAAACTCTCTCAACCTACTAACCACACTCCTAATACACCTCAGCATGGCACTGCCCCTCCTAGCCAAATGAGAAGATTTGAAATTTAGCAATTAATTACATCGACAGAAAAGCTGAAGTTGTTAGGAAAAATAAATAGATATAAAATTCAGCAGCCTTGTAGACAGCAGATCTATATTTTATTGCCACTAAAGTTCCACACTGAAACAGCTGATGGGGCGGCATTATTTCCCATGGATCATGAGTCTGTTGCTCTTCAACAGCGTGCAAGGTTCAACTTGATACCACAACCAAGACTAATGCTCTGGTTCCTTGTAACTGAAGTAAATCTACATTGTCTTTTGGAACTGGACTAATGTCACAGAGGGGCTGTAGGCACGAAAAATAGGTTTATTTCTAGTCCTCGCTTTGCTTTTGCCCTGCCTGGACATGCTCGCCTACCCCAGACAGAGGTAAACACGTTGAAGGCGCATGGCGGGACAATGGCCTTGGCACCAGGAGGTCTGGGCTGCTCAGGGCCCACGTGGTAGTCACGTTGCCTAAGCTCACACACTGAGCATGTGGCTTGCTCCTGCTCTTCCCATATTTGGGGGTACCGCACCTGTGGACCTCTCCAAATTTGGTATGTCCCTGCCTGCTGCCAGAAGCCTATTGGACAGTGCTATGGCCGACAAACCCATCAGTCTCGGTACATTGCTTATAAATGGGGCAATCTAAGTAAACAAGGCACCCTCCTTTGCCTTTGGGCCCTTTGCCTTTGCTTTGCCTTTTGGCTTTTGCCTTTCGACACCCTCTCCATTCTCCTCCCGTCTGACTTCTGCCTGAGGCCATTGCCTTTGTCCCATGGCAACCTGCATCGATCAGCTGATGATCAAGCAAGGCGTTGCCAGCAGCTCGCCACCTTCGCCTGTTGCTTTAGCCTGATCTTCTCAGACAGCGAGCCCCAGAACCCGAAGATCTATTATCCCCATGGGAATCGACTCCGTGACTTCCATCATCTTATATTTGGGGACCACAGATTTGCGACACTGATTTGTGAGTACTCAACTCTCCTATTCAAGTTGCAGAGGACCTTTACTGACTCCACCAGTGGCG
The DNA here is from genome assembly GCA_013400475.1 of Tricholaema leucomelas. Lineage (NCBI taxonomy): Eukaryota > Metazoa > Chordata > Aves > Piciformes > Lybiidae > Tricholaema lacrymosa > Tricholaema leucomelas. The sequence continues at coordinate 7,179 of WAAF01010299.1, read as the reverse complement.
CTTTCTGCCACAAGACTCCGATTTGAGCAATTGGAGGTTCTCTAAAACCTATACCAAATTGTTTAATTCAACTGTAAATAGACATTCTGTAGAGTGATTTCACTAACAGTGTACAAAGGATTTGTCTGGGCTGATTGTATATAAGTTTGGGGAAATTTTTTGTATATATTAATAAATTATTTAATAACATTCCAGTCGGCCTCGGATCTCCCCAAAATTTAAATTAAACCCCTTTACAACAACTAACTTGCATTCCAGTTGTTTAGGGAACTAACCAGATCATCAGGAAAAACTGATTTAAACAAAATGAATGAATTGCCAGTGACATTACAGAGTTCTCACTCATTACACAGCACCGATTACAGAATCATAGAGCAGTACTTAATGAAACATCCTTTCATACTTGCCTAAAAATAATATAGTTAATGAGCAAGGATTATTCATGTAAGTATTTACAAGATGAGATCTTCTCTTTGACCTTTCAATTACGTTATCATATATGCTTAGAAGTCATGGTGTTAAGAGCTGCATTTTATGGCTGGATATTTACATACATTAAGTAGTTTAAAAGTTTACAGTGGACATAGTGATAATTACTTTCCTCCCTCACTTAACTAACACTTAAAAAATAATTCCTGAAAACTTCTACTGCTAGCATTAACTCTGGTTTCTGTGAATACATGCTGACCCTGACAGGACTGCTACTGGTAAGGTTTAAATAATGACTGAAAGGATTTTGTTGATTTTGTGGCTGGAAGCAAATTAATAAAACTTTGTAGGATGAGACTGATTCCAAATTCAACCATAATCCTGACAGCTTAATACAGGTATAATTAGATTTATATGTAAGGTCAAAAATTGCATTTATGCCACTTATTTACTCTCAAGCGCTTCAATTACAGAATCATAGGATTAACCAGGTCGGAAAAGACCCCTAGGATCATCGAGTCCAGCCTGTCACCTAACACTTCTCCTTAACTAAACCATGGCACTAAGTGCCTCATCCAGCCTCCTCTTAAACACCTCCAGGGATGGGGACTCCACCACCTCCCCAGGCAGCCCGTTCCAATGGGCAATCACTCTTTCCATGTAGAACTTCTTCCTAACATCCAGTCTAAATCTGCCCAGGTGCAATTTGAGACTGTGCCCTCTTGTTCTGCCGTGGGGTTTAGGTTCTGTCACAATAGTTTATGTTGGAAGGGACCTCAAATATCTTCTAATTCCAACCCCCTGCCATAGCCAGGGATACCTCCCACCAGAATAGGTCGTTCAAGGCCTCATCTAGCCTGGCCTTGAACACCTCTAGGGAGGGAGTATCCACATAATAGCCAAGCTCTGTTGATCTAAAACATTCCACAGTATACAAAAATGATTCAGTATTTGACAAACATAGGTGATAGGTTTTGCAGAGAGCAGGGAACAAACAGATTTAACACTCTGCATTGTGTAAGTACTATAATTTAACAGACTGTTTGCACCTTGCTAGGGAGGAAGATAAGAAGTATCACTTAAAACACAACACCTTGGACATTGTGTTCTTTGGAAATAAATTTTTAAAATTATGCAATAATTTTATTTGAAGGGAATGATCAAAAGCTGAGGGCAGGTAATGCATGACTCCAGGCAAGGAGATGTTAGGATCACTGCTGTACCTTTCCCCAGCAGTGATGAGCAACCCCTAGCAGAGTTATCACATATCCCAGGGCTGATATGAGTGGTCTATAAAACAGATCATAAAGCCCTCTTCTTCCTTCAGACTCCTTGAAATGAAAGCAGTGAAAAGCCTAACTTTCCTGCCTATCTTGTCTATCTATTTGTAATTTCATTTCAGTCTTCTCCTGATTTAATGCCCTACAAACCATATCGCCCTTCATATTCAATCACAACATCAGATCAAGTTTCTGTCCACAGCAGTGAATTATTCCGCCGGGAAAAGCGCAAGAGATCCATTTCTGTGCCTAAGCCCTGAACAGCCTTGTTTACCAATGTCATTGATGACAAACTCAGTAATTCCGTTTCTTCATAAATATTTGAATGCTACATTTTGCCAGGTGGATATCTGCTCATTTGATCTAATGGCTGTCCTTTGGAAAATGTCAGAGAGCGCCATTAGCATAGCTTCACCAGTGTTAAATGGTGAGACGTAAATGATGATTGCTGAGAACAATATCCTTTGCCCACAGCACAGTGATGTAAGGGTTGGATAATTTTATTACCTTTAATAGCATTTGCAGCTATGCAAGCTAAGGCAATGATATGGGTAATCAAATCTCGGGCTTATAAGACCACCTATGGCTATTAGGAAAGGAATCCCCACTATCTCAAGCCCATGCACAACCCTGCGTAACCACCAGCCCATCACAGATGTTAGGGGTTGGAAGGGACCCAAAGAGATCATTGAGTCCAACCCCCCTAACAGAGCAGGACCACGCAACCTAGCTCAGGTCACACAGGACCACATCCAGACAGGCCTTGAAAGGCTCCAGAGAAGGTGACTCCACAACTTCTCTGGGAAGCCTGTTCCAGTGCTCTGGGACCCTTGCAGGAAAGAAGTTCTCCCTTGTGTTGAGCTGGAACCTCCTGTGTTGCATCTTACATCCATTGCTCCTTGCCCTATCACAGGGAGCAAGTGAGCAGAGCNGCAACCTCCTCCTGGCTACAACCACCCCTCAGGTAGTTGTAGACTCTCAGTCTTCTCTTCTCCAGACTGAACAGCCCCAAGTCCCTCAGCCTCCTGCTAAGGAGGGGTTTGAATCTGGGTTAGAAGTGAATTGTAATGAGGCTGATATAGAAGCTATTAAATAGCTTATTAAATACATAAAGAAAATTTCCCCAAACTTAATTACAATTAACACACACACAGAGAGATCCTATTCTGCAATTGGTAAAACTGAATTTTGCAGAATGTGTCTCTACAGTCAGATTAAATGATTTAGGAACGGGTTTTAGGAAATGTTTATATCTGGAGAGTCTTGCAGCACAAACTGCCCCTTAAAGGTTAAGCACAAACTTTCACAAACTTCAGAAAAGAGAGTTAGTTTACTCACTGGTTAGGAGTCTCAATATTTGCGATCCAGAAGCATAAACGGGGAAAATTTAGTCCCAGACATGCAGTGGTCTTCCACGTGGTAATGGTGCAGCAGGGCTTTGCTGCTTGTTTAGCTCAGATTGAGCACCTTGTCTGAGGAAATCCATGGACACTAAGCAAGGCCTCCATGGCTCTCAGGAAGTCATCAGAGTGATCAGCCACCTGGGCAAAGCAGGACTCAGGTTTGTGAGCTGGAGCAGTCTGATCGGGTGTTGTGTATAGCAAGGGGTTGGCCCTCGGGCTGGAGGAGGAAGTTCTTCCCAGAGAGAGTGATTTGCCATTGGAATGGGCTGCCCAGGGAGGTGGTGGAGTCACTGTCCCTGGAGGTGTTCAAGAAAAGCCTGGATGAGGCACTTAGTGATCTAGATGGTCTAGATGACTGGACAGGGCTGGGTGCTAGGTTGGACTGGACGATCTTGGAGGTCTCTTTCAACCTGGCTGATTCTATGCTTCTATGATTAGGAGTGGCAGGGTAGAGCAGCAGGCTGGCAGGTCCCTTTGTCACAACTCATCACTAGGCCTTTGCTATGTCGTTGCCTAGACTCAGCCAAACAGACTCGGGTTCAGCTGAGCTCAGGTGGGCAGCTGTATCCCCGTGTGGGGCAAGCCGTTTCAGTACCTTGGCTCAGTATGGGAGACAGGCAGGGTCAGGGCTGCCAGTCGTAGGAGGGGCAAGTCCTCAGCTACACATGGTGCAAAGTGTGGTGGCACACAAAGGCACATAAGGCAACAGGCAGCAAACAAAACATAGGCAGCAGCAGCAAACGAGCAAATTGGCTAGGTTTGTAAGCATTTTGACAAGCACCTTTGACCAAGAGCAGCAGATAAAAACACCTCTAGAACCAATCCTAACTTACTTCACCAGAAAAGGTAGATGCACATGCCTAGCATCCGTGACCTGCGTTTACCAGAAGCCAAAGCAGGCTGCAAAACGAGGCCAAATGTGGTTGGTGTCTGTGATAGACTGACAGGCTCCAAGGCTTTTGTCTACTCGTCCATGCTTCTTCCACCTGGAAAGAAGAAGAGGTGAGGGGGTGGGTGGGTGCCAAGGTGGGTATTCAGGTAGGTGTTTGGCACATGTGATGGATGTGTATTCTAGGTATAATTTGGACTTTCCACCACATCTCTCCTTATCAGGCACTACTCCAGTCCCCTAATCATCCTCATAACTCTCTGTTGGACTCTCTCAAGCAGATCCCTGTCCCTCTTAAACTGGGGAGCCCAAAACTGATGGCCCATCATTTGAGAGAGGGCAAGGAAACAGTGGACAGGCATGAGAAAATTGTGTCAATGGCAAGCAAATCTAGTTTTTATCAGAACTGATCTGAAACTTGTTGAGTCACAGAGAATCTTGAATACGAAGTATGGGAAACCTCCAAAATCTCTCTGTTGCCCCCTGCACCTTCTACACTGCAAGTCTGGTAGTTCTTTAATCTGTCTGTGACAGGCAGATGCCAAGTTCTGCCAGGAAAGCCAAATGTGACCCTGTGGATGTCCGATGTGCTATACTCTGCACTGTTCTGAGATTCCAGATGTTTGGAAGTACATTTTCAATGGGAATTGTCAGTCCCAGTGCACTGTGATCTGCCTTCCCTGGAAGAAGCAGCACAAACGAGGTGAAAAGAGCTTCAAGGCATGTGTTCTGTTTGCTTATTAAGATCACCTCATTTCCTTAATTGTAGGCTAATTGTGCAGGCTGTCTAGAATTTAACTGGGTATGAAGTGAGAATAGTGACCTCAAAACCAGTAAAGCAAAGCTGGGGTTGTAGATATTTTCCAGCTCACAAAGCATTTCCTTTGGTATTTCTTAGCCTACAGTGTTTTTCTGGGGTCACCTGTGAAGACTTAAGCTCCTCCTTGAACGTGGCACAGTGCAGAAAAGATGCACTGCACTTCTGGAGTCACCTCAAGAGCAGGCAAGTTGCAATTTCAGAGTGATTTTTGTGCCTCTCTGTTGAAACTGTCTAAGTACACTGCAGATTATTTAGCAAATGCATTAAAAGTTAGAGCAGAAAATGTTTAGTCCTGAATTACTCCGTGTTTGAAGTGAGATCTATTCCATGGCAGCTACCATGGCTACTAAACCCTGAACTTTAGATCCAGAAATCTGTTAAACCTGATAAACCACAGAGTGTTTTTCAAACAGGTAGATGGTAGGTCAGGAATATCTCCCATGAGACATTAGCAAACAGGAAGGTAACTTCTTTACGCTGTGCTCACTCCCAAGAGCACTGCATTGCAGAAAGCTTTTAGCTTGCCATGTTCTTCTATTATTTTATTTTACACTTCATTCATTTCTATTACATAGCCTTGCACTTTATTATTAGAGTGTTCTGTTGTTGCAAACAAGCACACTGAATTCTGATCCAGTTATTCCAGTGGAAATTTTTTCTCAGCCTTTAAACTGAAACAAATGAATGAGTGTGATACTCAGCTTTAATAATATGTGTTGACTCTTGGGTATTCATGGCCTTTAGATGCCTAAAAATAATAATGCTTTTATATAAAAAATGAATATTGATTAATGAACTGTAACTTTTTTTTAACCAGCAATGAAGCCAGTAGCTCTGCTTGTCATGCAATTTGTTATAAATCACAGAATGCATATACAGCCAGAAAATTGAATTTCTCCACTGCAAAATGCCTTCCTACCATAACCATATATTCTCTGTTGCTCTCAACAATGGAGGACAAATACAACAATACTAAAAGCCCAACTATCCCTCCCTGACATATGCTTAACAAAGTATGCATGAATAATTATCAGAAAAATTTCAGCAACATTGCAACCATCTGTTAGCATAAGAAGCTTCTACCTAAGCTAACACAGTGCACACATAAGGATTCCTTTCTCTGGCAGTGCTGCTACTGGCAAACATTTTTTTTTTCTGGAGCTCCAGATATGTTTGGTATTATTTGCAAATATTTTTTTCCCCCAAGCAAAATACAGACTAAACTATCATTCGTGTAACTCATGCCAGCTACTAGGAGGAAAATTAACTCTGTCCTAACAGCAACATGAGTGCAGCCCAGACAGCAGCCATGTCTTAGGCTGCAGCAAAAGCAGCGTGGCCAGCAGGGCAAGGGAGGGGATTCTGCCCCTTTACACTGCTCTCCTCAGACCCCACCTGGAGTACTGTGTGCAGTTCTGGAGCCCCCAGCACAAGAAGGACATGGAACTGTTGGAGCCAGTCCAGAGGAGGCCATGAAGATGCTCAGAGGGATGGAGATGCTCTGCTATGAGGACAGGCTATGAGAGTTGGGGCTTTTCAGCTTGGAGAAGAGAGGGCTTTGAGGAGAACTTCCAGTATCTGAAGGAGTCTACAGGAGGTCTGGGGAGGGACTAGTGACAAGGTCCTGTAGTGGCAGGATGAGGAGTAATGGGTTTAAACTGACAGAGGGGATATATAAGCTAGACATTAGGAAGTTCTTTCCAGTAGGAGTGGTGAAACACTGGCACACGTTGCACAGGGAAGTTGTGGCTGCTCCTTCCCTGGTGGTGTTCAAGGCCAAGTTGCATGAATCCTTGAGCAACCTGTTCTAGTGGGAGGCGTCCCTGCCTATGGTGGGAACTTGGAACTAGATGATCTTTGAGGCCACTTCCAACCTAAACCATTCTATGATTCTAACCAAAGTAGGTTATGAACCATTCCAACTACTGCTAAACCAGCAAGACCCTGAGTGTAGCTCAAATATGACTGGAAAACCAACTTGGCATCAAATGGGAAAAATATGCACCAATCAATCCATCTGTGTGACAAAAGCAACAGCGAAAGACAACTAACTTCAATATGCACAGCAGCCAGAAAATTCATGAACAGCAGGATATTTAACATATTAGCAGATATTTTACACTCCCACAGACAAGCTAAACACACTGTGAACATTTCAACAACATAAAAACACACTCATTTATTTTTATGTTCAAATGAAAGGATTTCTCTGGAATTAAATAGGAGATTGCAAGAATGGTAGAGCACTCAGGTGGCGTGCCAGGTAGCAGAACTCTTCTACCAAACTCCCTGCTGCCAGCAAGAAGAGCACACTCAAAATCTTCCTTTGTCCCCCTCCTGGCTGGAGGCAGGGCACCC
>WAAF01010298.1:87304-102955 GCA_013400475.1 Tricholaema leucomelas | reverse complement strand
CCAGCTTGGTGTCATCTGCAAACTTGCTGATGACTGACTCGATGCCCTCATCCAGATCATCTATGAAGATGTTAAAGAGGATGGGGCCCAGCACTGATCCCTGAGGGACACCACTAGTGACAGCTGCCAGCTGGATGTGGCACCATTCACCACCACTCTCTGGGCTCGGCCCCCTGGCCAGTTCCTCACCCAGCACAGTGTTGCCATCCAAGCCATGGGCTGACAGCTTAGCCAGCTGTTGGCTGACATAGTCCTTTCATTACATTCTACACTGACAAATAAGAGCTGGACAAATCTCTGATGTGTCATAGGTTTGTCGGAAACAGAAATGCCAATAGTTACAATGGTTTTAAAGGGCAGTGGTTCAGAAATAGAAATGATGGTGGGGCAATGGTAGTTTTTAAACTGGATTAGGGTAGATTTAGGTTGTACGGAAGGAGGAAGCTCTTTGTAAGGAGAGTGGTAAAATACTGGAAGAGGTTGCCCAGAGATGTAATTGAGGCCCAGTCTCTGGAGACATTCAAGATGAGACTTGATGTGGTCCCAGCCTGCTCTAGTTGGAGGTATCCCTTCTTACTTCAGGAGGGTTGGATAAGATGACTTTTGAGGGTCCCTTCCAAGCTGATGCACTTTGTGACCACTTAATGTTTTTCAGAGTGATTTTCAACTTCTAAAACTGTGTTTGTCTCTTCCATTTGTTTCCCTTCTTTTGTGTCCTGTAGAGTCAAAAGTTGCTGGAAAACCTGAAAAACCTGGATTTCATTAGAACTTCGGTACGGTCCTGTTGAATACGTTGCTTGTGTGGCTTACCCTTGGCTTGTGAAGTGAGAAGAGTAGCTTTGATTTTAAAAAAACATCTGAAATCATAGCTGTCATTTCAAAGAGGCCTGGTATTGTAATTCTGTGCTGGTGTTCAGGGGTTGTAGTGATTCCATTGCTGTGCACTCAGTGGACCTGAAGAGCAACATCCAGAGATGTTCCGGAGGTTGACTGCGTTCCATTTGAACCACGCATTTGTCCGGGAATGCAGTTTCCATAAGCTTCTCTGATATGTTCTGGCTGCCTGTTGCACCACTCTTGAGGCAGTATTGTGAACCTTGTGAAACTGTACACAAAACTTAGCCCAGCTGAGGCTTTGACACTAGAAATAGCTGTAGAAATTGCATCTGCTGTGTTCATTCCAACTAATGGATGTCCTGTTCCAGCAGCTTGGTGTTTTTTTCTCCACACTCCCAATTCTAGTTGCATAGAAAATATGTTCAGCTTAGTATTCAAGACTATTAGTGGCCTTGAGAGTTCACATTACTGCACCACTTTCCTCTTCTACTGAAGTAAATCTTGCATTGTTAGGACTCTGAATTGAAGCCATAGCTTGCTTCCAGAAGTTGCCTGTCCCACTTCTCCTGTCTCCAGAGCAGAACGAATTATTATCTTGCTATTCCTGACGGAACTTTCTTGACATCACCCAGTGATTGCAGAGTGATTTCCAAGAGACTTTTATTTAATGTTAATATCTGAAAGTAATTAAAGCTAAGTAAACTGTTGTAGTCTATTTGTTAACACTATGGTCTCTTTCTTTATAGTGCCTGAAATTTAATTATGCCTTACTTAAATTGATATAGTTCTGCTTCAACTGAATTGTGATTTACTTTTCTGTGCTTACAGACACTTTATTTACACTCCTAGAACTAACTTCTAATACCAAGAGTGTGTGGACATTGTCAGAGCTTCCAAACAAAATTGCCTGCTTTGCTTGGCAGTCTAAGGAATTACGCACGGGTTACATCTTTTAAAAAATCTGGCAAATGTAGCTAATAACTTGGATTTTTTTAAGGTTGAAGATGAATTGAGCTCACCAGTGGTGGTTTTCAAGTTCTTCCAGGAATATTCAAATAGAGGTATGTATATTTAAAGACAAACCAAAAAAAACTCTTTAAAGGTTTTCAACTGCTGATTTGTGAAATGAATTGGCTTTCCAGTATCTGAAGGGAGCCTACAGGAAGGCTGGGGAGGGACTATTTACAAGATCTAGTAATGTCAGGATGAGGGGGAATGGGTTTAAGATGGAAGAGGGGAGATTTAGGCTGGATATTAGGAGGAAGTTCTTTACAGTGAGGGTGGTAAGACACTGGCACAGGTTGCCCAGGGAGGTTATGGATGCTTCCTCCCTGGAGGCGTTTAAGGCCAGGCTGGATGAGGCCTTGAGCAGCCTGCTCTAGTGGAAGGTGTCCCTGCCTATGGCAGGGGGTTGGAGCTGGATGATCCTTGAGGTCCCTTCCTACCTAAACTATTCTATGATTCTATGAATTTGATGAGGTAAAGGTTCTGTAGTGCACTTCTCTTGTGTCAAGTGAAAAAGCTTGTGAATGCCAGTCGTAACCTAGTGATAAAATCCATGCATACAATAGCTTCTTTTTTGAGATAGACTGCACTGTTTTAAAATTTCAAAACAAGGAATTTTCTGCCTTCTTGAGTGAGATTTACAGATGATTTTGACCTGTAGAGCAGGTGATGGAAGGCTCTCATAAGCTGCAAGCTGTGTAGGAGTGTAGTGTTGGGGGAAGATCTTCCTTGCTTTTGTTCAGGCTTTCTGCTCTTTGAAAGTCTGTGGCAAGGTCAGTGTTTCTGTGTCTGCTGCCTACCCTCGCTCTTGTGGCAGTTCTGAAAACAGTAGAACAGATGAGGGACAGCCCTGGAAACAGTAGTCATGGGTATAGGTGTAGTCTCCAAGAAACGGGTTTTGCCCTCTTGGTTACAACAGAAGCTGCTCTGACGTTTGTATGTGCATGCTCTGAGGGTGAGGGCATGTCCAGCTGGGATGAAGCAAAATAATTCTAGAAAACTGTGTGGGTTTTTTGTGAGTGTTGACTGTAGATTTTGTGCCTGGGGGATTGTTCCTGATTTTAACCCGGTTAGTGGTTGCGCTCACAAAGCTATCCAGGTCCATGACTTGGTAGCTTGCTTTGTGCATGGATGCTTTTATTTGAGAAGCTTTGCTAGGGAGCAGTCACCTGCCCTCATTACAAGGATGTGAGCCATTTCTGCTTGTTCTATGTGTGTAATGGACTCTTAAATCCTTATTGCTGTTTTTGTGTAGATTAAAACAAAGTAACTGTTAAATCTTGGAAAGTAGCTGAGTGCATTGAATTAAATACTGCAGCCTGCTGTGACAGGATTTTGCTGTCTGAAAACAGTGTTGTTATTTCCGTGCCAAACTCAAAGTAGCGTTTGCTTTGGTCACTTCTAGAACTAGTACACTCAACTCTGTTTTACTCCTAGTATTTGTAATGTACAACTAACCTTTGAAAAAAGTCCTTGTTAGTCAGCTGGAGGCTGAGCAGCTCATCCAGATGTGTTACACACCTAGGAAATGTAACTGTCTTTTAGCTACATTTTTGGTTGCCTTTTGTTGGAGTAATAAATAAAAAGCTACTTATGTGATTCTTGTATCTTTGCATTCAGATCGAGCCTCACATGCTGCACAGGCCTCAACTATTCAGCACCCCATAATAAGCAACGAAAGACACATTTATGACGCTTTGAATCAGTGGGTAAGAATGGATGTTTTTTCTCTTTAATGCAAGATAGGTGACAGTGGAAATGCTTCGAGGGTTTCATGAGTGACTATAACACCTGCAGCAGAGTTATTGGAGATCTGTTTGTCATTTGATGTGCTTCACAAACCTAGGGGGCATTTTGGATTTGAAAGATGGATTTGCTCTGAAGCAAAGCTACTTTCACATTTACGACTGTTTTACATGTAGTTGCTACTGAAATTGTTACAGCATTTGGAGATGTTGGTAGTGGATTTGTTCCCTTGCTAATGTGGGAATACGGGAGAGCTTGAACTCTTCAGTGAGCTGAGCACATAGCTGTTTTGGATCATCTGTGTAGTAATCATGTCATGCCCAGTCACAGGGACAGTTCTGCAGAGACTGCTGACTTGTAACACTTGGCTTATCCTGAATTCCCATGCTGTGAAGCATATGTCCAGCTTTGTGATGTCACTTGCAAGCTAAAATACTTTGTAACGAGGAATGATATGAGCAAATCCTGAGATTTTTGGGTGCAGGGTTTCCCTTGGCTGTGGGAAGTCAGCGACTGCAGGAGGCCATGCAGAGTTCGGTTCTTTGACTGTGCCCCATCCCTTCAGCTAGGGGAGCAGCTGGCACAGCTGGTTCCTGCCAGTGGAGTTGACGTGGTAGAACTGGAAGATGAAGGCACATGTGTGCGTTTTAGCCCACTGATGACTTCTGCAGGTAACGTTCACTTCATTCAGCCACTTGTGAGAACTGGAATTGCAATGGAATTGGTGTAAAAGCAGCTGTTCCCCACAGGCCCTGCAGCTTGTTCTTCTATGCTGAGGATTTTCTTACAAACCCCCAGAGTTGTCTTGGTTTTAGCTTTCTGCTGTGCCTTGGCAGTGGGTGCGTTGGTAGCTCTGCTCTTGTGGGTGACAAGGCCTCACCACCTCTGCAGAGAGACCTTTTCTGGTTGTTTTTTAAACTCATTAGCAAGAGAAGGGGAGAAGCTGTTTCTACCAGTTATAAAATATGAAGGTTAAATCATCCCTACCTTACCTTCTCTCAGCTGCCTGACACAAGATGCTTGACCTTTCTGCACAGTGGTGCTTGTGTTCAGATATAGCTACATCACTAGAAGAATTGTTTACTAAACATCTAGGGTTTTAGAATCTTAGAATTGTCAGGGTTGGAAGGGACCTCAAGGATCATCTAGCTCCAACCTCCCCCTGCCCATGGGGGCAAATGATCCTTGAGGCAGGAACACCTCACACTAGATCAGATTGCTCAGAGCCCAATCCAGCCTGGCCTTAAAAACTTCCAGGGATGAAGCTTCCACCGCCTCCCTGGGCAATGTGTTCCAGTGTCTCACCACTGTCACAGTGAAGAGCTTCTTCCTCACATCTGGTCTGAACCTACTCACTTCTAGTTTTGCTCCATTTTCTATAACTGGGGGGGGAGTGGGATAAAAGTCTGTGTGTTGGGGAGTGTTTAAGGCAGCACCATACATGTGCTTGGCTGAGTCTTAGTGGATGCACAGAGGAACTTGCAGGGGCTCAGAGTGATGCAGAACATCTCCTTTTAGCTCGTGTAGGGCGAGTGGACCAGGCTGCCGAAACACCTGATGGTGATGTGAGAGGAGCCTGGTGTGCAGAAAAGTAGATTTTAGAACAAATTTACTTGGTAGCACCATGATGTTTTGTTTGGTTTGTTCTACACCACAACAAAAACTAATTGATGATCTGTTTGGCTATGGTAAAAGGATTTTTTCTGATGCTAGCTACTAGTGTAATGGGAAAGGGTATTGTGTTCTTACAAGCTTGTAACATCATAAAGTCCTTTTCATTAACTTCCTTTTGATTAAATCCTTGCTCTCTGTCTCGATGTATGAGTGCATAAATAACTGATGAAGGCTTACTTGCACGTGGATCGAGAAATTTCAGTACTATTTGTGACTGACTTGGAGAGTGATTCCTGGATGGAGACATCTGGGTGGTGTCTGTTCATTTTGATTACAACTGATTCACAAGCTCTTCAGTTTTAGGAACTGAAATACAAGATGTTGATCAGTTAGTAGACTGCTTAAAAATGAAGATACCGGTATTGACAAGTACACTGCAACTGAGAGAGGAGTTTGAGCAAGAAGTGAGAAGAACAGTAGGCCTGCTGTATATTGAAGATCTTAGCTGGCCAGGATTAGGTGTTGTAAGGTAACTTGTTCAGTATTTTCCTCATTCTGTATTTGAATAAGCTGTGCTAATGTTAGCACAAAGGGATACATTTGCATGTGTGGCTTGCTGATTGTTACCTGGCTTTACACCCAGTTCAATCTGTGAAGTGATGCTTAAAGATTATGTTTTCTATGTTTACTTCAATTATTTCCTTAAAGAAAAGCTGAAGAGCTGTTTTAGCAAAGCCAGGGCAGCAGTTCTAGTGTTGGAGACAGCGTGTGGGTCTGTGAGATGGATTTGTAATGTGCCAGTGCATCTTCCTGTACTTGGCCGAGGGTAACTTAACCTTTTCATCTATCGTGGGATCCTTTGTGTACTGAATGCCACTTCAAAAATCCCTTCAGGTGTCTGTTCTGATCCTCTGCTGTCTTCTTCTGGGAAAGGTTCTGTGTAGTCCCAACAGCTGAGGTATAATCAATATATTCCCTAGAACACTCCTGTGTTCAGATAAGTTTGCAGCAGCAAGCTCACCCCACTCCAAAATCTCTGACTGAAAATGCCAATTCACTCACTTGTTGATTTAAGAGGTAACGTTCTGAGATTTTTGTTTTGTGAAGTGCAGATGTTTGTAGAATCACACTAAAAATGTGCATGTTTTTGATCGTGCTGTAAGTGAAATGACTCTCTTCTGGCTTGGGTTGAAGATACAACTGTCATAGTGATGGGAAGAACGATGGCAAGCAGGAGAAAGAGCTTGAAAAAATCAATGCAGAGCTTCTGAAGAAGTTAAATGAACTGGAGTCGGACCTCACTTTCTCTTTGGGTAACCACTGGTTTCAGACACCCAGCTGAAGCTGACAGTGGCTTCACTGGCTGGGTTAGAATGGGTCAGTGGGTGTCTGTGTATGGGTCATTGCAATGGAAAATGACGCTGCTGCCTACGAGGCTGTTGTGGAAACAGCGTTTGGAGCTTGGTATCCTCCTCGCACATTTCAGCTGGTAAATTCTCAGCAGGGTGAGCAGAACTAATTGTGAAAGCTGACTTTGGAGCAACCAGACCAAAAAGGGTTTCCTTGTTGGAGAACACTGCAGTCTTCCTCTTCATCAGCAGGGCTTTCTCAGTTAACTGCTATGTCTGCTGAAAAGCAGATCTCATTCAGAACCCACAGAACCAGTTCACTGCTTTCTGTGGCTGCATCAAATGCTTCAGATGACTTTAATGATGATTAGCAGCACTCACAAAGTGCCATCTTATAGCTGAAACAATGTTAATGTCCTTACTCAGAACTCTGATCTTCTAGTCAGCTCTCAAAGATGAAGTGCCCTAGAATTGTGGAATTGGGCTGTGTATAAATAGCAGGAAGTAGCAAGTTTGGAGCTTATTCAGCACTAATATCTATTACACAACTGGCTGTTTTCTTGTGTAGATGTTTCTCTTCTCTTTCGGAAGCCTCACAGTGCTGATCTTTTCTCAGCCTGCATGATTTATACTATACAGGCACTGCCCTTAGTTACTGCAGTGTGTGTGCAAGCGTGAGAGCTGCAGCCATTGTGAGGGTGCATTGTGGTACTGGATTCTCTCTCACAGGTCCAGAGTTTGGAGGGCAGAAGAACTGTGTTTACATTGGCATGGTAACTGAGGATCTGGACGTGTCCGAGTTAGTTGAAACTATTGCAGCAACTGGCAGAGAAATCGAAGAAAACTCCAGAGTATGTATTAATAAATCACAGAGCATTTCAGCACCTGGTTTTATTGCCTTCCAGAATGGCTTCAGGACATAGCTTTATTCTCTGTGAAAGTAAAAATTGTATCTGTCCACAACAAAGAGTATTAACTACTGTGCAAGTAATAATAATCTGTGTCCACATAGAGAGAGCTTTTGTTACAGGATTGCAATACTCAGCTGAGGATGTCTTGATTTAAGTTCTTCATCCTGTGTGCAGTAGTTCTACTGAAAAAAAACTCAGTGATTCTGAAATAGGCTCCTTTTATCACCAATATTTAAGCTGTGCACAAAAAACAGCCAACCAAAACAAACACAAAAGGGAATGTAGGGGCTGATGTGAGCTGGTGTTTCTCATCACTGCTGGATGTGGTGAGATAGAGATTGTCATACAGCAGCTTTAAGATAAGAATGTGTCCTAAAATATGGTTAAAATTTGAATTGGCATTTAAAACCAGAAATTGCAGATTCTCTTTTGAAGTACCAGAGCTGCTGATGCAACTCCTCCTTGTCAAAGCACTTACCTGATCAGAGCTCTCCATGTGTTCCCTAAATGACCTGCATCACAAATGAGCACCTGACCTTTCATTGCTCTAGTGCTGGACATTGAATGTCCTTACCTGAAAAATAAATGGAACTTTAGAAACCCTATGCCTCTTTGTGCCATGAGGATGTGTTGCCTTTGGCAGTGACCTTTGTTCTAGCCCTGTTTTCTGCCCACTCTTGGCTCCCTCTGCCACTTTGAGGGAAGGTAAGGTCTGGTTGTAGCATACCTGCAGCTTTCATTGTTGTGGTTGAGGGACTGGGAACTGCCTGTTGGAACATGGGTCACTGTGATTCTGGAGCTTCTAGGGAGAAAGAGTTGTGGAGGATTTGGAAAGGTGCAGTCCTTGGAAGCAGCTGCATTAACTCTGTGGTACTGAAAGGATCTTGCACTGTTTGATCCAAGAGTGAGAAGCAGAAGCCTTGAGGCTTTGAGCAGCCTGCTCTAGTGGGAGGTGTCCCTGCCTATGGCAGGGGGTTGGAACTGGATGATCCTTGAGGTCCCTTCCAACCTAAGCCATTCTATGATTCTAAGCAAGCAGCACAGCAACACCATTAAAGCAGGTGATACTTAGTACCGGGGGAAACTTTTAGAAGAGCACTGGACACTCCAGTGTCAGCAAAGTGTGGGACATGCAGGACAAAAGGTGCAGGCAAACAGTGGTTCCTTCCTCGCTCCCTTCTGCAGGCAGTGCCTTGGCCTACTTGGCCTGCTGTGGTGGTCAGTTCCTGGCTTGCTGTCCCCTAGAAAAAATGAGCAGCTTCCTCTTTTTCCTTCATGAACTGACAGAAACTCAAACTTTGGGCATTTGGAGGAAGTGCCTCTCATCCGGGCCTTGGTGTGATGTTAAAACCCTTTGCAAAAGACAAAGCTGTGACTGTTTCCTGATCCCTGGGCTTATTCATTGTGCTAGTTTGAGCCTAGCTAGAATGTTTTGGTGAGAAGAACTAGATAATAGGCTATGAAATGAAAACAGTGGTGATGTCTACTTCGCTCACAGTCTTGCTGAGATGTGTAGAAAGGGAAAGCAAAACATTAGATAAAGTCACTTCACTTCCTCACTTTGCTCTGGGCTTTGCTCTGGGCACTTCGCCTGCTGGGAAGCTGAGGCTGCTGGCTGAACTCCATCTTGCTTTCTAACCTCACCCTCCATTTGCTTTGGCTGATTCACCTTGCTTCTTAATCCCCCTGACCGAGCCTCCATTCTTCCTTGGGACTGGGGTAAGGTTGAGAGGGGTAGGGGGAAGGTGAGGGGGTGGTTGAGAGCCCCTCCTGGGGACTCAGGTTTCTGGGAGGGGAGTTGTGTCTGTATTACCTTTTTACCTTGTATATTTCTCTCTATAACTGTATATACTGTAAATATCTGCTTGTATATTCTGACAGCTGTAAATATAAGCTTCATTCAATTTCCAGAGCCGACTGAGTCTAGTCTGGGTGATTTCTAAAGTGTGGGGGGCGGGGGACACCCAAACCACCACATTCATCTATTACCTTTCCAACTCTCCCAGTAAGCTCCTTGTCCTTTAAGTGGCTGCTGCCACAGGTCCCCACAGGGGAAAATTGGCAGCTTGTATATTAAACATGCAAAACAGTTTGAGCTAGACTGACACATACCTGGCTGGATTTACTGTGAGGCTGGTTTGTGTCTTGGGTACTTTTAGAAACCAAAACATACTCCCTAAACCTAAAAATTCTTCCCAGTAGGAATCAGCATCTGAGACACACGTGCTAAGCAGGTCCTTGAAGAACGTGGCTCACAGGTGCACTCCTAAATAAAATTCCAAGTACCTCTTCAGAGTGACATTCTGTCCTCTGGCTGTCTCTTCTAAAAATCCTGTAGTCAGCCTATACCTTCTTTAATTTGCAGTCATCCTGAAATAGCGATTGCCAAAAGTACTATAACTGACTGCCATGTGTGCATCCTGAAAAGCTGAACTGAAGACAATATCAGGTGCAAATAACAACCTCATTTCTGGTTTTTAATAGCTGTTGGAAAACATGACTGAAGTTGTTAGAAAAGGCATACAGGAAGCACAACTTCAGCTTCAGAAAGCTAATGAAGAGCGACTGCTGGAAGAGGTAAGACTGTAATATGAGTTACCTAGGTGACTTGCAGTCACTTGTCTGGCACAGGCATCTTTCTCACCAGCCAGTGTTTGTGTGCTTCGCAGGGCCTGCTGCGACAGATACCTGTAGTAGGCTCTGTGCTGAACTGGTTCTCTCCGTTCCAAGCCTCACCGAAGGGAAGAACATTTAACTTAACAGCAGGTAGGACTCTGTGCCTCTGCAGCTGTGTTACGCTGTCAGGCCTCGTCCAAAGGTCATACTAAAGCCACAACACTCTTGTGCAGTGTGATGGTCAGTGCCGTACCCCACCCTCAGGATGCCAGAGAGCAGGCTCCTCACCACTCTGCCCTCACTGACACAGTTTACATCTTGGTCCTGCATGTTGCATCATACTCGGAAGGCCCTGCTGGACATTGGTATTTGTTAGCAGAGGAACCATTTCTGCCACTTGTGGCTACGTATGCTGCAGGTTTGGTGTTGAGCTAAAAGGGCAGCTCAGCTCTTGGAGCATGGGTGCATGTGTGCATGTGAGTGTGCTTGCAGCACACCCCTGCTCTACTGGAACATGATGTCTGCATCTGAAGTCCTGCTGTGGGAGCTCACCTGCCTGTTGCCAGCCTGAGAAGTGTTTGCAGGCTAGGTAATGCAGGGCCTGATGCTAGCTGAGGAGGGGTGTGCACCTGGCTTTGTAGGAGACAGCAAGGAATGGAATCCTGCAGTGTAAGAGAGTATTTTGCTTGTGTATTTGTGATTCATGGCTGGTGTTGTGAACAGAGCTGTCTCTGTCTCTAGCTTTTACATCAAGACAGAACACATCCCAAAAGTGACTCTTTTCACTGTAAAAATTGTGGCAGAGTCCTGAAATATTCCTGAAGCTGACATGTCCATCAGTTCTAGGCCAGTAGCCCAGCTGCCTGCATCTGCAAACACTGAGAAAGGCTTCTGCTGTATTTGGGATCTTTTCTTCTGGAAGGTTCTTGCAGCAACGATGGAGAACAGTTTCCTTGGGAATATTTAACCAAGTCACGGCTAGATAACCCCTCCAAGTCCACCATTCAAGAACGTGCAGCTGGGAGCAGGTCAGGCTCCCAGTGGAAAGGGGAAAGGAGGAGGAAGGGCAACAGCGTCACAAAGTGAGCATGAGGGGAAGCTCCTCAGCTTTGGCTCAGGCCTTGGGTGTTCAGAAATGGGTTACTAGCCAGTGGCAGTTTCAGCTCAGCCCTAGCACAAAGCATTACAGATCAGACTGTTGCTTGCCTTTGTAAACACAGGTGAACACAAAAGTTGATGCCTTTTTTAAACCCACAGGCTCTCTAGAATCCACAGAATCTACCTATGTATCAAAAGCCCAAAGAGCAGGCACCACTCCACCACCAACTCCTACTTCTAGCCTTGCAAAGCAAAGACTTCCTGGTAAGTTTCTCTTAGTTTTATTTCTAAAACTTGCTAAAACGTTCTGCCACCTGAGTTCTGTGCCATGGTAAGACACAGGCTTCTCCATCTGTCGATACCTGGAACTAAAGCTTGGCTCCTAGTGCCTTAAATCCACCACGACTTATGAAAACTTAGGCATAGCATCTGTTCTCACTCTGGTTCTTCCTGGGACTACTGGGAGTTGTTAGCCCATTAGCTGACCACTGCCAAGTCTGGAGCATTGTAAGGTTGTCATATGAAAAACTGCAGAAGCTGCATTTGAAATACATGACTGGGCATTATTTAATGCTTTTATCTGAGTGTTTCTATTGCTACCCAATGTTTTGTGGACAAAGGCACTCTAAGGTGAAGGTCTCTTAAATCTGTGGCACTTCCTGTGTAGCTGTATTGGCAACTAATGTTGATTTGACTACAGTTGTAACTCCCCTGCAGACTTGGTGGCTTCCAGCCTGTGATTCTCAGTGCTGCCTTTTATCCTAGAAAGACTTCACCGTGCATGTAGGCAGCTGGATTTTAAAAGCCTCTGTGTAACACAGGATAAAAGTGCAGGTGCTGCTGCCTTGCACAGGGGTCTGTACCAGCAGGGAAGCACATCTGTGCTGGGTACAGCTTAGCACCCAGCAACAACTGTTTCTTCACAGCTGGACAATTCAGGTACTTGCTTTGAAACTGAGCTTGAGCTTACTGTATTCTGTAATTGCTACCTTCACTGATGCAGTGCTCTTCAAACACTTCACAGGTCAGAAAATATTTAAAAGGTCTCTAAGAAGTTCTGATGCTTTCAGTGAGACCAGTTCAGTCAGCCACTGTGATGAGCTGGATCAGAGACCCCCAACTCTATCCCCTGGACCTCTGGAGACAGAAAAAACAGAGAAGCAGGAGGTGGCACAGGCAACAGAGACAGACACTGAGGACATTCACAGTGACAAATTGCCACATGGCTGCACGAAGGCAGAGGAACAAGAAAGTCAAAGATAAAATCCAGACTGCAGATCACAGAGCTGGCAGAGGAGACCTGTGCCCAGGGTCCAGGTATTAACGATGCATTTCAAACATGAAGAGTGCCACATGCTGGTACAGTAATGACTGCTGTAACCTGGGGGTTTTGCACAAATATAAACTCCCCCCATGGGACAGACCTTTGTCTTACCTTGTTACAGTTCCCTTACTCCTCTGCCTGCCTGTCACCAAAGTACCAGTGCAATTTAGTGAGTGCTCATCAGCATTTGTCAGCACAACTGGCATCCTGCTGTAGGAATCCAAGCATGGTTAGAGTTGCTAATGAACCAGTCAATCAGCCATACACAAGATTAATAATACAGCTGCACCCAGTAATTGTAAAGTGATCTTACGTTAATACACTTAAAAAAAAAATCAATTGCCAATTGTTTACCTTTCAATACTTGGAGGCGAGTTAAGCCTCCTGTCTCCTGAAATGACACTAGCTCTGTTCTGCTTTTTTTTCACCCTTAGAACCTTGCCAAACGGTTGTGGTGTGCTCAGCACTAGGAACCCATGCCCATGTATATAGGAGTCACTCCACCATCACTCATCTGTTCTGCTCTTGTATGTGCCCCATTCAGCTGAAGGGACTAGGGTGCTTCAGCCTTTTAGACAGCAGTGGTGCCCCTGCATGCCAAGAAGGCTTCCTGCTTCTGCTACTGGAGAGCACCAAGGCTCTGGCACCTTCCTTTGCACAGCCCTTACAAACCAAACACTATTGAACACGTTTATGTAGCATAACTAACTGCAGGTACTTCTGCTGTGTATTTTTAAAGGTAGTTGTAGTAAAGCTTGACAAAACAAGACATTTGTGATGGTTTCCACACACTCTTCTTGCATACCAGTAACTTACCTATGGTAGGATGGCACAGAGAAATGATACAGGTTATTACACTGCAGCACAACTCCATGGCGTCCAGGACAAAGTAACGCAATGGATAATGCCAAAACTAAGCTAGAAGCCTCCCCAGTCCCAAATATTTTTAATCGCTCTGCTGCAATTTTTTGGAACCTCTTGTAGAAAAAAAAGACCTTTTTGAAAAGCTTGTATGAGGGAAAACCATCCCCTCCCTGTAGACCTGGACGCAAATACTGGACTCTGCTTCCTTTGGTTTGGGTTTTGGTTCCTGCCTCCCCCCAGAAGACAGAAATTAACAGCAGAACAGGTGTAGTGCTAGCAAGGCTTGCTTTGATCATCTGAAAACTTGGGGTGGGGGTTGAGTTGTGCTGTCACCTGATTTGACTTCCAGCTTCTAAATCCTGTGAGGCTGGGGTGCCATGACCAAGGTTACTTTTGCTGTAAATCAGCAGCGCAATTTTTTTTCTAAAGTGTAAAAACAAGTAAGCTGAAGTAGTCTTCCTGATTGGCTTCTTTGGTGCAATGAAATATGTTAATAAAAGTCAGTTGGTGGAGATAAAGTTACCACCACAAGAATTAATTTTTAATGTTTTTATATTTGGAAGTGTTAAACCCGTAGTTTTGTTGGAATGAGCTTCATTCTTTAGATACTATTTGAATGTTTCAATAAAGATTCTTCAAATTACTGCTTTGGGAATCGGTTATTCTTGAAGAACACCTCCCAACATTTCAGTAAGCTTTAAGTGTGTGCAGCTTCCCTTTCACCTTGTGTGGAAAATCCTGTAGTGAAGTGCACGGCAACATCCTGACTTCCCCTCTCAGCACCTTCACCTCTCTTCCTCTGTGCCCATCACAGCACTGCAACAGAGCACAGAACAAAGCCCAGTTCCTGCTTCGAAGTGGCCGTGTCCCACAGCAGTAGTGCAGAACAAGCAATTTACTTCTGTCAAAATACTTTATTTTGAAAAGCACAGGAACAATGCAATTTGCTTTTTGCAACAACTCTCTCATCTTGCAAGACTCTCCTGCCCTAAAGCAGGGGTGGTGTTGGGTTCCAGGTTAGATCTTACCAGAACAAACCTGTTCCCACAACCCTTCTCCATTTTTTTTGTAGAGGCGAGGTTTCCTGTCAGGGAACAGGGAGCGAGACGGAAAGGGATGTTCCTTTAAAAACATTAATGTAGATCTGATGTGAGAGACAAAGTGAGGTGGCTCTGCCAGGGGTGAGGTGGAGAGGTTCTGAAAAACAAGATGGTAGCAAGAGCTGTTTGATGTGTGAAGCATGAAGTTCCCAAATACTCTGCCTTCTAATAATCTTTTCCCACACTCCCCAGCAGTACCGTGGGAAAAGTTTTGACAGACATCCTCCTCTCTCTGCTCCACTAGGAGAAAAAAAATCTGTCAGGTACCTGTAAAATCTGATGATCATCTTGTTCTAACCAGAAATCCACATGTGGGAAAGGTGTCCAGAAGTAAGGCCCAATATGGAGTTGTTCCATCTTTGCATCATAAATGTTGGTCAGCTGTAACAACACAGGCAGCAGCCTTAGGCATCAGCCAGTGCTTACACAGATAAACAAGACTGCAAATTGACTTGCTTTAGAAGGCCTTAAGCTGCAGCTTCTGTCTTAGACAAGCCCTGTGCCTTCTCAGTCCCACTTCATTCCTGTGGCACTAAAATTATCCAATTATTCTTACAAACAAGACATTAAACTCTAACAGCAACCCCAGAACTGAAAGAAAAAGCTGGGATTATGCCCCTGGCCTGAATCTCTTGACATAATTACCACAGAATCACAGAATTAATAAGGTTGGAAAAGACCTTTGAGATCACTGAGTCCAACCTAACACCTCTAACTAAACCACTGCACTAAGTGCCTCATCCACCACCTCCCTGGGGCAGCCCGTTCCATTGCCTCTCCAGGTCCCTCTGCAGAGCCCTCCTGCCCTCCAACAGATCAGCACTTGCTCCCAACATGGTGTTGTCTGCAAACTTACTGATGGAGGACTCAATCCCCTCACCCAGATCATCAGTGAAGATGGCCCAGGAGCAATGCGTCCCCAAAAAGAGAAAGGTAGGCAGGAATGCCAGGAAGCCTGCGTGGATTAATAGGGAGCTCCTGGACACACTTAGGCGCAAAAGGAAAGCCTACAGAGAGTGGAAGCAGGGACAGGGAACCTGGGATGAATACAGAGAAATTGTCCGTACAGCCAGAGCTCAGGTTAGGAAAGCTAAAGCACAGCTGGAACTGAATCTGGCTAGGGACATCAAGGGGAACAAGAAGAACTTTTTCAGGTATATCAGTGAGAAAAGGAGGACCAGGGATAA
>WAAF01010298.1:68820-86190 GCA_013400475.1 Tricholaema leucomelas | reverse complement strand
GGTTGCCCAGGGAGGTTGTGGATGCTTCCTCCCTGGAGGTGTTTAAGGTCAGGCTGGATGAGGCCTTGGGCGAGCTGCTCTAGTGGGTGGTGTCCCTGCCTGTGGCAGGGGGTTGGAGCTGGATGATCCTTGAGGTCCCTTCCAACCTAAACCATTCTATGATTCTATAATTCTATATTAAACAGGACTGGGCCCAGCACTGATCCTTGGGGGACACCATTAGTGACAGTTGCCAACCATTCACCACCACTCTCTGAGACCAGCCATCCAACCAGTTCCTGACCCAGCACAGAGTGCCCCTGTCCAAGCCACGAGCTGCCAGCTTGGCCAGGAGTTTGCTATGGCAGACAGTGTCAAAGGCCTTGCTGAAGTCCAGGTAGACTCCATCCACAGCCTTTCCCACATCCACCAGGTGGGTCGCCTGGTCATAAAAAGAGATGAGGTTTGTCAAATAGAACCTCCCTCTCATAAACCCATGTAGCTGGGTCTGATTCCTTGACCATCCTGTAGCTGCCCTGTGGTTGTATTTAAGATGATCTGCTCCATTATCTTGCATGGCATCAAGGGTCAGGCTGACAGGTCTCCAATTTCCCATGTCCTCCTTCCAACCCTTCTTATCCTGCTAGCAGGAGTGGCACACCAGGGAGCTGTGCTTCCAAGCCAGGCTTGCCCCTGGGGCACTGGCTTCATCTCCACTGACATCCTTTGCTTCTGTTCCTTCTCATTCATTTCATTACTGACAGGACACGACCAGAGTATTTCTTCCTCTAACTTCAGGCACTTCATCACCCGCAGCTGCTCTCCCCTTCTGGCAGAAGCCCCTTTCCTCCTGTCGCTCCTACTCACCGATGCTCCTGTTAAAACATGGGCTGAGCGCAAATCCTCATCCGGCCCTTTTTCTGGGAAGGTTGCAGGGAAAATCTCTGCTGTTTTAACATTCACAGCTGGTAGGAAGTAAGATTTTAAATACAGCACCAATTAGTTCCTATAGACACTTAGTCTAAAAATGACTACACAACTATGTGGCAGGAACCTTAGAACCCATCAAATACTACTCCTGTATTTCTCAGTACCACAGGCCCTATGATAACTTCGTTGTACTTACTTTGCTTTGTCAGCATTTCTATATTCTAGAAGAACATTTTTAGAGATATTAAACTACTTAGAAAAACTACAAATGCACAAGGAAAAGAGGGCTGGATCCTAACCCAAATGTTAGAACAGTATCCTGGTACTGAAAAATCATAACCACATTTAAGTGAAAAAAATCTATTTGCATTTGCATGCGGCCTCTGCCACCTGTGCATCTCTCCAGCCATGGTATCGGAAGGACACTTCCAGCATCTGTCTTGTGGGACAGGCTTTACCTCGTCACTGTAAGCAGCCCATTTATTACTGGAATCTGAGAAGCAATCCAGTTACAACAATAATTCAAATTTAGCTCACCAATTCCATAAATGATTGGAAAGTGAACATCCTTTTCTTCTCTGTCATTTAGCTCTGTAAGGCAAAGAAGTCAGCTCACACACCTCTGGATTGTTTTTCTGAACAGCATTCGTTTAGATCTGCTCTTCCCTCCTAACACAAAGCTTTGTGTAACGACAGAAAGAAACCCGCAAAGAAGCCTGAAAGAAATATGATGAAGGTGGTACAGGTCAGTAACACACTTGGGGCCCAGGGTACAACCCTTCATCACCTAAGCATGGCCAGCTCCAGCCAACTGTTGCTCCACTTGGCACAGGCAACATACAGGAAAACCCCAGCACTGAAGATGTCTGTGCAGTGGTGGCAGGCTTCCAAGATGTCAGTCATCAACAGCACTGAAACGCACAGATCATGGAAATACGACCTGCAGGTGATGTGAAGAAAGGGAAACCACTGCCTCTGTTCCCTGACACCACATGCTGTGAGCTGATGGAGTTTATGAATTCACCAGGCCCTGCGGGGAGGCAAGTCTGACAACCCAGCAGGTCAGATGTCTCCAAGTGCCTCTCTCAGCTGCCTCTTACAAATGTCCACAGACACACAGGCTCTTTCTGCTGGACAAAAATAGCAAAATAACCTGGTCATGATCACAGGTGGGTCTGCTATCAACTGCATTTCAGCAGCACTTGCTAAGGAAGGAATCCTTGCAGCATTGTTGTCTTGACATCACCACGCACACACTGCTCGCAACGAAACTGAAATCCTAAATTGTTCTGGAGGACTTCTACTGCTCTTTCTTACAGAACAGATGGAACAAAGTGTGACAAGCCCCCTGTACTTCCATACTGCAAAAGCCATGGAAACTTCTTCTTACCTGTTACGCAGAAAGTCACTAAATGAACATCATCTGGCTGGAGATCAAATGCTCCTACGGCAACAACGACAGCAGCAATGTGTAAGAGTGACTGGTGGCAAAGCAGGTGCTGTACCTAGGTGAGGGGGCATTACCAGTGCTGGGCACTGCAGAACAGATCCCTACCCCACTGTTCTAGATAAGGCAACAGAGTAAAAAGTGTATTGCAGATTTGCTCCAAAGTAACTTGTTTAAAATTAAAACCACAGCTAAGAAACATAACAGTGATGTACAGGGAGTAGCCACTTGTAACAGCAAAATCATGCTGCAAGTGTTGTGCCACTTACTCGTTTTACTGGCACTAGTTTATAGCTCCGGCACCACATCAGCACTGCTTTAGTTCACTATGCATGACCATCTCACGTTTACATGTCTTTTCCTAGAATGTCACATACATAGTGAGGGCACCCAGCCTTTCATTAGCTGTAAATCTGCTTCTCCTCATCCCACACACTAGAATTCGCCTTTTGATCAACGTTCTAATAGCAGTACAGTGTTATTGTTTCAAACTCTAAACTTGATGCATGAAAGATGTATCAGAAAGCAGAAGATTAGGGAAAAAAATAAGAATTAGCCAAACATTTTATTCTGTACAGAACTCCCATACCACATACAACACGGCGGGAATCAGCAAGTGTAATGGACACAAGGGTGCATCCTGGGTCCTTCACCAGTTTGTTTTTCCCTCTTAGTTATCCCCTTGGTCACCTCCCTTCAGTCCTGACCTCCGCCCCCATCCCTACCCCTTCCCCATCAAGCAGGGCCAAGGCCCCTCCACCCTCAGAAAGTACTTAAGACAAACTGGAGCACCTGGAGGTCAGATGGCTGGCACCCTACATTTGTAAAGCACCACAACCACACCTCTGGACTATAGATTTTACAAGCAGATATAACATCTTTCATCAGACCATTCCAAACAATAATTAAATGTTACCTCTTCACACCAGTATTAACTAACAGTCACCCAGATGTAAAGATTTATTCAGTGGCAACACTTGACCAAGATCAGGTGCACAGCAGCAGCAGAGCCAGGAATCAAGCCCAGCTGAACTGCACCCCGGTTCTGCACCTGAGTAGACATTAGAAGAAATTACAAGCTTAGGGTCTCCACCCCACATGCTGGCCATACACAAGCCTCAGAAGTCCAGCCCATCTCCACACCAAGTTCTAAGGTAAAGAAATCACCCTTCGAAACAAATGTAGATTTCTGTCCATTACTTGAGAGGGGGCTCGGATTACAAACTTCACCCAAAGCCAGTCAGAACTACTTAATGTTTTGGACATGAGAGTGGAAAAAACGTGAACTTACTAAGAAGCTGATTAGTAAGTTTTTGTGATAACTGCCTATCATCATTGAAACCTCCAACTAGGTGCACTTCCAGCCTAACAGAGATGGAATAACAGGAAATTAAAAAGACATCCCAAAATGAACAGGTTTACAAAATCATCCCCAGCCCAAACTGCAAAGCAATCATTAGAGAAGCCTCACTTACAGTCACATGCACCACGCTGGCTGGTATTGCATAGCAAGTCATGGCAATTCTGTTCGGAAGGCTGCAGGGATCACCCAGGGAACAGCGCATACTGGCAACTTGCATGCAATTTTCTCTAACCCAGTGGTATCTCTGATAGTCAGCACCTCTAGTTTGGACTGAACTTAGTGGCCATCTTTCAGTTCCAAATAAAGGGTTAATTAAACATGAAGATTTTTGCCCCTGAGACCTTCTCACAGCTATTCTGGACCACAAAGCGGGGTTCTTCTCTGAGAAGCATCTAACAAATCTGTTAAGCCTCTGAAAAGGCCTAACAAATCATGAACTTTTGGACACCACATCTTAAGTTAATTGAGCTTTTGTTCTCAAACTACAGGGGCAAAAACCTCCACACTCATAAAGAACCCTGCCAAACTCCATTTCAGAGCTTCTTCTCCACTGACCTCTCCCCACTTCATCTTTTTTTTTTAAAGTGGGACTCAGAAAAAGCCCAAATGGATTCTCAGATCCCCAGAGGAACTGACAAGACCAACAATCTGGAAGGAAAAATATACCATAAACCCAACTCAGTTCTTTTGAAGAAATCTCACATCTGAAACAAAAGTTCACTGGGAAAGCACAAACACAAAACCTCATCACAGCATTTTGCAGACACTCTTCAGAGCAGAACTGTGCTTTAAACCCCTGCTAAAAATACCCTCAAAGTCATCACGGAGGAAATTGGTTTCACTAGACACGTGGCTCCTGATCAGCAGAGATTTCCTGCAGTTACCTTGCCTGAACCCTGTATCGTCACATGGAATTTCCCTGCTTTGCAAACTGCAGTAACTGCTACGAAACACAGCACACAAGAAAGAAGAGCAGAGCTGACCTGCCATATCCTGCGGCGCTAGAGAAGGATTTTACTGAACTCATGATGAGCGACACCTCAGCTTCCGTGTCTGATCCATCACAATGTGTCAAGCAGGTAGCTCCGCTGCCTGAGGAAGACATGAGACGATAGCTGGTGACATGTGGGAGGCCGTTAGGTATTGTAACTGAAATACCTAACAGCTCACACTGCAAAAGCAGTGTAACAGCTACATCCACCACCAGCTCAGCTCCTCTCAGGAAAGCAGAGGCTGACCGAAGGAGACAATAGCAACTTAGTTCCCCATTGTAAAACCAGGACTCACGTGAAAGGCACAAGTGCCCTCTTACCCATGACCAGGCAACGTCAGAAATGCCAGCACATAGTGACAATCTCCTCAGAAATCCTACCTCTGTTACTGTCAAACCCTGCAGCACCAAACCGCCAAACACAGCCAAGGCCTGCAACTGCTGCTACCCACTGGTGACAGCAACGGGTCAAATTCAGGATCTCTACTCATTAAGCAACCAGAACATGGAACCTCTGACAGGGAGCATGTTGCCCTTTAAATAACTCCTTTAGTTGCCAGAACATGTGACTATTTGAGATTTGGATTTATGTAAATGTGAGTACATTTTATTTCACAGATGCAGCATAAAGGAACACTGATTCATTGCTTCAGGGGTACAGGTTTTCTTCTGGATGTCCTTTAAAGATACCTGTGTCTCGGAGCACAACTATGTGGCAGGTAGTTGCATCATCTGATCCAAGAATGGAAACAGAACCTATTTTGAAGGAGAGAAACACTGTAAGAACTCTGGTCTCAATCCTTGCTTCGGAGGAAGAAGGAAAAAAAAACATTTATGTTCCTACATACCATCTTTAGGGGTAGTCACTGCAAACTCTCTCTGCTGGACATAGAGAAGACCTTTGGGTTCCACAACTTGAGCAGGCTGACTTCTCAGAAGTTTTGCCTTTGCCTAAAGACAAATTATAACAGAGACTACAGTGGCTGAATTCTCAGGTGTATCCATTACTTGATAGAACCATCACCTCTGAAAAGCAAAGGGATACAGATCAGAAACATCCATGTTTTGTATTACAGAGCATTCTGAGTTTTGGCTATGTTTTGCTTTCCTGACGCCCATCTAACAATCGTTAAACTCCACCACTCCATCGACACCTAAAACCCTTCCCCTAGTTTAGGGGTGACAAAATGGAGGCGTAACAAACACCAACAACATTTGACAAAGATTACACCAGACAACAAGACTTCCAAGAGCTAATCTTGAAAGTTTAATTAGGGCAGGAAACTAGGAAACTTTTGTAATTTAGAAGTTTCGTTTTTTCTACTGCTACAACCCAGGGTATTTACTTAGCCCTTATCAAAACGCTGTGATTTGTTAGCTCGCAGCACATCCAGATTCCCGGGCTGGCCATGGCTGCTCCAGGGCTCTGTCACAGACTTGGCTGAGCAGACCGACAACTTTCATCCCGGGGCTCAAAAACCACCTCACAGTTTTATCACATTTGCACTAATTTTCTGAAAAAGGCCCTCGGCTTCTATAAAGAATAATTTCTGATGAGAAATGTTCCCTTCCCCCAATCAGCTCTGCTCGGCAGTTCCTGCCTCCAAGTCCACCATTCGAATCACATCATCTATATACTGAAAGCGAGGTCAATATCCTCATAAAAGTTACTGTCTCTCGTCCGTTTTTGTTGTTTCGCACAGAAACGGACAGCCGGGCCCGGACGGCCACACAGCTCCCAGAGCAACCATAGCTCCCAGCCTCAGGGCATTTACCACGGATCTCCTCCAGGGACACTGACATTACACACTTCCAGTCAGTCCGTGTCTTCCCGTTCCGGCAGCGCGGGGAAGGCGGTGGAGCCGGGACATCTCAGCCCTAGGCCGCTCCCGCCCGGGGCGGCCTCCGCGGACGCCGCCTCGGCCCGGGCAGCCTCAGCCTGTTGGGGCTGCCCAACTCCGCCACCCATTTCGCCCGGCCGAGACGCCGGGTTTTCAGCCGGGTAACCCGGCCCCGCCGGTGCTCCTCCGCGCCGCCGTCTCCTCACCTCGAGGTGCGGGTAGGCACGGATCACGTCTCCTGTGGGCCGGGTCAGGTCGATCCGCTCACCGTTAACCAGCAGCGGCATCTCGGGGAGCACCCAGGCGCGGAGGCGGCAGCTGAACCGCGCTTCCTCCTCAGGACCGCGCCGGGCGTCGCCGCGCCGCACGGGGCGCTGGGAAAGCAGCGCAGCTCGGCGCCAGGGGGCGGCGACACCGCCCGCAGAGCCACCGGCAGCCCCGGGGGCGAGGCCGAGACAGGGCCTGCGGAGGACGGGCCGCCGGGCGGGGCGGGCTCGGGCAGAGACGCCAGAAGAGGAGTCAAGAGTCTCTGGCAGAAGACATGCCCGGTCATGTCGCTGCTTAGCGCCTGTCACACGTTAATGTCGCAGAAATCCCCTCTTCCAGCGACTGCGAGGTTACCAGTACATGATCACAAAAAAAAACACTTTAGAAACAAACACGCCCAAGCTCCAAATTCACAAAGAACTCCACCTCTACAACCACAAGACGGAATTTTAAAGACTGCCCCAGAGATGACAGTTTCTCCTTAAGGACCAGGGACTTGTCCAGTCGCCCGTGCACGAACAGCACCGCGGTAGCAGCGGAGTTCAATGCACAGCCAGGCACTGCAGACTGCTTACAGCCACCGCAGAGAAAAACAGTACCCTAGCTCTACCTTTCCAACCCGATTCTGACACAAATGCAGCAGATACTTTCTCAAAGCATACACTGTATTTCACCCTCTGAACCAGCATTCGTCTCGCTACTGTTAATAGAATAGAATCAACCAGGTTGGAAGAGACCTCCAAGCTCATCCAGTCCAACCTATCACCCAGCCCTATCCAGTCAACCAGATCATGGCACTAAGTGCCTCATCCAGTCTTTTCCTGAACACCCCCAGGGACGGTGACTCCACCACCTCCCTGGGCAGCCCATTCCAATGGTAAATCACTCTCTCTGTGAAGAACTTCCTCCTAACATCCAGCCTATACTTCCCTCGGCACAATATCAATACTGTTAGTACCTAGAACAAAGTCTCCAGCGAAATGCCAGCACACCTGTCTGAAATCACTCTTGGCAGATCGGATCTACTCCAGAAGAGGTTACAGGAACGCTGTGGAGCTCCCTGTTGAATCCGTGTTTTAAGCAAGTCCCTTGAGTGTATGAACATCAACTCTCCAACTTCAGTATAGATTGCCCAAGTTTGCACATTTTCAACAGCATTTTTCTCATCATTTAGGTCTTTTTTTCTTTTGCTTTCAATGAGATACGGAAGTTCCCAAGTCACACACCTGGTATTACAGCTTGGAAAAATTTTTACACAGTCTCATTTTCTAACGGTATTTCCTTGTGGAGAGCATTTTCCCCGTAACCCTGGCTTCCTCTGCCTTGCAGGTGGTGTTCAGCACTATTTGGGTTGAGAGTTGAGTACCGCAGATATGTTTTGACTCATTCTCACACTGAAGGTGTCAGCTTCAATATTAAACTGCAGTTAACAAGGCAACGGTCTTCGTTCAGTCACTCTAGCCTTCCTGATCTGTTTTGAAGAGGCATGCTTGATCTTCTTTGTTTAGCTTTGCTTCACGAGTTTTAGCTGAAATGGTGCCATCCGATCTTTATAAAGCTCCCTCCTTCGGGCGCTTGGCAGGCCAGCTCTGTGGATCATTGTTCCCAGAGAGAACAGAAACATCTCTTGGCTGTAAGCATCTCAACCTGTCTCCTGAAGTCCCTAAATCAACCTGCGCTCCTATCCCACAGTAAGCTGGGCAGTTACTCCACACATGCCAAGCCAGAAAACAATTATTTCAGATGGAAATCTATTGTTTATTACTCAGGATTAACAGCAGAGAGGACTAAAATTAGAACAAAACCTTGTCTCCACTTATCCAGTGATGAACAGATCCATTGAAGCAGGATCTCTAGTTACACAGAAATGTTTGGGTTTTTTTTCTAGGGTGTTTTTCACACTGTTTGCACTGACCTGAACAAAAACGTTGTCTTAAAAGCCTCCAAGTTCAGATTCCAAAAAAGGGCAATTAAAGTTTAGTTCCACATGCACAAAATTTTCAACTAAAGGTTACACAAATAACTTTTTTTTCCACCAGCCAGCAACCATGAAAAGAAGACAATAAACCTACACAGAGAAACTCTACACTGACACATGGACAACACAAAGACATGTGACACCATCACTCCCTTTCAATGAGGGAAGACGTATTTTTTTGTGTTTTCATCATTCACGTATAAACTTCAAAACCTGAAAATAAATACCTGTCTCAGAGCACTTCACAAGCACCCCAAAGAAAACTATCTACAAATCATACATTCAGCTACTCCATCATCCTCATCACTTCCAACAACAATCACCTTTACAAGTCTGAACTTTCACAGCTGGGAAAGTTGTGTTAGCTACAGAGGTAAAGAGCAATAATGCTGAATTATCCAAATGCATAGTCCACTATCAAGTGGCTTTACCAAATACTGTTCTACAGACAAGAGAAACATAAGACGTGTGTGCAAAGGAATCACTGTCAGACTGAATTCACGGCTTCCACGATGTGGGATCGAAATTCTACTTTGGAACCAACCCAAAACCAGTCATCAGAGCACAGATTGAATACTGGCAATGGAATTCTGGTTGCCACAGAGTAGTAAGAAAAATGACCAGAAGTTCACCCTGATATATAAAACCTTGTAGAGAAGCATTACTAACAGAGTCAGGAAAAATGGTTAGAAAATCCTTCCAAGCCATAAAAACCATTTCAATGTGAAATATGTAAAGTATCACCCTATTTATTCTCTAAGCTTTTCTAGCAACATATGACTTCTTCATAACATATCTTTAGAAATCTGATGATCAAGAAGCAGTAATTTCCCTTAAGTGTAGCTATTTAAACATTTGCCAGTTTGGAAAGTTGAGCTAAAGTCACTTTTCAGAGCAAAACATTGGACACAATTTTCAACCTTTTCACTTCCAATTCTCCATGTCATTGAGGGTACAGCACAAAACAGTCTGAAGGAGAGCCAGTGCTGCCCACTGGGCTCCGGGTATTTGACTCATAAGAATTTGCAGCAATTCCAACCACACCATCATTTTGAGGGGTTTCTCCTTTCAAAAAGTCATCATCCTCATCTTCAGAAGTACCCTGTGTAAATTTAAAAGAATCAGTGAGAGCAGAAAGCTACTCCAGGTCTCTATTAATAAAGATCTGACAAAGCAATGAATGTTAAGACCAAAAAGGGCATTTCTGAAATAAATTCTGAAATGTTGCAATACTCAAATCTGACAATCAAAATTATATAGGAAAGTTTCTAGAGCAATCAATCACACAAGCTACAACAGCATAATGTATTTTTACATTTTATCACAGGAAGGAAAGGAAAACACTGTTGGAAGGACTCAAAAATCTGATGCAGGACATCCTTCTGCAAGACAGTAAACAGGCTACATAGGAGCTTTAGAGAGGCCTAATTCAGGAGCTGAGATATGCTACAATTATCACTACTACCTGGAATGGTAAGAGAATTACATGTGCTCTCATCATGAAATATGGGAACTGAATCCTTTCTACAAAGTGGACTTCCTATCCAACAATGTGTCCATGTTCTGAGAGTTCACACGCAC
The DNA here is from genome assembly GCA_013400475.1 of Tricholaema leucomelas. Lineage (NCBI taxonomy): Eukaryota > Metazoa > Chordata > Aves > Piciformes > Lybiidae > Tricholaema lacrymosa > Tricholaema leucomelas. The sequence continues at coordinate 75,813 of WAAF01010298.1, read as the reverse complement.
GCATTCACAGTGGCCCTGTGCTGCCAAATTCTACAGAAAAGGCAAGGGTTCTTAAAGCAAGAGTGGATGTATCCCTAGAGATTTCCAATTTCAGTCACAGTCTCCCCTAAATGTTTGGCATTTTCACATCTAAAACCCAAAAAAATAATCCTGCAAAAGCAGCTGATGGAGATTTGGCAAAAGCTGAACTGCATTTTGGTGAGAAGAGATTACCTTTCTAATGGGTTTCTTCAGATTCTCCAGATCTTCAGCACTCAGCTCTTCCCAAAACTGATATAAAGGATCAATGGTCTTCTTTGATCTGAAAAAGGAATTAAAACACAGGATGAGCTATTTAGTAAAAGTCCTATGCATTTCATTTCAACAATGCAACGTAAAAATGCTTGGCATCTGACAGCACTGTTGGACTTCACAAACTATTCCATTAATCCCTCTATAACCCTGAACTAATCTCACAAAGAAATCATGTTATTTTGCCGAAATGTATCAATTGGAATTGTTTACTTGAGGCATTCTGATACAGTCATGTCTTCTAATTCCTAGCTGGGTAATAACAACCTATTAATATTATTTAGTTATATTGTGTATATTATAGCTATATTTGACATTGTATCACTACTGATACTAATAATTTCCCCTTTAAGATATTAAAAAAGCAGCCACAATGCTGTCCTCTAATATCAAGATGCAATTAATGCATGTAAGCGCTAGACGCTTTGAAAAGCTGCCCATAATCCACTCTTTGTTAAAAAGCAAGATACTTGAAAGAAGCTGAAGTCTCAAATCGGGAAGCTTATTCACTCAAGGTGCAAAAAAGCCAAACCAGGACAACAACAAAAAATGACATGCTGCCACAGCTCAAACAAAACACTTTTTTATAGACTGATTAAAACAAGGAAATGGGAAGAAAAGTCAAACTTTCAAGGAAACTGGGTCCTGTTTCTCCTTCACCACTATGTCACAGTGGGAGTAAACTTCAGTTCAAACCTTTGACAATCACCAGTTAAAATATGCAACAAGAAAGGGAATAAAGATCAGGGCAGAAAGTAAAATGTAGAAACCATGATAGTTTCTTACACTTTTAGTTCATCCTTTTCTACAAGGCATAAGTGAACTGTTTGAACTGTACCTTTTGAGAACGTAGGGATCAAAGGGGAAGAAACTGTCAAGTGGGTTAGTGCACGTCTGCACAAGGTCACCCCCAGTGCCACTCCGCACAACTGGTATAAACTGCCTGTTGTTCCTTTCAATGATTGTGTAGCAGAACACCAACTGGTATTTCCTTTAAAAACGTAAAGATAAGCATTTCTAGCACAGCAAAAGCAGCAATTTCAGATGCTGTTACAATACCAAGTTATTTTTTAACATAAAATACCATTTCTATCTTCCATTTTCTATTAGGAGTTTTCAAGAAAGTCAAAAGGTAAGAAGCCTATTCCCTTCCTCTACACTCTTCTAAGCTTCACTCCTGGCTCCAACACAAAGCCATCAGTATCACAGTACTGCAGGATTTCATTGGAACTGAACCAGAAATAAAGTGTTACATAAGTTGTCTGAGATAATACTCAACACTAGACCTAACAAAACCCATATTGGAAGTCCTGTGCTGTTTTCAGACACTCACACACACTAACGTTTATCAAGCTGAAACTGAAAAGAGTAAGTACCTGGTAATGGCAGCAAACAAGTTCACAACAGAAGGTATACAAATCTTCAGGGGATTTAGCTGACACATGACAATACGCTCAAAATTTAAACTCTGTAGGTATGACAGACCTTGAAGATAAGAACAATGGACAAATATAGGTTATATACCACACAACATTTCTAAGAATTTCCAGTCTGGCCAGCCCTGCATTCTGCACACCACCACAGAAGCACACCCTAGGTGGCTAGATATCCTCTTACAGTGGAGATCTAGCCCCTGGCTTGTTCAGCACAAAAGCTACTCTAAATGATGGCAACCTGCCATGTCAAAGGGATCCTTCTAACACAAGACAATACACTTACCCATTACAGGGACTAACTGAGGCATGGTCATCAAGGCAGAGTCAAGCATGCTCAGTCAGTGGGGACAGATATCAGGGCTGAGTTATTCACATTATCTCCAACAGTGAGGGGGGAAAGATTATTCAGCTTGGTAGGCATCTCATTTTATTCACAGCACAACACCACAAACTTGCCATCAGATACTTGACTGAATTGACCATTACAAAAACACAGCAGCAGTAAAACTTGCAAATTAATCCAAATACCATGCAAACTTAATATACCTACCTTTCCTCAAGTTTCCATCCAAAAGTTGCTTATGACGGAAAATAAGAGTGTAGAACACCGCCTGGCACGTAGAATAAAATGGCCCATGGACAGCTACATCACAGTAAGCATTAGCCCCTGCATCCTGATTATCAATGTATTTATGCAACCAGTTCACCAGAAGATCCAGACATGCTTTTACAGTGCTATAATGGGGGGAAGAGGGAGAGGAAAAAAAGGAATATAAAACCAGCACCTGAAATGGAGTAAAAAACATTCTAAAGTAGTATTCAAGCATCAGTAAGAAAATCTCATTGCAAAACAGGAAGTTCCATTATGAGCTTTCTCTTTTACCTCAGCAGAAAATAACTCAGTGAAAACTTCCATCAGTGAAAGCACACAGTGCTTGAAGAGATGAACTCATGAATGCAGGTTGCATGTAAAGTCTACAGCAGACAATTGGATTTCTGGTCTACAGGTAGTACAAACAGATGCCTCCCGTGTTCATCAAGTAATTCCAGTATCAAATTAAGTTCAACATTAAAGTCACCGAGACTGCTATAAACAGCATGAAAATACAGAATGTATAGGTACAAAGAAGACATTTTTACCTATCTGCTGAAATTATTCTAATCTATCTGTATCAAAATACTAGAACTCTTCTTGACTTCACTGCCTCAGAGTATGCATAAAATGCCTAACATTGGGCACTAAAAATATCTGCTTCTGAACATCCATGCATCCAGGACTCTGGCTGGAGTCAAACAGACCTACCCGTGGTCAGTATTTCTTGGTAAATGAAGCCTTAAACAGTGAGTCATGAGTCCCAACAAACATTAGTCTGCATCCCACAAATGCAAAACTTTCCTGGAAACTCCAAGGCAATACTGAAACAGTATTGTAGAAAAGACAAACAAGACTATTTATTATTTTAGGCTTACTGGTAAAGCAGTGGGAACTGTGTGTGCATGCTATGAATTCTGCACTTAACCTCAGCTATCACTGCAGGTCATTTGGTTTGCTCATATATATCAAAACTGCCCAGGGAGGTGGTGGAGTCGCCATCCCTGGAGGTGTACAAGAAAATACTGGATGACATGGTCTAGTTGACTGGACAGGGCTGGGTGATAGGTTGGACTGGATGAGCTTGGAGATCTCTTCCAACCTGGTTGATTCTATGATTCTATGAAAACAACTTACACAACTGGAATAAATTTAGCTCTTGCCAAGAAGCTGCCAATGTAACTCCCAGCAGTCTGTCTTATCACTGAAGGATTGTTTGGATCATGCAGTTTTTTCCAAAGATGGTCTAAAAATGCCTCAGCCAACCCCTGGAAAAAGACACACAGAAATCAAGAGTTGTTATGCTAATGACCCTATTTAAATAATACCACTCAATTCCCTTAATTTCCACAACCAAAAAAACAAAACCAAACAAACAAACAAACAATCTACCCGTAACTGTAGTAAGCAACCACTGCTAGACATAGTGGAAAAGCACTCTTCTCTCTGTACGTAGTTGTAAAAATTAAATGGAACCAGAAGTCTAGGAAATAGTCAGGAACAGATATACCAGATGTGTTTAAAACCAAGAGCAGTAAGAAGGTAAACACAAAATGACTGTTCACTGTCTCTTGCAGCAAAAGAGATCAGGAACATCCAATGAAAACAGCAGGAAGATGGAACTTAGACAAACAAAAGTGATTCTTCACCTTAAATGGTTTTAATGTGGAACTTTTTGCCACCCAAGTTCATGATGCCAAAAACTGACATGAGCACAAAAAGCATAATATGGTAATTTCCCTTTGAACTGACCACCATAGGCTGTTACCATGACAGAACATCACTTCGGCTCAGGAAGTTACTGAACTGCTGCTGGAGTCTGAGAGGGTATTTCAGCAAAGCACAATACACTCACCCTACATTCTTCCAACATATCCACTGTGTACTGCCATCAGAGACACAGCGCCAGCTTAACTGGCTCTTGAGGTACTCTTATGGAAAAAGCACGCCTGCTTTTACTGTTAGATGGGAAGAACAGGAGTTTGTTGAGTGGGGGAAACAAACAGCAAACAAATTTCTGACAATCTAACACAGCATCTCTAAGTTTTGAGATGCTGATAGGACTTGCTGGTGCACTGCATCTTAAGCTCAAGTGTCCAATTGATTCCTGTAGAAAAGGTCTATTAACCAAGGTCCTTCACATCTGCTTAGATTCCACCAGCTTGAAGGTTATAAACATCATAAGAGCAACCACTCAAAGAAAAACTTGAAGGAAAGAAAAGAAAGTAAAGGTACTAACAAGTCCTGACGTACTGCCTCCGGACTAGAATCACAGCAAGGAGCAACCATTTTTTGTAAAAAAAAAAAAAAGAGCCAAACCAAGGATTTAGTAATGACAGAAACCTGCTTCTACTCACCAATTTAAAGCCACAGATGTAAAACATGAAGTACTGTACATGACATGAAGCGTGAGTTGGCAAAATGAGCTTGTCAAAAACAGAAACCAGATCCCGATACAAGTCCTTTGTTCTGTCGATATCAAGCTTGCCTGTACAACAGGAAAGCAGAACAGAATGAGCATTTCAGGAGGCTTCCTGCCCTCATGCTGCAAAAGTGGCATCTTTCTAAACCAGTAAGAAATAAGTAAAGAAACACTGTCAAGTTGACTCCTCTATTTACCTGACATTCAACCTGAATTGAGTTCTACTGCTTTTGATGGTACTTATGGAGAATGTCTGTGCACACAGGTACAAAGCCAGCAGATGTGCAAACACTGCAATCACAGGTTAAGGGCCCAAAGAAAATATTAAGTGACCTGACTTGTGAGGAAGATACAACAAAATGGTTTCTAAACGTTCTAATATAGAGATTTAAGAATTCAAACCTTCAATAAATGTCAGCATAAGACATTTCTTTCAGATTTTATCCTTTAACACTAAGTCTAGCTGGAGCACTTTCAACTCAGCAACACTGTTTCAATCGGCTTCCAGACCATGCGATATTGAAAGGACCCACAATTCTTCTGTATTGCTCTGACTATGAGACTTCTGATAGCCCGGAAGTTTTGTAGCACAAAGGAAAATCCAAAACTCTGTTTCCTATTACAACTTGTAACGGCAGTTTGGACACAGTGTCATATAATCTGGCTGTCTCCAACTGTGTACCTCTGTGCATTCTCTGCCAATGAGAGCGGGCAGAGGGAGGAACAAGGACCAACGTGCTGCCAGCAGAATTCTGCCACTACAGGGTGATGGCTCTGCCTTGCAGCAGCATAAAGCACGAGCCCCTCTTCTTCCTCCATGTTAGAAAAACAAAAAAAATAGTTATACTTCAGGTGTTCTTACCACCCACGTGGCAAACATCTTTAATATAGGAGAACAGGATGGTCATCAAAACATCTAGGCGCTCCGCAAGTGGATGGGCCATTCTCTCACTCCTGGAAGAGACAGTTTTGTCTCCTTTTCTTTCCTCATCTTCCTCCTGGCAGACAAAACAGCAGTCACACAGCTTGTATATACACAAGGTAGTGACAATAATCATGGGACAAGTGAAACTTAAGATTCTCCTCCCTTTTTTTTTTTCCAGAAAAAAAGCAGTGTCTAAATCCACAGCTTACTGTAAGCGATATCTTGTAAACTAAACCAATTCCCCCCAGGAATTCATTAATTAGCTTTATATATAGCTGCTTGTATTTTTACATCATGGAATTGATTGACTGCACCTATGCTGGATATTTACATGAATAGAATCAACAGCCCCAGAGACACATTACTCATTTGTTCAGCTGTTCACGTTTCAAGGGCTGTGTACACAGCAATAACAACAAAGCAATAATGTATTCCTGCACTGTCTTAAGTTCATAACCACCTTTGAAAGGAGATCTACTGAAAACACCTTGTAGTAGATCAAAATAGCAAACCATGTCAAAAAGTCCCTCCTCTGTAGATTTTTCCTCATTATCAGGGTTATTAGCAGTTTCTTCAGCATCTTCAATATCTTGTTGTGGAGTGCTAACCTACAGTTGCAAACAAGAAATTCATCGTTATAAGATCAGGAAACTTTTGGGTTTTATTTAGGTAAGAAATGACAAGCAATTTCTAGACTAGATTTTGCCCCTGACTGAAGATTTTTAAAAGGAATGACAGGTATGTAGCGCACACATACCCCCTCTAGAAGATAAGCTTTCCCCAGGCTACTATACGCTGAGGCTCTTTAATTAAAAAAAAAAAAAACAAAAAAAACTTAAATAATTTATCTCTTGCCTTTAAGGTTGCACATCTTTCTACTTGATCTGTTCAAGGATCACCTCCTCCGGGCCCAGGAGCAATGCGTCCCCAAAAAGAGAAAGGTAGGCAGGAATGCCAGGAAGCCTGCGTGGATTAATAGGGAGCTCCTGGACACACTTAGGCGCAAAAGGAAAGCCTACAGAGAGTGGAAGCATGGACAGGGAACCTGGGATGAATACAGAGAAATTGTCCATGCAGCCAGAGCTCAGGTTAGGAAAGCTAAAGCACAGCTGGAACTGAATCTGGCTAGGGACATCAAGGGGAACAAGAAGAACTTTTTCAGGTATATCAGTGAGAAAAGGAGGACCAGGGATAATGTGGGACCCTTCCAGATGGGAAAGGGAGAGCTGGCGACAAGGGATGTGGATAAGGCTGAGGTGCTCAATGCCTTCTTTGCCTCGGTCTTCAATGGCAAGGACCCCAACTGTGATGTCTGAGTCACAGGGGA
>WAAF01010298.1:0-68097 GCA_013400475.1 Tricholaema leucomelas | reverse complement strand
CGGGTCCAAAGGAGAGCCACGAAGATGCTCAGAGGGCTGCAGCACCTCTGCTATGAGGACAGGCTGAGAGAGTTGGGGCTCTTCAGCCTGGAGAGGAGAAGGCTTCGAGGAGACCTTATAGTGGCCTTCCAGTATTTGAAGGGAGCCTACAGGAAAGCTGGGGAGGGACTATTGACAAGGTCTAGTAATGTTAGGACGAGGGGGAATGGGTTTAAGCTGGAAGAGGGGAGATTTAGACTGGATGTTAGGAGGAAGTTCTTTACAGTGAGGGTGGTAAGGCACTGGAACGGGTTGCCCAGGGAGGTTGTGGATGCTTCCTCCCTGGAGGTGTTTAAGGTCAGGCTGGATGAGGCCTTGAGCAAGCTGCTCTAGTGGGAGGTGTCCCTGCCTATGGCAGGGGGTTGGAGCTGGATGATCCTTGAGGTCCCTTCCAACCTAAACCATTCTATGATTCTATGATTCTACTTCAAAGTGAAGATAAAACAACAATGCAAAGGGAAGCACATTCTCTGCACATCAGCACTGGTCACCATGGCACAGTTATTCTGATTCTGGCATAGAGACTCCACTCATAGTGTAACAGTACTCACAGCTACCCTTGGGTGTGGAATGGAGTGCAAATTTGGTTGCTTTTATACTCATGGTCATGAGCATTACTACAACATATTTTTGGTTGAGCACAACAAACAATGAAGTGTATTTCATTTCCTGCTCTGTGTATTTTAACATAAGCTTCCTTAAAAGAAGGTACAGGACAAACTTACATCCAGATTTAACAGCTTCTCAATAATAAGCTCCAGAATCGGAAGTCTCAGAGTTGGAAGGTACACTGTAACTCGTAGCAGGTTATGAACATAACATTCCTGTGACAAAAAATTAATTGACATCTATAAGAATATTAATGTAAACTCTAATTTCTGTCAAGGCTTCTTAGGAAACAAGTTGCTTAATTTGTCACCTAGAGAGCCAGAAACAGGTTTAAACAGACTGTATTCAGTGTAGAGTAAGTTAATGTCTAAGGCAAACATCATCTTTCATTTGCTGAGACATATTATCAGTAATTTCTTAATCTACCATTTTTCCAACTTCCTCAGACAAACTATAAACATTCCATAGAAGAAAGTAGTCATTTCCATCAGAATTTGTCTAAACCTTCCCCGGGAAAACTAAAACAAAACACGTATTTCTTAGTACATCTAGAACCAGCTCTAGGAGAAGTGTTTGAAGAGAGACCAAAGCCATCTTTATTTCATGTTAGTATAACACACCAGCAGCAATTCCAAATTCTACAAGTAAGTGTCCCCAGAGTCATCCGGATTATAATTCAGGCAGGTTACCAGACAGGTTTTGTGAGCGTGCCACGTACCTGTTCACACATACACACAAACAAAAGGTAACTACAGCACTCACACAGCAAAGCTGTCACGTAGATACAGAAAATGCAGCACTTTATCTACTTGAAGTAGCCAAGTGTCTCTGTGAACGTGCATTATAAGCCAACCTTTAATTACATAAGCACATGATTTTTTCACAGGTGGTCTGGCTGACTGATTTCAATCTTGCTCTGAAAACATGCTTCACAGCTTGCTCCTGAGGTGCTAAATGAATCAATCGATACAAAAAAAAAAACCACATCTTCTTCTTAACACTATGTAAGACCTATTATCCCACTTCATTTACAGACAGGAAAACAATGCCCAAAGTTATTTGGAATTAAAAAAGAATTTAAAAAAGGCAAAGCAGATGAAGAACTTTGGGTATTTTTCAGCACTTGATGAGTACAAGAGTTGCAAATGAACTTGGCTCTGCTGTTTGGTAACATAAAGTGACAACGTATCAAGTTGGAACAAGTAATTGTAAAGATCACCCAAGAACTGTACCTGTTGAAAGCTGCCAGCTTGTTTTCCACTACTCATGACCACTACACCAGAAATGTAATGAAACAACATCCTACACTACTGGCAACTTGGATTTCACCAATAACACCCACTGCTTCCTGTCTGGCCACCAGATCGCTTGTTCTGACACTTTCTAGCTCTGACAACAAATAAAACTGGTACCCTACCATCTCCTTACTACACAACACCGAGATTCATCCTCAAAGAGGTCCATCTTGTGCACTGATTAAGAAAGCAATCCTGTGGAAAAGATATGCAGTTCTGTCACTAAAGACTAGCATAATGCTTACGCACAAGAAACTAACGTATGCTTGGACAACCCTGTACTGAACAGACACACCCATATATATATATATATATAAAAAAAAAAATGTATGGCATTTTAAATAACACCCAGCAATCTGCATTCAGTGCTACCAAATCAGTTTATGCTATAGAGTATACTTACACATCAAAAAACAAGTAAACAAAAATATTCATAGCACTTACCAGAGTTCTTTCTGATTTATTAACGAAAGGGAAGTTTTCTACAAGTATTGGCATAAGGAACTGTGGCGTCCTAGTTTGGAAACACACAAAACCCCCAAAATTTACAGATTATTACCACAGAGGCTTGAAGTCCCAGCACTCTAAAGACAGACAGGAACAAGCCTATTTCACAGTCATTTTATTTTAAGGCAATTAATGTATGTTGTTTTTTTAAAGAGCGGACAGAATTATTTCACTCCCTGTATGAGTTACATAAGAGGCTCTCGATGCATTGGAAAGAAACACAGAATTACATTTCAAAAGAAAGACACAGAGGAATTACAGAGCATGCACAGGATACATGACAACCCCCTTAAACCTTCCCCCAACCCGACCAATCTGCAATCCCCAATGCTCCTCTTCTCCCCTGGCGCCTCTGCCGCCCATAGGCCCAAATGGGCCTCTGCAGGCCATAACCAGGCCCACTCCTGTTTACCTAGCGCCCACCAGAGACAGCAGGCAGGAGGCGGAAGGAAGATGAACTGACCTTGCTGCCAGCTCATGAAGAGATAGCAGAATTATGGGATTGAATAACAGTATTACATTTTCCTGGGTCCAGCCCATAGACTCCTCTAGTCCCTAGAGTATTTTTTTAACTCTATGATTCCTAAACCTACAACATAATGGTATAAAATTGGGCTTTTTGCAAGGATCACTGAACAGGTAACAAGTGGCAAACTTTCACCGTGGACTTGTTAAAAGCCAATTGCTACAAACACAACTTTCCCTACTTCCTATTTCCTTTAATAGGATTTTCATCTGTTGATGCCTATGGCCAATTTCATGACTGGATAAAGCATTCCACTAGTCAGTGAGTATTAAGAAAAATCATACAACACAACTAGGTATTATGCTTCCCATTAGGAGGAAAAAAAAAAAATCATCAGTTCAGAAACTCTGAATCTGGAAGGAAAAGGCACACAAACCCAGGGGACTATATACTTACGAAGGAACGTATGTTGCAACAGTTTGTAACGCTCTATGGCATGTATTAAAGTTGACAGAAAGGTCTACAGAAAGAAAAAAGGTACTCTTATGAATTTGGTTACAAAGTCTTGATAAAGAACCAGCAAAAACAGTTCACACCAACTAAACATTTGAAAGATTTCCAAGGAAATGGCAATTGCCAAAATGTTTGTTTCATTTTGTTTGGTTGGTTTGTTTGGGGTTGCTGTGTGTTGGCTGTTTTTTGTTTGGACTTTTTTGTTTGCCTGGTTGTCAGCTTTGTTGGGGTTTTTTTCCTGGGGTGCATTGCTTTGGCTTTTTACTACCAAAAGAAGCACAAAAAATAATTCCAAGTAATATTCACAGCATCACAAGCAATAAACTCTGGATGTGCTGCCAGCCTCCCTGTGAGGTGTTGTTACATACTCTAGTACTCAATGCTAAACAAGGAAATCCACAATGTATCCTACGATACAAATATTTAAAAGATATGTTAAACCTGTCTGCAACTAGATAAAAATACATTGAAAGACTAGGTCTTGTTTTCACACAAATCAAACTAACAGCTAGTGAGGATTCTACAGCAGGCTTTTTGAGTCCAAGTGTTACGAGTGAACACTGAAATTCATACCAGTATTCAAGATAAGAAAACATTAAATTCTTGAAAGACATTTAGCTACTTGTTTGTCTTATCAATAAACACACTCATCCCATGGTATTTTTGGTATTTGCACCAATGGTATTTGAGCTTACCTCAGGAAGACTAGGAAAAAAGAAAACAAATACTTGAGAATCCAAATACCTAGTTTTATTGCAGTAAACCCTATGGCAAACAAATGCCTCCTAAGGTCTTTCTGTTTTGAAACAACTTAGACTTGGGCAGGCTTTCCTGTGCATTCAGCCTTATTCCTACAGGTACTGCATCTACAGGAATATTTCTGAAGTTGGAGTGGGTCTCCACACCACTGTTTGGTGTACAAAGAAGTCTCTGACCGGGGTATTTAAGAATAAACTGTTTCTTAATGTTCTATGTTAATTCAGCTAAATGAATTTGTTAACAGAGGAGCAGAGCTACACTGCAGACTTCTTTAGTAGAGGTATTACAGCAGCATATACAAGCCATGTTTCCCTTATACTCACTTTCATCATCATCATCAGAATCTGAAATATCCACATCATCTTCTCTGATGGTTATTCGAGCTAGTAAAAAATGAGATCATTACATCAAAACTGCACAATTCTTACAGGTAACAGTTCCAACACTAGATCAAACATACTGCACAACAGTCTTCATCAGGACCAAAGCATCAATATCATCCTCGAAACCTTCCAAAATAAGCAAAGTTCATGGAAAAGCTTTGTTTCATTCATAGAACTAGGAGGTTCTTGAGAACATCTGACATGAGCCTCGCTGCAGCTTGTGGGTTTTGGTAATAACAAACAAACACAGTTTATCTTTTCCAAGATATCCTCATAAATGAGGCCAGTATTAAGTTTTCTACAATCTATGTACAGAGAACTGTCTGTACCAAATTCAGCTATTGAAGTCAAGAAAGCAATGAACAGGACAAAAAACCCATCCTGTAACTCCCTGTGTCACACACTGTACCTATACAGAATTTATCTGCGGAAGACGCTGTCATAAGCAAACAAAGAAGATGAAGAGAAAAGTAACTTACGGGGGACAAACTGGGATACGATCATCCGCAGGCATGGCCTAAGATGGACAGTTTGTGCTGACACGAGATTGCCAAGAAAACCTAGATATTCCTCCACCACCTCTCGGCTTCTTCGCAACCATGGCAGCTTCTGAAAGTAAGCAAAGACTAAGATGTCCAAGAAAGATGTTTTGAGTACAAGTCTCGATCTTTCCACGTAACAAACAGAGATTTACCAGCAAAATGCTGACCAGTTGTTCAAGTTCTTTGGTCAAATACACAACAGAAGCTCGAAATTCATGCAGCCAATTAATGATCTGCGCATCCTTAGAATAAACAGAGAAAACAGGTAACTATTCCAAGAAACAGTATTACCTATTGCTAGAAAGTAATAAAATCCTTCACAGTCAAAGCTTAAGATTGTAAATGAAAAATATTTTCACATCAACAGGCAAAGAATTTCTTTTTTCTTCACCAATGACAATCTTGAATGCAAGAACAAATGCATGCCAACAGCCTGCCTGGAAGGATGAAGTGACAGCCTGAGCAAGGCATGCTGGCCTTACACAGAACACACTCACAAGAAATGGCATTCAGTCCTTGTTTTGATCCTTTTTGCTCTAGGTTAAGCAAAGTGGACATTCAAGTCTTGGAAATAAGAGACGACTGAAACAGTAGCAAAGCTCCCAGAAAATTTCACACTGATTTTGCCTGTACACTCAACAAGGCCTGCTAAAACCAAAGTACTGTACAAAAGTCCTCTTTAAAGAGAAAAGGAACTCAGTATAGCATTATGCCTACTGCAGCATCCTTTTCACAGCTTTGTGATTGAATTAAAAACAAAGGGGGAAAAAAAAAAAAAAGAGGACCAAAAATGTGGTGGATACTCACAGCAATACAGAAGACCTATGAAAGAGTATTTCTGGGCATAACTATTAAATACATTGGTATCTTATTGCCTAATGAAACAACTGAGAACAGGGCAAGTTAAAAAAATCCTGTAACTTAAAGGCTGTGAAGGTCAGAAACCACGGTTTGACCTGCAGGTAACACACTCGTGACCCAGAAAGATGGCATCTGGAACAATGACAGACCTCGCAACCAAGCAAAAAGTTTCTTGCAGTAGAGCAAAAAGGCTGTAAGCACGAGACACCACTGGTCAAAAACCCACATATGATACACACGTGTAAAAAACAGACAAATGCCCTTTACTCAAGTTTTACTTCTGATAGTTTCCATAAGGAAAATAAATAAATTAAATGAGCTAAATGTTTACAGCAAAAGGTTTAGATAAGCATCAGAATGACTTCTTTGATGATTATATGCAGACAGACGAACTTCAAATCACCAGACCCATGACTACCAACACTGTTACCTTTATGTCTGGATCTGACAGCTGATGCTTTAACAACTCGAAATCTGTGGCGTCACCCTAGCAGGAAAAAGAAAAGTTAAGTAAAAAAACGTTTTTCTTTTTCTAGACAGAAACACACATTTCACCAGCTTACCTAACAACTCGCTGCTGACGAACAGCAAGATGAAGAGCACACACAAAAGAGAAAGCTCAAGGAAGGCTAAAGCAGCAGCAATAAAAGTGCTGTTTCTCAGACAGCTGAAGCCTCTAGGTAACTTTCTGCTGCTCTCCCGGTAGACAGCTGCGATCACTCCGTACCGCACGGCGTCCATCCAGGACGTCACTGAGGTTGACTCACAGGGGAAAGCTTTTCACTTGCACAGCAAGAGCACCTGGCACAAGCCCATAGCACTCAGTCGCCTTCAGCTTTTTTCTCTAAGCTTTCAGACTCGGTCAAGACGAAACAAGCACCGAGTCACACCCCGATAACCAGCGCACGGCAATACGACGACCGGCGGCGCAAAGCGGCATTCACCTTTTCATACTTCAGCAAGATCTCCGTCAGAGTCCCCCCGAACCGCACCGTCTTCCTGGGCGGGGAGCTGATGAACTCGTCCCCTCCCAGCATGGTCGCGGCCCCGCGCCTGAGGGAAGGCGAAACTGCGTGAGCACCGGTAGGGCCCCCGGCCCTCTCCCTAGAGCACGGGCAGAGATAGGCCGCCCCGATCACCCCCCGGGAGGCCCTGCCGCGCCCCCACCTTGCCTTGCGGTGACAGCAGCGCGCGCCCCGCTAGCGGAGCACGCGGCGGCGCCCACCGCGCCCCGCCTGCGCCGCCTGCCCGCGCCGCCACATGCCGCGCGCGGGCGGAAAAGAACGAGCACCTCTCCGGAAGCCGAGAGCGCTCCGCCCCTCGCACCATAGAGAGGCGCGGCGGGAAGGGCTGCGGCCGCTCTGTCGCTGCTGTCGGTGGTACGGCGGACCGAGGGATTTGGCCGGGGTGGGCGGTACCCTCCACCGTAAGCGGTAGAACTGGAGCCGGGCGAAAGCAGCGAAAGCTCCACCGTTTCGGTTTGAACGCTGTCCCCCATGTGTAATGATATAGCGCCTGTCCATAACCGGCACCTACAGCCCGCGGGTCTCGAAGGGCAGCGCCGATAAGCGCGTCAGACAGCGTCTGTGTCGGAGTTCAACGCTTCCGAAGGAAGCAGAATCCAGGCTGCAGTGTCAAACTAATTCAGAAGCAAACTCCCCCAGCCAGGAGGTCAAGGTGACCACGCGGGCAGCTGCCCGAGAATGGGTCAGGGCCGCGCAAGGACCCTCGCCACAGACAGACGGTGACACCAGTGCAGTGGAAGCACGGCCGACGGCCCATCAGACAATTAGTGTTTCTTCAATCGCAGAAGAATAGTAATGATGCTTAGAAGGGAAAACTAAAGGATCCAAATAACTTACTCGAGGTTAAACAGGGGCGAGTATCCACCTCAGACAAAGCAGGAATTTGACCTTGGGAAGCCGTCGAGTGTTTGCTAGCACGAAGGAACAGCTGAGGAGTTTAAACCAAGCTTTCTGGGCGTTGTCACCCCCTCTGTGTAGGCTACTTCTACTTTAAATCACAGCACTAGTAGCTCTATCACTCAGACTGTGTGATGGACTCTGTCTCTGAACTAGCAACAGCTTTTACTCTCTAAACGTCTATACACAAATACTACTGTTGAGAAAATAATTGTCTGCTTCTATTTTAAAGGCTGTAGTGTTTTCTGGGTTGGTTGGTTTGTTTCAGCACATGTCAATTAACTATACTACAGGATGAAGCAGGTTGGAGATAATAGACTTCAGAAGAAATTAAACATTCAGTAAACAAAAGCCTCCAATAACTTCCAGAACCAGCTGTGTAAGCATGAATGGAAACATGCACTTTGTTCAACCTGATGTGATTTTTTGTAAATGCAGATGAATGTGTAACTTTACTTCTCTCATTCACATCACATACGTACAGTGACATCCTACATTATTTGAACTTATCCCTCTCGACCAGCTGTACATATTTGCTTATTTTCTACACAAGCTGCTACTGCAACAGTTCTCTCCCTCAAGAGTCAAGTGAAACATATTTCTGTAGAATTTACTATTAACTTTAATTTCTCCTTAGAGAAGACCTTCTCACTTAAAGTAAACCATGTATACATTAAACTTCCTTTAGATACAATCCACATCTAAAGAGACAACAAGCATTTAAACCTTTTACTTAGTTACAACTTAGGAAGTTGGCCTCCTTCCTTCAGTGGAACACAGGATGCTGTTGTGAGTTAGTTTTAAAGCCTAACCAGCAACAAAAAAAAACCTCTTGTATAATCATATCTTGTAATCAGAGTTCAGTTATTTGCAGTTTGGGCTATGTTTTTAAATCAAGTGCATAGGACTGTCCTTTAAGTCTAAATGAATTCTAGCATTAGATGCAAATGCCAGTGTTGACACATCAGAAAGCAGACCTACATATGTACAAGTACTTCCTTCTAATCAACAACGTAAAAAGTTCGTTGAGTGGACTTTGTGCTGCATTAAGCTGCATCTGATAAGGCTATCCGGAGACTTAAAACAGCGTTAAATAGATGTTAATGTTTAACTGCTAATCATTCAGTTGCCAGCTTCTATTCAGAGTTAGCCTGCCTTATTTAGAAGGCAAACATGAAGCGGTGACTGGTTTACATTTTCAAAAGGAAAGGATTGTAGCTAACAATAGTTTCCACTGCTCGACAGCAAGTACTTTGTATCTCATTGTTCAGACACGCCATACTAGCGACATTCCAGTACTTCTCTGGAGTTAACATCCTCCTGTCTCAGGTCCTATATTTAATTTTTCAAACATACATGCTGTTCAAATTTGTAAACGTTTCAATGCCATACAATTTTTCAGTGAAACTGCAACAGTTGACAACATCCTAGCTGCCCTTTTACTCAACAATCATTAAGTACCGATACTGGAATTCATAGAGTCAACCAGGTTGGAAGAGACATCCAAGACCATCTAGTCCAACTTCTCAACCTATTTAAGATTAATTACACTGTAATCGCCAGTGAATGCAAAGCCCTGCTCCATTCATTCAGGTAATTGATTGCAACACCAGATCAGAAAGGAAAAAAAAATCTTCTCATCACATTAAGTATGTGAATGGCTGCCCTGAAAAGTTTTGGCTTAGTTTATGGCTGCTATTCATCATTCCACTTACTAAACACTCAATCACATAAATTTAGTTTACAAGTGAAAAAGCAGTTCTCTCTGCATAGAACAATTAAAATATTGTGAATTACACTGAATCACTGTATGTGATCTATAGGTTTTAAGGCAGGAGATTGTTTCATTTGTTGTTTGTTGTTGTTGGTTTGTTTGTTTGTTTTTTAATCAGACCACTGTACTAACACAGAGGTGTCACATTGCACTTCCTCTAAAAGGAAAAAAAAAACATTCTATATGCTCCTAAACCCTGCTGTTAGTAAAGAAGAAATAACATTGAACCCCTTCAACTTCAGTCTTCATCTAACCTAGATGAAAAACTGAAAACATTTAGAATATGATTAAAAATTAGAATATACATTAAAAATACAGAAGTTACTCCAGCAATTTACCAGAGAACATTGAAAGACATGTCAAGAGTTCACAAGGAAGTATAGCCACAGCGCTCTTAGTAAACATTTTCCTTAAATCCACCTCCAGTGTTTGATGATGTGTGGCAATAAATCAACTGTGCATGAAAATGCTAAGACTTATTCATGTCTGCTAATGGTGAGTTCAAATGCTTGTTATTAGTTCAAAACCAAAGGAACTCATGAGACATTTCTCACACAACAATTTTATGTATCATTAACTTTAAAATAAACTTTTTTTTTCCACAGGTCCTACTTTGCAGTTACATCTAAGTGTACATTTGTTTATATTTTATAAAGCATGAGAGTGTTAATCACTGGGGAGGGGTTTTGGTTGTTCAGCATTAGGAAAATAATTCCCAACATCACTGGACTAAAAATGCTTCTTCTTAAAGTCATCATATTACATCATTTGCAACTATGAAGAATGTACTGATATGACATCTCTGTTTTCACTTGTATACTTATAAAATCTCAAAATCACTCCAAAACAATGATGGAACTTTACAAGAACCATTATGGATTGTGTATTTACACTATAAACAAAATTCTACTACATTTGCAACTTTGCATCAGTGGTTTAATACAAGCATTTTAAAAGCACCCTTACAAACAAAAGTATTGCACTGGCATCATAAAATTCACAGTAAGTTTAACTTCCAGACCTTGGTAAAACAGTGCAAAAGCTTTTCACTGTGCAAGAGTTTTTAATCCATACATTCTCAGGTTACTCAAAACAAAAGCATGTCTCTGTTACATGCTGCAGTGTTTTTTCTGTGAATCATGTTTGTTTCTTGTTTATTTTTCCCTTCTTAATCTAATTTATCTTTTGAAATGATGAAAAATACCCACAGAATGCTGTCCAGTCCAGTGCTGAAACAGGTGTGTTCGGCAGATATGGCTCCATGTGTCCATTTTATACAGAGTCCACAGTGGTTGCAGAGGTTATTCCATAATGAGAGAATCCTACTGCATCAAGTGGGGAGTTCTCTTTCCGTAATTTGCACCACTTCCTCCAATTTTTGAGGCAGTAACTTCAACAGCCGTGTCTTCAACAGATCTTGAAGATAATGCATTAAGAAAATGTTACTCAAAAAATAATCTTAAAACAAATATCAAGCTCTTCATATAAATTCATATATGACTCTAAACTGTTATTTTAAGTCAGTCTCAGAAGTGTTTTTCCTTATGTTTAATAGCCAGCTAGGACTCAGATGAAAGATCTATCAGGCTGACAGCTCAGATCCAATGGTAATCAAGTGTGGATGTCTCAACAAAGGCGTAAGAATACTGCACTCCAGTAATAGCTCCTCAGGATATTATTTCAACTGCCACTTACTGCCTCAGGTCTTCTTGAACCAAATATATTATCTTTTCTGTTTCTTTGTCTGGCTTTTTCCCATGTCAAATAATCCCACACTTCAACTACCCAGCTGTGGCAACTCACTGGTTCCTTCTTGGTCTTGGGGAGGGATTTCCCATGTACCTTTTTCATACCAATTATGACTGTAATGACTTCTAAGGTATTTTATACTCTGCACCTCTTTCCAGACTCATGCACCCCAATCTCCTTGTTCTTCCTTTAAGATAATCCATATGTTGACAACTTTCTCCCTTTTCACTTTAACTATACAAAGATAGGAAATTGGAACAGCATGCAGTACTCCATTAATAACTTTGGGAAGTTATTAAAAAATAAACACACTGTTTTCCAAGTCCAGTTTACTGTAAGGAAACACTGAGCCAACAGCTCATTTCCCAAGCACTTGCATTTTTTTTATATTATGTGAAATCTGAAGTTCACAGCTCAGGAAGCTCTTCTAGCAGACAATATGGTGTTAGAAGCTTTTGTTGTACTTTTGTTTTGTCAGTAGTGGTATTGGCTGTGGTTTCCATTGTTTGTTTAGGGGTGTGTGTGTTTGTTGGCTGGTTTGTTTGGGTATTTTGTTGGTGGGTGTAGTTCTGGTTCGATTTGTTGGTTTGGCTGTTGCTTTGGGTTTTTTTTTTTTTGTATGGTAGTGACTTTTCCTCTCTCTTGACAATATCTGCTCAAACATGTTTAACCTGTTTGGTTAAGTTCCTAAATATCTCCTCATGGGGAGAGGATTTGGACAATGATGATCTGATTCACACTTTTTTTTTTTTTTTAATGAGAAGCTGCAAAGTATTTCAGATGAGCTTACATCAAAAGGGATCCCTGAATAGTCTTTGGAGGTGCAACTGTTTGTTATCCTTTATTTTACCATGAAAATTAGAATCATAATTTTACAATGTGTAACAACTCTTACGCACTCCCTCTGTTTTGGTTCCTTCCAAATTACAATTAGTAATGCAGCTGTATCAAAGTTTGTTTACTGTAGTGTGAGAAGCTGTTGTGTGCTTGGGAGAGCCTGCAATAAAGGACTCTGCATCTGCTTCTTTAGTAATAATAAAACATACATTATTTCTAACTACAACCAGTAAGATGTAAGATTTGAAATAGGTAAAAATAGTGGATAACTTTCACTACTAGAAGTTTATTATAGCAAAACACATCTATGCATGCTGAAAGCAGGACCATCTGAAGAGAGTGCTTTATCTACTGAACTCCCTAGCTGTAGCTGCTGTAAACATGACATGAACAAGGTTAAGCCTAGTAATTCAACAAATGCCATTTCTTCCCTGCAAATATGGAAATGTCAGTTCTAAATCCATTTCAGGGGGGAAGAAAAAAGTCTAAAAAGAGTGACTCATTTTTAACAGCCTGATTTCTAACTGCACATATAGTTAATAATAAACTAAATAGTGGTAAGAAATCTGCTGAAGCTGGATTGCTGCTGTTCTTATTCCACCTACAAGCTCTCTCTTAAGCAATAGTTATCTATATTACATCTCCCTACTATTATAACTTTCTTCCAAGAAAATTCTGTGGCTTTCATGACAAGACTATTTCCACATTGTCCTTTTCTGTAAGCCAGAAGTAGCTTCAAGATTTAGTTTGAAGAAGTAGCAGGGAAAGCTGATGTACAGAATCCCTCATGGTTCAGATACTTAGTACAACACTAGTTTTACAGTTCTCTCAGAAATGGACTTTGTGTAGCACACTGAAAGCTTGACTTCCCCCGTCCATTTCTTCAAGACATTAAACATATTTCTTACTAAATATGCCATGTTAACAAGCATACCAGGGGTATTTTTAAAGGCTTCATCTTCAACCATGTTCAAAGCTGAATGTAGGCACCTAGAGTGCTGGATAGTGGCACAACTTTTTCAAATGTCTGAGGTTCAAGACAGGTAGTTTAACTATTGGTTGTGTCTATGAATTTGAAACTAGTAGCCACAACTATGTGCCTAAGTTAAATACAAGTCGGCATTTCACCTCCTTTGCTGTCCTCCAAGTATTTAATACTGATGAAAAGGGAGCTTCCCCTAACAAGAAGTCGTGTAGGTAGTAGTTAATGACTGTTTCCTTACCCCACACTTACTTTCGGCGGTGCTTAGAGTTTGCGAGGACCAGTTCAGAAGAGCACGCAGCTCCCGTGCCCGCACTCTCGCAGACCTCGCAGTATGCTCTCCCCACGCCAGCTCCATC
Organism: Tricholaema leucomelas; assembly: GCA_013400475.1. Lineage (NCBI taxonomy): Eukaryota > Metazoa > Chordata > Aves > Piciformes > Lybiidae > Tricholaema lacrymosa > Tricholaema leucomelas. Next base: position 54,500 of record WAAF01010298.1, on the reverse strand, counting down.
GCGCCCATGCTGGCCTGTTCCACTCTTAGACGTCTACAGGAAGTGTCCTCCCTGCCTAACTGAACTCGGGCGGCCTCTCACTCGATTCCTGTCAGCACCTGAGCTGAGAAAGATTCCCCGCAGTTTTTTTCCTCTCTTTGTGTCAGCTGTGAGCGAGTGGCTGCACTGAACAACTCTTCACTGAATCTCAGGTAAGAGTTTCTCAAGTTCCAAACTGAAGGTTCCCCTCATCCCCAGCTTCCCTCCCGAAAGCTGGAACCTCGGCACGGCGGCACGCCCCGGGACTGGCCTCCTCGCAGCCGCGGGCAGCAGTATCCTCGGTCTCACCTGCTGGAGCCGGTGGGGCGGCCCCGCGGGCCCCCAGCACACTGCAACTCTAGGTCGGCGGAGGTGCGTGAACGCGAAGTGGGAGCGAAGGCTGAGGAGAGACGACGGCCGAGGCCATGCACCAGCTCCCGCAGCAGGCTGTCTCCGCGACCCTTGGGCGGTGCCAGCCCCACGTCGTCGCGCAGCTCCTCCGGCGGCACCTCCAGGTTACCCGCGTACCAGAAAACCCACCAAATGAGGCTGAGAAAAATGCCGATGCCGCCCGCATAGATGAGCAGGTCAGAGAAGAACACGTCAGCGAACACACCGGCCAGTAGTACGGCCAGGCCCAGCGCGTCGAAGGCCAGTGCCAACCAGAAGGCCACCACACAGCGTCCCAGCCCGCCGGGGGCCGCCATGGTGGGGAAGCGGCGGCGGCGGCAGCAGCACCACCACCGCCCCCTCAGGCAGCCCGCACCTGAGCAGGCCGCCCAGGCCACGCCCCTCCATCGCACCTGCGCGCGGGACCACGCCCCTGGCCGAGAGGCTTTGCCACGCCCCAGCGACCGCTGAGGCGCCGGAGCCGCCCAGCGACCCCCCGCTCACGCCGGAGCCCACCGCCTCGTCCGTCGCTTTGAGCTGGCTGACGCGAGACCCGGTTCCTGCAGCTGCTCTCTCCTTGTCAGTGCCGCTGAGGGGTTCTTTCCTCCTGCCCTTGACTAGCGGAGGCAGCTGGTGCAGCGGGTTCTTACCCCTCTTGCTCCACCTAAGTGAACAGCAGGAACGGGTGTTGAGGATGGATCTGTAGCGACTGCCAGTGCTTTTGGAGCTGGGGCACTTTAATGGTCGCTACCACTTACTTGAGTGCACATGCAACTGACACAGCTGGACCTGTTCAGCTCTACCCGTTCGAGGCAGTGTTACCTCATCTGCCTCACTTTGCTCAGACACCCTAGAAGGGAGGCACCCCAAAAAAGGTGGACTTCAGGTGAATGTACATCTCCACTCCTGCAAGAGGAGATAACTTTTGGTAGGCAACAGAGGTAAGAGGCTACAGGCTTGAGGAAGTTGAATATGGGAGAAAAAATACAGGTAAAAATAGCTTAAAAATACATTACTTTTCCACTTGTTATCAGGTGGTTAACCTCAGTATTTGTAATCAGTTCAATAGGTATCAACCCCTTTTCATTATATTGGACAAATTAAGAGCATAGCAGCTATTTCACACTTTAAAGTGCACGTTAAATCGTTGCTGCTTGTGTTGTGCACTGTTTTTTCTTCAGCCCTTGTCCGTTCCGTTACTAAACGATGCTTCAGGAAGGTGTCATGTATGAAGCAGTTCTCAGCTTTTTTCTGGAATAAACCTGTTTGCCCTTTGACACTTAACTTGAATGGGGCTAGGCTGAGTCAGGAAACACTAAAAGAGAGGCAATTCAAGATCATGAGTTTATTTGTTCCAGCTCATTAGGTAGAAGGAAACAAATTAATCATTACAGGCTTTGGTGAAAAAAATGCTCTTGAGATTATATTTTCTTAAGGTATTTTACTTCATCAATATATTTGTCCACTGAAAAGACTATATAAATGACTATATAAAACGTGTTACAACAAACAACATTCATGCTGACTGTGGCCTGAGTGTTTTCGTGGGTGCTGGCTTTGGTGTTTTTGAAGACTTCTTGGCTGACTGTATTGACTTGCCAGCTTTAGGTGCCGCAAAAGACTTTGCTTCAGGCTTTTTGGGAGTCTTTTTAAGCTCTTTTTCTTTTACTGCTTCCTTTGGCATGCTGAGCTGCTTGTCTTTTTTCTGTTTTGATGATGTCTGTAAGTCAACACACTCTTCTGTAACTTTATGTTTTGGTTTTGGAGTCTTCAGAGCCAGAGGTTGTTTTTTTCTCTTACCAAGGGGTGGTTTAGTTTTCTTGCTCAGGTTTCCTGCACGTGATTCCATTTTCTGTATTTAAGACAAAAAAAAAAAAAAAAAAAAGAGAGAAAATTACCTATCTAGAAACATTCCTACTATTTTTCAAGAAGAAGGATCGATGAAAACCACTATCAAGTGACAAATGCTTTCTACAGATTGAATAGGGGCCCAGCCCAAATGATCTGTACACAATTTCAGTGTTGAAGCAGAGGACTAAACACAGAAGTAATGACAATGATGAAAAACAACCCCAATGAAATAGTAAGAAAGTAGGTATTTAATATGCAAAGATCCTCTTAAGCTAGTGAATTACTGACCTCAGCTGACAGCTTTAAACACGAGTTCACATTTCCAGGCTTAATAGATTCAATACAGATCAACTTCACTGGAAGTCCAGCTGCATACATGCCTTGGAGTTCATCACATATTCCCAAACCGCCCTCATGAAAGATGGCTGCTGTCATCAAAGCAACTCATAGAATCCAGCTTTAGCTAGATCTATCCCAAGAATATGCTCCAATCACAAATGCAATACAACTAAGTTGAATCTTTAAGTGTTACTGTTTTATTTATCCAACTATCTTTCCTAGATGTTTGCTACATATGAGGGTACCACCGGCCTGGTCCTTTTGCAGACACGTTAATGACAATGTCCACATCATCTCTAATACTGGCAACTGTAACTCCACATAGTACTTCATGCAGACTGCTGGCTTGCAATATGTGTTGTTAATGTTGCCTATGTAGAGGACGTTGCTTGTTTTTCCTCATATTTTGCAGAATGATACATTAAAACAAGATAAAAACTTTTTTTCAGTACATTTTGAAGTAAATTTTTAAATTATTTTCTTTCTTCTGACTTCAGGATTGTTAGTCAACCTAGAAAGCTGCTGTTATTCAGAAAAATGTGTAAGAGGACAATAACCACTGGCTTCCTTCATCTGTAAGAGGGGATAACTGAAAAATACACACCCCCGACTAACTACTTTACCGAGGCATACCTGCCTCCATACACTCAGGTCTTGCTTTAATGATATAGTCACAAAAAATCCAATTCACTTAAAGTGTGTTTACAGACAGCTCCCTAAGGAATAATGAATTATTTAAACAGTTCAGAATGCTTAGGCTTGACCGAAATGCAAGTCTTTCAATTACTGAATGATTACCTCCAGCTGATCTAAGATGGTTGTTTGTATAGGAACCAGTTGTGGAATTTCTTCATCATCATGATCATCTGGTTCTTGGACTCTATTTGCTTTTATCTCAAGGTCCTGGGTAGCAGCAGCTGTATTATTAATTTCAGTTGTCAAAGTGACTTGACTTGTCTTGTTTTTTTTATCTGCCTTTTTGCTCTTGGACTTCTTTTTCTTTCCCTCCTAGAATTGGAAACACATCTCAAATCCCCAAGACATTTCTAAATGAGCAATAGTTGTTTTAATACAGTTAAAAATAGGACTTTGAGTACTGTTTGACCTGGACTAGTCAACCATATGCAAATATGAAAAAATGCCCTGTTTTCAGTTTAGCCAACAATGGATGCACAATTTCAATCCACACATACATTAATGCGTGTATTTTCAGAAGGTAAATATGAATAAACAATAAAAGTAGAAGACCTAAGAATGAATCTTAGCTCCCTCAGTTCATAACCAGAAACGCTTAACTCACTTATTTCCAGTTTGCTTAACAACCCATCAGGGAGTTTTCAGTTTTGTCAGCATTACTATCTGATGCCCTCAAGAGTCAGGAGGATGTAACCCATAAATGCCTGCGCTCACCTGCTAACTTTTAAACCCATCACAGTGGACACTATAATACATAAAAGGAAGAACTAGCTGTTCCACCTTGGGTTTATGGAAAGTTGGAAGCATTATTTTTTTTTACCTTTACTTCTTTTTTTCTTTCAGATGGTTGTCTGTCAAGCTCATCCAAGTTGGAGATACTTGCAGTATAAATTGGAAGTGCAACTGATTTCAAAGTTTTGAGGTGAAGAATTTTAATGTTTTTCCAATTCTGCAACAACAAAACCAGTACATTGTGTAAAAACAACAAGGCTGAGTTATGAACTGACTTGGCTCTAAAGCAATCAATCAGAAGTACCTTTGGTAACTTCTTAGCAATCACCTCAGCTGCTGCAATGATGTTATGTTGAATCTCATCAGCTTTCATTCCAGTGTGACCTATACGTGCTGTGCTGAAAGAAGTGAAGACTAATATTTATTCTGGGGCAAATAAGCATACTTGGTGCTGGTTTTAGCCATACCCAGAAATGAAAAAAGAAAAAAAGGCCACTCATCTGCAGCTATCTTAACTTGTATAAAGGATGGCTGGCTTGGCTATTGCCAAAGTCTTTTGAATAGACTAGATTTACAAGTATTCACCTTTTCGTGTTTGGATATGAAACTTCTGCTTACTATTACTAAGCGTATTACCAGTTTAGATCCTTTTGGATGCATAATACACGAAAGAAAAAAAAAAAGCAGCTTTACATAAACAGAGTATCAATCAGATTTTTATGATATTGTACCTGCTATTTGACAGCACCCTAAAATTCTTCAGGTATAAGGGAAAAGAGACAGAAAGTAAAACTTAACGATGAAAAATCTTAAGCAGAACTGCCTATTTCTTTATAGAGATTAAGATTCAAAACAGCCCACATCTGGAATGGTGACCCTTAACCTCTTTTATTCACACATTAATGGAATAAAAGAACTCACTCTGAATTCCCAAGTTAAGGCAGAACCATCCTGCAAACAAAGTTACAAATCTGCTCATACTTACTAACAGCACCCTTTGTTGGTAACTGGGAGCGTAGTCCCCTGGATATGTTTGTTAATTTCCTTAGCAAGATTCTTGGCTTTCAGGTTTACAGATATAGGTGTCCTAGAAAAGAAAGGCAGCGGTTTACAGCAAAATTACAAGAACAAACCAACCCCACCCCAAACCCCAACCAAACAAAGCTTTACTAAGAAGAATGTAATCTTAAAAAGAGATAATGCAAAGTAGATATATAGAATTTAAAGACATACTTTTTCCTTTCATAGAAGTGTTTTCCTAGATGCGAGGGCAAGAGCCTTCTGATGCGGTCATCAGACAGAAAGAGATCAAATCTGTTCAGGAGGCGACGTTTTGCTTCAAATAGTTTGTACTCTTTTTTGAGAGTTTTGTATGAGATGATCTGCAATGCAAGTAGGAGTTTAGTCCACACTGCTGAAAACGCAGCCTAGAATATCTCTTAGAACTGCACAGATTAACTTGTGTAACTGATAGTCTATCATGGAGCAGTATTTTAGAATGAGTAAGACTATCAATAGGAACAGGATACAAAACATTCTAAGAATCAAACATGTATCTCCTGCACAGTAGCTGCAAATCAACAAAGAGAACGAGTACATTCTAGCATCTAAATCCAGGTTAAATACAACAATAAAATTATTTCCATAGTGTTACTGCTAGTAAACAATCCAATCTAGCTGCAAATAACTTAAATTTTATTATTTTATCATTCCTATTCTTTAAACTAAATATCCTGCAATTGTCTAGCAATAATACCTGTCTGCTTAAAAGCCTGTTTCAAAATGAATAAATTATTCTGAGTAAATATTGCAATTTAGAAAAAAATAGTTTGAATAATCTGAAAAATCCTACTAGACATTATTAACTCAGAATGCAGCATGTTGCCAGTGGAATACTGAACAGCAGGAAATTATAACTACTCTCCCTTTTTGCTAGTACAAGAGGAAACAAATGATACTGTGTACTATACTATCATATATCTCTCTCACCTGGCTAACGCTGCTGATCCCATTCTGGATTAAAAGTTTTCTGTACAGATTTTCAGTCTGTTCTGCTGATAAATTTGGTTCATCCTTTGTGAAGAGGCAAACCTCAGCTGCTTCTGTCCGGATGCTGTAGGGTAATGGTCTACGATGAGAGTATGAGATGGAAACAGAATATGTGAAAGGAGAAAAGTTTGTTCCAGAACCAGGCCTACACCAAGAGATCACTACCCTTTAGTACCTTGGTAATACAAGTACTACCAAGAAGCTATGCATCCAGATTATGTTCTTTGTTAACTACTAAATATTCTCGGTGGAACCTATGCTTTTTAAAGTGCAGAGAATCGTAAAAGCTCATCAATCATATGCCATGGCTTCAGTCAGGCACCCTGTTGAACGCAAGTCCTCTGCCCCGCCAAATCTTGCTCAAGGAAAGGAGCTGCCAGGACAGAACCGTGGCAGCCAAATCCCTTAAGCTCACAGCCATGCGCTCTTTTCCAAGACAAAGGATGCGAGCACCCCCTGCAACCACGCGGCCCGAGAGAAGCTCTTACATTGTGATGAGCTGCGCCAGGCGCGGCACCTTCCACACCGTCACCAAGAGGTGCACGCTTTCGCTCTCGTTGAGGAGCAACGCCTTTCCCTGGGCCTTGCTTCTGGTGAACGCCAGGAGAGCCTCCACCGCCCTCTTGACCTGCAACGGCGCGGCAGCCGCCAGAATTACGTTGTTACAGCCCGGCCGCGCTCCCGCCGCCCCGCAGTACCTGCTCCCCGTCCAGCTGCACCGACCCCTTCGCCATAGCTCCGCCGCCGCCCCGCAGTACCTGCTCCCCGGTCCAGCTGCACCGACCCCTTCGCCATAGCTCCGCCGCCGCCCCGCAGTACCTGCTCCCCGTCCAGCTGCACCGACCTCTTCGCCATAGCTCCGCCGCCGCCCCGCAGTACCTGCTCCCCGTCCAGCTGCACCGACCCCTTCGCCATAGCTCCGTCGCCGCCACGTGCGGCCCCCGCGCCTGCGCCTAGGCACGTCCGGGGCGGGGCGTCCGGCTCCGGGGTGGCTTCTGCGTCATGGCCAGCCGCAGCTCGGGCCGGGTGGTGGCCTCCAGATAGGGGGGCTGCGCTTGGGCAGGACTGTCCTCGCCTTTAGCCTACTTGCCTTGACATCTTGGTGCTGCTGGCCACTTTGCCTCCAAGTAACGTATTTCGGTTGCTCCTACGGGGCTTGCAGGATCAGAGCTGCTCTCTAGCCAGTGCTGTCTCAAGGGCATTCTTCCCAAAGAGAGGTTTGAATTTGCCTTTGCTGAATATTGAAAGACTTATGTTTCCTAATCCTGTCAGCCTGTCTAGGTCTCTCTGTATGAGTGCTAACTTCAAGTCCCCAAGTTTCATGTCATCTGCAAGGTTGATGTGACCATGCTTCAAGCCCCTGACAAAGGATGTGTCCTAGGATAAATCTCAGCAGTACTGCCTTTGCTTCTGGTAGAGTACAAGCCGTTATCTCTGCTCAAGGCGTCCTTGTGTTCAGGTGGGTTTTAGCCATTTAGTTGGCCTGTAAAGTTAGACTGTAACATTTAAGATACAGAAAATTGTGGGAGACTGGTGAGAGCTGTGCTAAAATAAGGACGAATGCCATCCACTCCTTGCTCCTCTCTGCAAATTTCATCATTTTCTCATAGAAAGTAACTAGGTTGGTCAAGATGTTTTTACAGCTAGTCAAGCACCTCCTTCCAAGCTGACTTGTTCCATTATTTTCCCAGGGACTAAGTGAATATGACTGGTCAGTGGCTCCTAGATACTCCTCTTGGTGTTTTGTTTTCTGAAGGTGGGGGGACATTTTCCTTTCACTGGTCACTGGAAAACCTCCCTCAATTTTCTTTCAAAGATGACAGTCTTGCTCTGACTTAAGCCAGCTCTCAGCATCCTTGAACGCAGCCGAACTGGACCCAAAATCACATGCCCCACTCAGCAACCATCCCACATGTCCTTGTTTGGCCTGTTGATACTATTGTAGCACTAGAAGCTTTTCCTGTTGCCCTTGATATCCTGGCCCGTTTCAGTCACAGGTAAGACTTTATTTGCTTTAAGCAATTGCTACATGCCTGAGCTGTTTCTGGGTTCCTTCTTTGCAGCCTAATGCTGACCTTCTGAATTATTACCATTTTGCACTTGAGTGCTGTCTTATGTTCCCTGTTTAGCCTGCCGGGCTCCTGATAATCTGCTTGTTTTCTCATGTATCAGAAGGGGCTGGTTTTGTTATTGGAGGAGGTTTGTCCCTGAAGACCTGCTGCCAGCTTTCTTGAGCTACTTTACCCTTCAGAGCTGCCTTCTGTGGCATCCTGCATACCTGTTCTCTTGGATAAACCAAAGTCTTTCTCTCCTGAAGTGCAGTGGCCATACTTTGCTTATTCCATCCAGTCCTGTGTATTGTTTTGAGGTCAAATCTAGCCTGGAACTATGTGGCCTCATTCTCACAGCACTGTTTGCGCCCTGGTAGCTTTGGGCTGTCTTCATTCATCAGACAGGAAAGCTGCTACCTGGATAGCGCAGCTGTGCACAATCAGGGGTTAAATACGCATAGAATTAGGAGTCTAAGTTGTTCACTCTTCTGCTCTGGATCTACGAGCAGAAATTATTTCCGTGGAGGTGGATCCGGCTGAGCCGCCCCTCCGCCGCCGCAGAAAGCTGCCACGGGCTTTCCGCACTTATCATCCTCCCGAAAGCGCCGGCGCAGGGCGGTTCTCCCCGCCCCGGTAGCGCAGTCAGGTCCTGCCTGCTATGCGCTGGGCTGCGCGTACCCGGCCGCCCCTGCTCGCCTGAGAGCCGCTTGTGCCGTGCCGCAGTTGGTGCTCTGCGGCGGGGCTGAATACCGTGGCGGATCTGCAAGTGGTAGACCTGTGCCCGTGGCCGAGACCGTGCCCGGGACCGAAGCCAACGCAACCCGAAGCCCGGGGGCGACAACCTGCCGCGCCGCTCCGACTGGGAGCCGTACCAGGCAAGGTACCTCCGACGAGTCGCCTTTCGCCTCCGCTCGGACGGCCTCTTTTCCATTAACCGTGGCCGGAGCCGGGTTCGTACCACTGATGTTCTGCGGCTGCCTACCGCTCCCCTCCGGTACTAGGAAGGAGCTCCTAATCCCGATCTCGGAGCGGCCCGGTAAGGAGTCGTATTCGAGTTGTTGTGCCGGGTGGGCTGGCGTCAAGACGCGACGGGTCGGACACAGTTCCAGATACTGCTCGAAAATGTCCCTTGGGTTCATAAAGTCCTGGAAAGGTGGGGCCGGGGAGTTCCCGGAACGCGCGGTCTTCCGGGGAGCGACGGGGACCGCGGGCACTGCCGGGGCTGGAGCCGCTCGGCCCCGTCTCCTCTCGAGATGGATCTGCTCGGGACCCGCTGGAGCCTCGAGTCGTTGGCAGAAGCACCTCTGCCGGGAGGTCGCTCTTCTCGGGCTCTCGTTTGGGGATAACGCCACACAGAACGGGTGTAATTCCCCGCTGTGCGGGGAGCCCGGCCCGGCCCGGCCCGTGGCGAGGCTCAGCCCTCAGAGCCCTGCGGGTCCTTCCCCGAGCGGGGCTTGCCGAGAAGCCTGGGGACAACTTAGGCTCAGCTCTTACTCCAGAGGCTCAGAAAACGGGGACCAGAGGGAAGTGGTTCGCTCGGCTTGGTCTCGGCGTTGCGTGACTGCGGGGCTGTTTTTCGGCACGTCCAAATCCCTCAGTTTCCTTCGTTTCCGTCGGATTTAAGTTAGGAAATATCTGAAGTTACTTTGCTGCCTGCAAACCACGATTTGTAGTCTGTCAAAGCACCACATCCCTCGGAGGCCTCATTTCCGTGTTAGTAATGCCTCTTGCTGATTTCTGCCTTCCGATATGGAAGTCCTCTGGATCGCAGAAACCTCCATTTAAGTAATCAAAGTGGACCAGTTTCAAGTTTTTTATAAAGGGCACCCCTCTACTCATTTTGATAGGCACTTTTGTGTTTATGAGGGGTTTATCTAGGTGTGCCCCTTCCTGCTGCAGAAAGGCAGATATCTGTATGGTGCTGTACGTTTCTGCCTAAAGTGACATTAATGAATAAAGCATCCCAGAGTACATGAAGGAATTTGTGGAATGAGGATGACATTGAAATACTAGTAAAATTACTCATTTAAAAAGAACAATAGAGAGTATCTTGTTCCTTTAAAATTCTGAAGTTAAGTTCTTTCTTTATTCATACCTTGAGATAGGAAATTCTGCATGAGATAAGTAAAATGCATCCATTGTGCCCATTTGTCTTAAAAGATAAGAAACGGACAAAGCCTCTCCCACCAAAGAATCCGCCATCCCAGGACCTGGGCTTTGCCTTTCTGCTTGCTCGGTGGTCTGCCTCACAGCAGCGTGGAGAGATGGCATCCACACAGTGCTGTTAGCTGAGTGGAGAAGGAGCGTATGGGAGTGGTTTGCCCTTCAGTTCAGGTGACAGGTTGACCAGAGTTGCCATCCTTAACTACTGGAACTTCTAAACATCTTCCAGTCTCCTCTTTCATACCAGTCATTTCCGGCTCACACCTCGCTTTCCTTGGATGTATTTGGTTACTGGGTTTGCTCTGATTTTAGCATGCTCCATAATTTTTGAAGATTACTGTTTCATTCTCTGTTATAAATAAAAACTGCAAGCTAGCAGAGCTCTTGCCATTTTACCGTTTTCTCCCCTTGCCTTGGATCTGTTGCCCACTAATTGTATTTAAAATTCCAAAGTTTGCAGTTCTGTGAGACTGAGGTTAGGTCCGTTTCCATCATCGTGTGCAGATCTTTTCTTCTGCGGGGCAGGCAGTCTTGCTCTGCTGTTGTGTGCTGGTGTGACACAGGATGCTCTGCCAGAGGTCTGAGAGTTTCTCGGAACTTCAGTCATGCGGCAGCACTACTTAACAATGGGCTGGAGAGCAAACACTTCCTCTTGAGAATTACAGGGAAAAGGAGGAAAGGGAGGATTTTTTTCTGAGCAGCAGCAAAGGCAATCGTGTTATTTCTGAAACGTTGCTGTTTGTCACGTTTTGTTAGTTTACAAACTGTGAAAAGCTCCTCCTTGGCTATGAGAAATTAATCTTTTTGAGTACATCCTTTGTTACTAGGTGAGCAGCAGCTGCCTCAGGTCACAAAGGAGCTTCCATTCTGATCTTCTGTTTTCATTAACAGTGTTATTCTCTCTTAACCACGAAGATTGAAATTTCCTGTGTTTAGTTTTTAGATGCTCCTTCTAAAGAGAGATCAGCCATTGACGTGAGAACGGAAGAAATAGTGCCATTAAATGTGACTTGTGATGAGTGCAGAAACCTCTATTATGAGGTAGTTGCCTTGGAGGTGAGCCTGACAAAGGGAGGTGGAGACTGACCAGAAGTGAGGAGCTAGTACCTGTAAATGTATTTCCCACCAGCTACATTTATGTAGATACATTTATCAGTAAAAGATGTGGTCTTCATAAAATGAGTGGGTTTTTCTCTCTCTTACTCATCTGAGGAGCAGCCTGGCTGTTGCTTACCTTGCTTTATTCTATTTGAATATTTGGCAGCAGGTACTCAGGAGCTGGGCTTTCGGTTCTTGCCAGCTTCAAAGAGAAGTCCTCTGAGGGGACGTGCCTTTGGCAGTGTGCCTTTGAGGCTGCATGTCCTTGCACGTAGCCAGTGCCCACAGACATGCTTCCCAAAGGTCCTTGAGTTTTGCCTAAGCTAATCACCTCCATGCTTTGTACCACAGCTGAGCTGCTGATCCCTCACCAGCTCCTCTTAGCCTTCTGTGCTGCTGAAACTCAAATCCAGTGAAAGAGTCAAGCATGGTTCTACTGCCGTAGTTGGAACGGAGGGTACTGAACCATTATCAACAAATCCAGGGGCTTCTTCTGCTTCAGAACATCTGCAGAAAGCCCTCCCCTCTGCAGTGGGCCACACAGAACTGTGAGGGCTTGCAATCAAAGATCTCACTTGGGAGCTTTGCAGATGTGAGCAGAGCAACTGTGGCAAAGATAGCAGCAACACTAGGCCCAGACTTGGAGATCGGAAAATACCAAGAGCAGGAGAGGAAGGGACAGGAGGGTTGTGTATGTTGCTGAGCAAGGCCTGACCCCCTTCACACCGAATGCAGATCCCTGCTTGCACCGCAGCAGGTAGTGTAATTTTACCAATGTTCCGAGTGCACCACACACGTTCCTTGTGACAAGAGAGAGGACAGACACCTCTAACCCAGAATGTCATCTCCTGCTAAGGGGCCACACTGCATTGGTGAAAGAATCTTGAGGAAAGGAGTTGTTTTGAAAGTCTTAATTACTTCGTCTGTTTTCAGTTTACTTAGGCAGCCTCACTATGCTTAAAGAATTCAGTGCTGTTAAAGCTGCATAATATCCCTTCTCCAGAGCTGTGTTTTACCCCTTGCTGATGACCTCCTGTGGTAATGAATCTGTGTTCTGCCAGGGCAAGGCTCAGAGGCCTTTGCTATGAACCTTTTTGAGAGGATGATACTCTTTATTACCTAGGACACTCCTGGTGATAGAGCTTGGGGAGAACCTTTTAGACAATAGATCAGGCAGTTCATTCTTGAATTCTTTCAGTCAGTGGCATTACAGGGCTTTGGTGACATGTTGGTTGTTGGTGATTTTGGCCTAGAGCTTGCTCCTTTAATATCTGGTGTACTATTAGCTTTGCTTTTGTAGTAACTAGAAGAGTAGGTCCACTGCCAATGGCAGTTTAGTATCCTCTGTAATTAAAATTTTGCAGGAAAGTCTTCTAGATCACTTATACTTATTCTCCTACACCTCCCATTGTTCCATGGACAAGTTTTTTGGGATCAGGCCGTGCAGAGGATGTGGATCCTAACATCTGCCAGAGTGGCAGGAAAAGCTACACACTTACCTCAGTTGGGGTGCTGATGTAACCTTGCAATAATGTCTTCTGTTGGCAGAATTTCAGCACAAATTGCTGAACCTGGCCAGTGTCAACGATGGCAAGGCTTCCACGTGCTGTGCTGCGTACCCTGTGGATCCTCTTCTTTTCATGTGCAACAAATGAAGGTGTGTTTGCCAATGTTTTAAATTATTATGCTGAAGTTTTTATCAACAGCATTTTCCTGTGATTAGTAGACAACACTGTTACCTTTAATGAACTAATAAAAATTTGTAACTTCAAATACCAGAAATATCCCTCTACTAGGATAAATTCTTTGCCGTTCTTTGAGCTTTTCAGTATCATCTCAGTGTCTGAAACAGTGGGACTTGAAATCTCTCTGGCTCTCTGTACACTTCCGTAACAGTGTCAAGTGGAAGCCAGAACAGGAAATACTGACTGAAATTCAGAAGAGGTAGTGCTAGAAGAAGGCCTGTGTCAGGAAGGTTGGGACAGCAGGGAGGGCAGAGCATGCCTGTGCTTGGGGAGCTTTTTGCTGCTGTAGATGAAGCAGGTGTACATGTCTGTGGTGACCTTGGGCTGACTCCTACCTGCATCGTGGTTTTTGACTCTTTGGTATTAACACATAGGATGATGCTGTTTCTTAGAGATGTCAGATTTTCCATCGAAGGTCTGTTGGATGCCTTTCTATTTCAATATCACTACTGCAGACCTTCCTCTCTGAGACCACAGATGCTGTCTCCAGAAGAGACTTGGTGACAGGCATCTCTTTCCATGTACACAGAGCATGAGAAGTAACTATGCTTGCACTCGGCTGATAGGAGTTTGGTAGCTGTCTTTGATTAATGTGCTGCTTAGTCCAGTTTATTCTTTCTATTCTCTTACCTCCCATTGTGTGCTGCTTCTCCCTAGTTATGGCTGCAGGATACGTGCAGGAATTTGCTTGCTTCACTGACTATGACAAAGAGTTAGTTTGTCACTGGAAGGTGCCTGCACACATGGATTGCTCCAAAGAGTTCCTGCTCTACTACAGGAAGGAATCTCATCCTCTGCTGTAAGTGATAAGATGTTACATTTATCACTGCTGTAACTTCATATATCCTATGGGCCTTATCAGCTTTGACTTCACACACATGAGAATCTGGGACAAAATAGAATCCAGGTTCTTCTTGCCAGGAGGAATATGGCTTGCTGCAACTAACAGCATTCTCTGCTCAGTGGTCTGCTCTTCTGCAGACCTCTCTACTGAGACCATTCAGTACAGAGGAGTAATCAGGTACTATTTGTAGAAGTGGTAGGGTTCTCATAAATTTACCCAGCCTTCATTTCATGCAAAATTTTGACCACCTCTGGAGAAATCTTTCCTGGTTCACCAGGCTGTAGCCTGCTGGGAGAGATCCTCTCCCCTGGGGCATAAGTGGTGATCTCTTTGTGCAGCCTAACTACTTATTCAAGCACAGACTGATGTCCCTTTTCTGGAGCGGGACTGATCAGCATCTCCTACATAGGAGGATGCATCTGGGCTCTCCCGTTCCTCTCTGTATGATTTTGACACACAGACCTCCAAATCAGCTCCCTGTAGCAAACCTGTTCGTATACTAGTACGCTGTGAGTCTGTTCCTTCAGAGGCTGCAGTGTGGTAGGGGGTGTTAATTTTTGCTCTAGAGGTCAATCCCCAGCCTTCCTATCAAGTTTTATTTTGTGCCATACAGATCACAGAATGCTTTGGGTTGGAAGGGAACCTCGGAGATCATCTTACCCAATCCTGCTGCAGTGAGCAAGGAGGGTTGCAATGAGATCAGGTTGCTCAGGGCCCCATCAAGTTTGGCCTGGAATGTCTCCAGGGGTGGGGCCTCAACCATATCGCTGGCAAACCTGTTCCAGTATTTCCCCACTCTCATAGTAAAATACTGGATATCCAAATACAGGTGTCTGAGGGGTATTGGGGAGGGTGGGTTGTTTGAGAGGGAGTTGTTTTGTTTGGGTTTGTTTGGACAAAACCCTTCTAGGAACTGAGCTTGTTTGCCTCACTTCTGATTAGCTTTACACACTGGGAAGCTCGATTGGAGCTTTCCAAGAAGCCGCGTGCACACACTCCAAACATCACCTCGTTGTCTGCCTGTTTTCCAGAAACAGTGTGTGTGTTCCTGAGAATGGGAAGGACAGGCTGTGCACCTGCACCATCTGGCCCACGTTTTTTGTGTCAGGCCTGACGTACATTCTAGCCCTGCAGTTCAATGGGACTGACACATGGAATTACCGTGTTACACCAGCCCTGGTTGGTAAGAGACTGTTTGCTTTGTCACCAGACCTGTAATCCTTGCTAACTCCTTGTGTCATTGGAACAGTTTTTCCCTTATCAGAGGTGAAAATTCCATGCTGGCTTAAATGCAAAATCAGTTCGGCTTAGAAACCCAATTCTGGAATAGATTATTCAGGAAAGAGTGTAAGGAATGGAGAAAGCAGAAAATGATGCTTCCTCTAGCTGCACCCTCTCAGATGCTGTGTGTGGGCTTAAATGGTCTCCAGAGCATTTTGCTCTTGGCTGTAGGATTTGAGGTCAAAGAGGAATGTACTCCCCCCAGATTTTCAAAAGACACCAGGCTATCCCTACTGACGTTTTTTTGTGTTCTTGTCTCTGATTTTTCATGCTAGTTGAATCATCATCCTGGAAGGAGATTTTTACAGCAGTTGCTGTTGGATTGTAACAACCAGTAACAAAAAAACAATGACTGCTCTTTCCCAGGACAGAGTGTAGACGTCGTCTGTGTGGGCACCTGGTTTGTTAAGAGCAGTGCTTATTCACAACACAGCCAGGCAGATCATTCACAGACTGTAGGCAGACATTCATCTGAGGTGCTCTCTTCAGAATACTTGATTATTGCTGCTGCTTATCAGCAGAATGAGCAGAAGTTTGCAGCAGTTTCTAAGAGACAGGTAGCCAGGCCAGTCTGGCTGTGCTGCTGTCAGAAGCTCTGTGCCTACCCCACAGCGGGCTGTTCTCATTTTTTCCAGGCTGAAAGTTGCAGCAGCAGCCTGAACCTGTAGTTTGTTCAGCCAGCTGGAAGGCTCAGTGCTTGCCGAATACCTTGCCGGTGCTGTGGCTTGGCCTTTTTATCCTTGTGCTACATCACAGTGTAAAGGGCCAGGTGGACTACCTGCAATGAGATCTGGTGTCTGGTGAATGTTTGTCTGTGCTTCTCTCCATTGGTGCCATGTTCTCCCTGGCTGTATTTTTTAACATACAGTTAAGCCAAGGCCCCCCAAAAATCTTGCCATTGAGAAAGCTGAGAATGGTAATTTCAATCTGAGCTGGGAGGAGAGCTACTCTCCTTCATCCATGCTTTCTGGACAGCTGGTCATCTATGAAGTGAAATACTGGAAGAAACAGCACCCGACAGAGGTAAGAGACAGTCATTCTCTTATTTTTTTGTCTTCCTGGAAGCTTTCAAGTCAAAAAGTCCTCTGAAAAGTCTTGAAAACATTTAATGAATAATGGCGTAAGGGCCAGGAAGGGCAAGGCCTGCCATGTTCCTGGTCACACTTGCCACAGGTTACATTGCCCCAAGGTGGTTCAGCTGGGCTTTAAAGAGTTGAAACTCTTCTGACTGCTACTCCAAAACGGTCTGCTGCTTTTGAGAGATTGAGAAAACAATGCTTCTGGTTCTTGAACTTCATTTACTCCTTAGATAGCAGGAAGCTGGAGGTTCTTCATGACTCCATGGACAGTGGAGGCATTTTGGATACCCTCTTGAACAGTTGGGCCAGTAGGATTGGGAGGCTTCTGGCAGAGAAAGCACATGCATGATGGCATGTCACAAGTCCTACCTGCTTCTGACAGCCAGCAGCTGTCACCCCCAGTGGCTTAGGTGTGCAGTTAGTCACCTGCTTGGCTGTGAAAGGGCACTGAAACATGCAGCATAGTCAGCCACCTGCTGTCAGGAGCCCTTCACCTTAGGAATCAAGGGACTTTTCCCACTTTCTCTTCAGGGTTCTGTGAAACCAATTAACTACCAGGCTAAAAGCTTTGAAATTGTGGCAAGCTCCCTGCAGAGAGGATATGATTATGCTGCAAGTGTGAGGTGTAAATACCTTAACTACCCAGCCTACTGGAGTGAATGGAGTGAAGAAGTTGAGTTTCTCTATGGTAAGTATTGTAACAAGTAGTAGCTTGATAAAAGGATGTTGTGGTTTTATGACCCATATCATGCTTTCCTCTCAGAAGAGAGTTATGGAATCACTGTCTTCACTCTTCTGAACATGTTGTGCATACATCTGCAAAGGCTTCCACAGAGACTACACAGAACAAAGCAGCTCCTGGGGAAACTAAGTGAGAGAAGACCAAAGGAAGTTGGATTGTATGGCCTTGTGTACAAAGGGCTGGAAGGGGATGTGTTTACTGTACAGAAATGTCACAAGTCAGACACCAGGGAAGGGGAAGAGATGTTTAAAGAACAGTATTGACACAAGAGCAAGTGAGGCTAAGTGAACAAGAGATAATTCGGCTGCAAACTCAGCAATTTTTGAATGTCAAAAGGCTGGAGGTTTATAAAAATCTCTGAAGAGCAACAGAAAAGGACAAGATGCATGGCTGCAATGCCATTTTAGGGGCCCTGTGATGGGTTTGTCCCTGGGAGCTGACAAATGACCTCACAGTTCGTTGGCTTCTCCAGCTCTTAGCACTCCCAGTAACTGCAGTTCTTATGCTGATCTTCCTGACATGCCACACATCCTCGTGCTGCTAGCTGTGTGCATTCTGTTCTTTGTCTGCTGGAGACTCTATTTTACATCTTCTGATGGAGCATTTTTTCAGGTGCAAGGGAAGAGCAGTGGGTCTGGTATTGCAGGTCTTGTGTTTGCATGCACATACACAGATGTGTTTATTTAACAGATTACCAAATAACAGCTGAGGATGCTCTGCGGATGGCTGTTCCTGTGGCCTGCGTGCTGATCATGGCAGTGTCCGTCAGTTGTTACTTCTGTTTTACCAAGTATGTGGCATACACTTCACAGGTCTTATGGAGTAGCAGTTTGCACAGGTATCAGAGTTGCTTAGCATGTAGCAGAACAGGAATCTAGTGTTTTGTTTTCCCTCAGCACGTCCATCTTGCTCTCTATGAGCAAACATCTCACAAACAAATTATTTGCACCCTGTCCTTTGAGCAGATAACAGAATATTCCCTGTTAATCCTACCAGAATGGGTTGGTTACAGTGTCAGAACAGGATGCAGTTACAGAGTTTGTTGGTTTTCAGTCCTGTCTTTGCTGGAGTTCCAGTAATGATGGTTCGATATCTGCATTTTTAATACTTTGTTTTAGTGGAAATGTGAAAGCCAGGCCCTGTTTTGCCCATCAGTTCAAATATGATTGGAAGGCGTGGCTGGAGAAACAAAGAACAAGCACTTCCTCTTGATGCAGTGCAGGTGGTGGATAGGGAGAGAACAGAAGAGAGAAGTGTGAACTGATGGAACCAAAATGCAGGCAGAGAAAGTAATTTTAATTGTTCTCTTGCAGAGTGAAGAAAGAATGGTGGGATCAAATCCCAAATCCAGCAAAGAGCCATCTGGTTGTAAAAAATGTCAAGGTAATTTAAAGACTTTTTCTGATCAGCAGTAGAACGTGCTGTAGTGCTATTGTCTGTCTACTGCAGCTCACACATGTCCTAAATCTCATTCCTGTCTTTATTAGTTTTCAGTTTTGTGTTACATTGATGAAATTAAGTTCCCTTTCCATGACTTAAAGCAGAGTCACATGGAAAACAAAAGGTAAGTAGTATAAAGGAAAAAAACCCAAACACAAGATCCCAACAAGTCCTCTGCTTCAGTGTGAAATGTTAACTGTCCTTTCTGTTTTACTTCCACACCCAGAAGTTGCACAGACTGTTTGTCTCAGAGGTCGTCAAGCCATAACTTCAAGGGAAATGATAACATCAGAAGTGTTGAGAAATCTTGCAGTTGCCATGGCAAGCCTGGAGAGTGGTTTCCCAAAGGCAGAGGTGCAGTTTTAACCCCTGAGGCAGTTCCAGTGGAGTCTGTAGAAATTTGTGAGTGTTTAACAGAGATGGAGGCTGACAGCCAGGAGGAGACCAGCGACCAGCTGCCCGTGTTTGAGCCTTGTGAGGGCAGTGTTGATGCTTTCAGAGAACACAATGAAGCCATAGCTAGGATGTTCAGTGATCTCCTGGCAGATGAAAACAGTGTGCAAGACCCAGACATTACCGGAGGTGAGAATAAAACTTTTGAGAAACTGGAGTCAGAAAATGCATCACATCAAAGTCCAAAGGAAAGCACCACCCAGCATCAGCAACCCTTTGATATTCCTCATACAGTCTCCCTTTTCACCAGAGTTTCTCAAGAGGACTACAGTTGTAGTACAGCCAGCAAGAAGTCAGAACAATCAGAAAAATCCTTTGACTCTGGCTATCGAAGCTATCAAAGCTCCAGCATAAATTCTGTTTCTCTGGATGCAGGAAGTCTTCAATGTACAGTTCACCAAGGCCTTTTTCCGTGCAGTTCTGGGAGTCAGCATGATTCACGTGTTCTGATCCAGAGATCTCCAAATACAGCATCCTGTAGGACCAGAGAAGACAGTACAAGCAGCTTTGCACACAAGAGTTTTGATCCCCTTGTGTCTCCATCCATGAGGCTGTGTAGCTCTGCCTACAAGAGCTGTGACACCCTTATGTCCCCATCTGTGGAGCCCTGTAGCTCTGCATACAAAAGCTTTGATGTTCTTGTGTCTGCATTCAAGGAACCAAGTAGCTCTGCCTATAAGAGCTTTGATACTCTTCTGTCTCAGTCTGTGGCTAACAGCAGCCTGGCTCTGTGTTTTGAAAATGTGTGCTCCTCTCTGCCTTTGGCGAAGATTTTAGGGACACCAGAACTTAGCTGCAGAGATCAAATTTACCAACCCCCTAGCAGTGGGATGTGTTATGCAGGCTGCAGATCTTCCTGCATTGAGCTTGGTTTTCAAAACACCTCTTCAGAGCAGACTGGTTTTCCATCTTCCTTCACACTTGCAAATGACAGTGCTCCGGCCTTCCTGCCAGAGCAAGAAATGCACAAGCAAGTAACATACCAAAATGTTCATAAGAAAGCCTCTATAATACCTTGCCCCACTGGACCTCAACCATCTGGTTGCCAACCTTTTGATAATGCAGTGAAATGCAGTGGCACATGCTGTGACAATGCCAGGGAGGGTATCTCTGGCTCACTGTTCAAACCTTTTGTTCATCTTTTGTATAGCAACCTGGGAGAAGCACTGCCAGATCCCATCTGCATTACACCTGACCAGAGGACAGATGACCACATGTGTTTGGTTGTGCAGCATTTTGACTGCAGCATTGCCCCACATTTAGCCTCCAGTAAGAGTGTTAAACAGACCAGTGATGGTAGCCTCCAGATCATCAGCTCTGATGAGCTGCCTGCAGAGAGCAAAGATGAAAACAGTGGCAGAGAGGAACAGATTTTGTGTTTGCTGGAGCAGAGCTGTCGGGATTTTAACAGCAGAGAAAGAACTGCAAAGGGGACAAATCCTAACAGTTGTAGCTCTGCTAGACAAGAAGTGCAAGAGAGAAGCAGTAGTGGGCTAAGTGCTGACTTTCGCTGCCACACATATAAGCACTTAAGGGAACTTGGAAAGGCAGGGGAGAATAAAGAGGTGACGCAGCATGCAGCAGACAGGAAGTGTGGCTCAGCAGCTGCCTTACCAGAGGAGTCACTGGACAGCACTGGGCTAAACTTAGAAAGAAAAACTGCAGAGCCCCTGCAGCTCCTGGTCTCAGACAAGTCACCCCCTCCTCTTTTTGTGGACAGCTGTCCTGATTCTCACATCATTCACAGTGAGGGCTCCAAACTGGCACCTGCAGTTGGGAAAAGACCAGTAGAACTACTGAGGGAAAATGGGAAGGATGGGAAAGAGATGGAATCTGTACAAGGCCTTGCCCAGGAGGACAACTGCTACATGAAGGTAGCCTAGCCACACTTGTCAAGACTAATCCAAACCAGTCTTGGGAAGTAAACTGTCTGGCAAACTGAAATGTTGTTTGTTCTTCCAGTCTTGTGTGAAGCACAGGCTGCTGCCATTCAGACACACATTTCCTGGGTTAAAGCCCTGGTGCCTGCTGCAGGGTCGGCAGCCATCGGTGGTGCGGGCCCCTGGGGGACAGGAGGGGTTGGCACCTCCCCATTGCAGCTCCAGCTCTCTCCAGGCAAAGCCAGAGCTGAAGTTCCTCTGGCTGGGATTGTTCTCTGAAAGCAAGCAGTAGGAGTTCTTGGGACAGTTCCTGGTGTCATTGCCTCGTCTCTCTGTGTTGCTTGGGAAGCTCTTGAAGATGCTGGGGAAGGTTGTACTGGATGACCTTGGAAGGGGCCTTCCAAGTCAGACCATTCCATGATTCTGCGAAGGTGTCGACACAGCAGGAAGCAGGACACAGGTGTATGTCAGAGGGGAAGTGGCTGACTTGCACTGACAGCATCACACAGCTTCTGTAATTTGTGTATTGAGGAGGGAGGAGACTTGTCCTGTGTGCAGCTCTGTGTTTCTGTCCTTGCTCAGGCAAGACCTGAAATAAAGATAATTGTCATTTGTGCTTAAACTATGCTATTATTGATGGCTGGCTTCCAGCAGAGAAGCAAGCAGAGTTACTTCAATCTTCCACAGCTGTAAATGGAATTGTATATTTCTAAGCAGTGTTTTCCTATGAAGCTTATCCAGTTCATTGTCAGAATTCCTAAACTGGTGTTTAGCTGCTTGCTCTTGTCCAGTCAGAAAGGGAATCACAGCCACAAGGCAGCAAATGATTCTTGTTAGATAATTATTCTAAAAGTTTTACTCATGGTTTGAGCTGTTCTGGGGCATTGTTACATGTTTTGGTATGGTAAATTCTGTTCTGGTGTGCTGGCAGTGGCACAAAGAACCATCAGGCAATTTGCTGTGTGTTAAAGCACAGAGATGGGCCCTCGTGTCTTAGGGAGCCTGACTTGCACTGCCCTTCACCAGGAAGGATCCACACAGGAACCGGTTTGATGTGTTTTATAGGTAAGATTTTTGTCCTGCAAAGGTATCCTCCCCCTTTGTCTCACTGTTTGTCTGGTGAAGTCCAGCTGTAACTCTTGGAGAAGGGGGAGCCCTGTTCCTGTGCCTTTGCCTAACCTGCAGTGGTGATGAACACCATCAGCTCAGCCCTGCCCTGTGCTGGGTGCAGCATGTCGCTGCCGCGGCAGCAGAGTTGATGTGCCATGTTCCCCTGTCACTTCTTTGACCACCTAGAGCTGCTGCCAAACTACAGAACACAGATTTGTGGCCTAGGATGGGGACCTGCCCAGGGTGTGGGGCAGTGCTGACTTGGGGTTGGCTGCCAGGGCTGCCAGCAAGGCTGTTGGCCTGAGCCACTCCTCAGGGGCTCAGCTCATGCTGGTGAGGGCAGCTGCTGTCCTGAGACAGGAGCCTCTTGAAGGCTGGGATTGTCCAAGCCTGTTCTTTTTAGCTGCTGCGGGGCTCATTTAAGGACAGAGAATGACTGATCATAGTCAGTGGATTTTCAGTGTTTTCCAGGAGGTTTTGTAAGACTGTGGTGCAAGTGGAGGCTTGTGCCACGTTTAACCCTAGTTTTAATGTAATCTATTACTCAATCACTCCATTTCCACATTTTTCTTACCTGGCTGCCTACCAGATGTTAGTAACCTGCCTCACCATGAGTGAGATGGGTTCCCAAGAAGAGCAGGTGTGTTCCCAGGTGAGGAGAGGCTGGTTCTGGTGCTTCGCTTTTGCTCTGCAGCCACTGCCCCAGCTGTGCCTCTTGTGCTGTCTCCTCTCAGAGCAGCGTTAGCTCTGCTCCCACATGGGAGAGTTGCTGGCAAGCTCCTGCCAGTCACAAGGCTTGTCACCACCTGTGGAAGATCAACAGTGACCTCAGGACAAGGCTGAGACCAGTATGGAGCAGAGGTTTGAGTATGTGGGGTGAAGTTCTTGGGGATAGAGACAGTTTGATTCAGGGTGAAGGAGAAACCAGCTCTTTAAACAGCTCATCTCTTTGTCTTGGTTTGGGACTCTCTGTTGTTCAGGCAGGGTGCAAGGATGTCCAAGTGCTTGTCCATCATGAGCTGTAAATTTTGTAAGAAAATAGATTTAGGTGTGTTATTGTAAGTGACATGGCCAAAGGAACAAAGAATGAGACAACCAAATGAGTGGGGCTTGCCTTCCAGAATCCTGCTCCCTAAGTTTACTTCTGGCTGTGAAATAATCATAGAATCATAGAATGGTTTAGGTTGGAAGGGACCTCAAGGATCATCCAGCTCCAACCCCCTGCCACAGGCAGGGACACCTCCCACTAGAGCAGCTCGCCCAAGGCCTCATCCAGCCTGACCTTAAACACCTCCAGGGAGGAAGCATCCACCACCTCCCTGGGCAACCCATTCCAGTGCCTTACCACCCTCACTGTAAAGAACTTCCTCCTAACATCCAGTCTAAATTTCCCCTCTTCCAGCTTATACCCATTCCCCCTCGTCCTAACGTTACTAGACCGTGTAAATAGTCCCTCCCCAGCTTTCCTGTAGGCTCCCTTCAAATACTGGAAGGCCACTATAAGGTCTCCTCAAAGCCTTCTCTTCTCCAGGCTGCAGAGCCCCAACTCTCTCAGCCTGTCCTCATAGCAGAGCTGCTGCAGCCCTCTGATCATCTTCGTGGCTCTCCTTTGGACCCGCTCCAGCAGTTCCATGTCCTTCTTGTATTGGGGGCTCCAGAACTGCACACAGTACTCCAGGTGGGGTCTGAGGAGAGCAGAGTAAAGGGGGAGAATCCCCTCCCTTGCCCTGCTGGCCACACTGCTCTTGATGCAGCCCAGCACAGGGTTGCTGTCTGGGCTGCATGTGCACACTGCCGGCTCATGTTGAGCTTCTCGTCGACCCAGACCCCCAGGTCCTTCTCCTCAGGGCTGCTCTCAGCCATTCACCACCCAGCCTGTATCTGTGCCTGGGATTGCACCGACCCAGGTGCAGGACCTTACACTTGGCCTTGTTAAACGTCATGAGGTTGGCCTGGGCCCACCTCTCCAGCCTGTCCAGGTCCCTCTGGATGGCATCCCTGCCCTCCAGCAAGTCAGCTGTGCCACACAGCTTGGTGTCATCTGCAAACTTGCTGAGGGTGCACTCAATTCCTCTGTCCATATCACTGACAAAGATGTTAAAGAGCACTGGTCCCAGCACTGACCCCTGAGGAACACCACTTGTCACCGGTCGCCAGGTGGACATTGTGCCATTGATCACCACCCTCTGCATGCGACCATCCAGCCAATTCCTTATCCAGTGAGTGCTCCACCCATCCAGTTTGTGCTTTTCCAGTTTGGTGACCAGGATGTCATGTGGGACAGAGTCGAATGCCTTACTCAAGTCAAGGTAGACGACGTCAGTTGCCCTTCCCCTGTCCATTGCAGCTGTGACTACATCATAAAAAGCCACCAAATTTGTCAGGCATGATTTGCCCTTAGTGAAGCCATTGCTGATTGCCGCCAGTCACCTCTGCCTGGTTTTCCATTTGCTTTTGTAGAGCCTTCAGGAGGATCTGCTCCATGATCTTTCCAGGCACAGAAGTGAGACTGACTGGTCTATAGTTTCCAGGGTCATCCTTTTTAATGTGACAATACTCCCTAGTGAATAGGGAGTGAGATGACAGTTTGCTTTCTCCTAACTGTGTCTTCTGCAGCAAAACTCCTCAGGGGGTGTGGTTCATACAGTTTTCGTTCTAGCTCTGACAGCAGTGTTTGCAGTGACCAATGGTGCATGCAGTTGCTCTCCCAAAGAGTAGGTGGTTTTGACTAGTGCTCAGGGCAGCAGGCATGCAGACTCAGATCACTTCACAGAATCACAGAACATTAACGGTTGGAAGGGACCTGCAGAGATCATCCAGTCCAACCCCCCCTGCCAGAGCAGGATCACCCAGGGTAATCTACACAGGAATGCATCCAGACAGGTTTTGAAAGTCTCCAGAGAAGAACACTCCACAACCTCTTTGGGCAGTCTATTCCTGGGTTCTGTCACTCTAACTGTAAAGAAATCTCTCCTCACATTGAGGTGAAATCTTCTATGTTCAAGCTTGTACCTGTTGCTCTTTGTCTTATTGCTGCAGACCACCGAAAAGAGATTGGCTCCCTCCAGCTGACACCCACCTGTTGTGATTTAGGAGTTCCCTCCACCCCAGATTCACCAGACTGAAGCTATGTTTTACAGTGTAGCACAAATGTACAAGCATATATACAGATCTTCACAATTATATACAAGTTAAAAGGCATGCAGAAATAAATCCTTCCCTAGCAGCCAGACTGCCCAGGAGGGCTCCTGACCCACCCCCCCCTTCCCCCCTCACCCCTTATCTCAGAAATAACCAGATCAAGCTCTGTATAGCTCACATGATAGATCTGCAGAGATCTGAGGTGAGATGTCAACAGCCAACAAGGAGTAAGGAGATTAGATCAGGTTACCATGCAGAGGAGTTAAAGCAAGATGCAGCCAGACACGCAGACCGAAGTAGTAGTGAGAATCGAGTGCCTTATCTTAGGTTTTGACTATTTATGTCCCTCAGCAGAACACATGAGCAATACAGACATCATTGTTGTTTTCACAGCCAATGATCTAATTTCTCTCATTAAAATATTCCAGTTACCCCCAAACCAGAACATCACCCCTCAGATATTTGTACACGTTGATCAGATCCCCTCTCAGCCTTCTCTTCTCCAGCCTAAACAGCCTCAGGGCTCTCAGTCTCTCTCCACAGGGGAGATAGTCAAGTCCCCCAGTCATTCTCATGGCTCTCTGCTGGACTGTCTCCAGCAGGTCCCTGTCTCCGGAACTGGGGAGCCCAAAACTGGACACAATATTCCAGGCGTCATCCCCTCTGCAGACTGCCAAGTACTGGCTCTGCTCCAGGCTCGTGCGTGGTGATGCATCACACCCTACCTAGGACTTCAGTTTGGTTTTTTTTCCACCATGCTACTCTGACTGAAGCAGCAGTGTCATGCCACCAGCTATTCATGGGGCGCTGCAGCTATAGCACATAGCCCTTGGTGCTCTCTGACTAAGCTGCAGTGACAAGTTTGGAAGCCAAGCAACTATTCAGCATGAGCTTGCTGACAATCAGAGCCATGAGACAAAGAAGCTGTTTGGTTTCCAGCTGTAGGATTATTGTCTCTCAAAGGAGACAGCTCTAAAAGAAAGGAAGAAAAACAGACGACTGAGGAAGAGGACACTTTACAAGTACCTCATTGCCAAAACCAAAGTTAAAGCTCACTAAATTGCAGAACCTCGGTGTGTTCTCCCACAGTGCCCAGTAACAGCCAGTAGCATCACATCACCCTGCTTTGCTAGCTCCTGACTGTTGTCATTCCTTTGGCAAGCTGAGAAAGCCATGCTGTGAGGGAATTTACATCTCTTTGCTCTGTTTGTCCCTTGTGTTGTCCTGCTTCCATTCTGCTCCTTCTGTGACTTTCTACAACGTGGAAGTTTCCACACAGTCACCTTCTACTCCTTTCAGCAAGATTTCAGGATGAAAGAGAGGAGAAGCTGGCTACAGCCCTAGGCGAGCAGGGTGGGGAGCTGATGCTGAGGCGTGTTTGGGGGTAGGGGGTTGCTGTTCCTCTGCTCTTAGAACAGTTGCTGTAAGACACAGGCCATCTACGCAGCAGCCCTAACATCCTGTGCTCTGCAGAGGCAGCTGCATTGCCATCAGCCTCTGGCCCACAGCCTGGTTTTGACAGAGGATGTCTTCGAGTGACCTGCCCCAGGCTGTGGAGCGTGGCAGGTGTCCTAAGGAGCTGCAGTCCCAGTTTATTGATAGATCAGTTTATTGATGGATCAGCTGCTTCCCTGGTCTTGTCTGTGTTCTGTTGCATAAGAGCAGGACATTTACAGCAGTGTGGTATTTTTCTTCTGCTTGAAGGTTACTGAGTCGATGACTAATGTATTGTTGGGACTTTCCTACTTGCTGCTATTTCCCCAGTTCTTTGACACAGGGGAATTTACCAGAAGCTGAAGAGTTTGAGGTTGGCTGCTTCTGCCCAGCTCAGCCACTGCTGGTTTCACTTACAATGAGCCACCTACACAGCTTGAGAATTGTAACAGGATAAGAAAGCACTGCACTGCCTTCTGAGGGTAGAGTTTCCACACCTGGCTCAGGCTTGTAACCAGTCCCCAGGTCTTGTCTTGATGCCCTAGAGAGTTGCTGAGAATTAGCTCTGCCCTGGCCATGGCTGGCCCTAAAGTTAGCATTCTTGGCCCTTGGCAAGTGGTCAGTAGAGGTCTATAGAATCTGGCTGTGGCAGGCTCATGCTGTGCTGCAGTCACTAACCAGTGCATGTGTCTGACAAGCTCTGGGTTTGAAAGGTGCATGGGGTAGTTCATTGCTGGGTGGGCTAGTCCCCCACTGCTGAGCCGAGGCCCTCCAGAAGCATTTAGTAAGCTCCTTCACAAGACAAGCAAGGCAACAGGGCCATCAACCTGCAACACCATCCCACGAGTCTCTGGGACCAGATGGCAGTATGACAGCCATCTACAAGAAGGGCCAGAAGGAGGATCCAGGAAACTCCAGGCCTGGCAGCCTGACCTCAGTACCAGCAAAGAGTATGCAACAGTTCATCCTGAGTGCACTCACATGGCCATGCAGGACAACCAGGGCATCCATCCTTGGAAGAGTTCAAGAAACATGGGCATGGCACTTGGGGACATGGTTTAGTGGCCATGGTGGTGTTGGGTCAATGGTTGGACTCGATGCTCTTAGAAGGCTTTTCCAGCTGAAACAATTCACTGATGATTCTATATGCCCCAACATATTTCAAGGTGCCTCTCATAACTGCCCATTTGTCCATCCTGCCAGCATAGCCCTGCCAGCGCAAGGAGAAGCCACCAGGACTGCATGCTCTGGGCTTGGCATGGAGTCAGCAATCCTGCTCAAGTCTGTGATCTGCCGTGTCAGCATCTCCTGTAGCTCACTGCATGGAGGCAGCTCAGCTTTTGCTTTGAAAGTGCTTCCAGAGCTGGAGGTTGGAGGTAGTTGCTGTGGTTTCACCCTGCAGAGATGCCAGAAGCTGTCCAAGACATGCTCAAGGCTGTATGCAGCCCCAGGGGTGGAAGACTGCTGTAAGATCTTGGCCAGGCAGCATGGGTGGGGTGTGCTAGTTTTGTCAGCTGTGGTAAGACAAAGAGTCAGGAGGCTCAGGTGAGGCTCTTGCCATAAAGAGCTGTACAGCAGCAGCAGAGTTCTGCTTTTTGTGCATACCTGCAAGCAGACACCTCGGGGTGAGCTGATGGATGTGATGGATGTTGGCTCTAAATGAGATGCAGGAATGGAGGAAGCAGTTCTGCCAGCACTGCTGACTCAGGTGAGCACTGTGTGATTGTGTGCTGGACTTACCGACCTCAATTCAGAGCCAGTGCTTTTTGGAAGCACAAACACAGACAATGTGACCTGGGACCAGTCCAAGAATGGCTCTGGTAGGAGAAGATGGAGAGGATGGGAAGCATCAACTGAACAGACAGCAAAAGGCAAGTGCTTAGTCTGTGGAGCTGCAGGACCCCAGCTGTGGTGTGGAGGGTGTGGAGGGAGAGCAGGCATCCCTGTGGGCCTGATGTATGCAGTGTAGGGAGGCATCTGTGGAGTGCTCTGGGTGCAATTTGCATGGTGCATATGAGGGTGGTGAGTCTGAGAACTGTTTCTGTTCCAGATGGTCAGGGTGAGTTCACAGGCACAGTCATTCCTGTTTCTATTTACCAGCATGAGTCTGGTGATTTCCTAAGAGAAGAGGAGAGCCTCTGTGATCCTCTTCACTCGAGCAGGACGGGTACAGGGCTCTGCGAAGGTAAGCCCATTGCCCTGGCAGGAGCCAGGTGGACGTCCTCCTGCTACAGCCTTTGTACAGAATTGGTTCGGATTTGATGTATATTGGGGAGAATAAGAGGCTGAGCCCAGCATTAGTGTCTACAAAGATAACTGGCAAAGGCAAAAGGGAGGCAGGAGGGCAGGGTGCTGGGGTCTCTGTAGGTGACAGTCAGCATTCACCAGACCAAAAGCAATGTGCTCCTTCCTCTGTGCAACATCCTGTGTCCCCTCACAAACTGCCAGCTGCGGAGCTTTGTTGTTTTTCAACCTGCCTCTTTGCTGACTAACACCTCCGCTTTCTGCCTGCCTCATTCATGTTTTACCCCATTTCCTGAGCTTTGAGGTGGTTTCTTCTGTTGCCTTCTCTTCCAGTAGGACACTGCTACTCGTCTCAGATGTTCTGCCATTTTAAAGTCATTACTTAATGTATGATTATCTTTCTCCTGAATGTCACCAGCCAGTAAAGGTGTCTTTGACTCCAGAGTTATACCCAGCTTGTATCTTTGCTGATGCTGAGTATATTGTTATCATTCCACTGGGACAGGAAGAAAATACAGAGGTAGTACTGCTTGTGTGAGCCCTTTTACCCACATCATGCGCTTAACTACAAGAGTGACTAATTCTTTTCTGGTGAAAGAAATTGTCACCTCTGATTCTATTTCCTGTGTCTCTGTTCTCACTGATAAACACATACAGGTGTTGCCCTTCTAGTAATGGCAAAAGACCTTTGGGTCAACAATAACTTCAGGAGAATCTACCAAGCCCTCCCTGGTGTGCCTCTCACACTTGCTTCTTGGTGAATATAGTGAAGGCAGGCTGGACTGAGATTACAGCTGAGTGAAAGCAGTTCTCTCTTCTACCGAATCAATGTAAGTCCCTGGAAGCTGAACTGCTCCAGCTTTCCAGGTGCTTTACCTTGGGGGCTGGATTCTGCTGCTCTGAAGTGCCATAGAACCTCAGGTGTAGAGAAATGAGTGCCCACACAGCAGAGTAGCTGTAGAGCTGTGTGCTCTTGGAGACAGACACTGCACACCAAGTCCCCTGGCTTTCTTTGTTCCATGTAGATGTGCTCCAGGTGGCAACAAGTGTGTGGGCACCCACAAATCCTGCCTCCTGCCTTGTGTGGGAGCGAGGCCACCTCCCTGCAGTGGTGTGAGGGCTGGTGCTGTTGCCCTGGTCCCAGGGGCCAATATGAGGAAGCAGAGCACAGAATTACTTAGCTGACTCCAGTGTGGTGTGCACTGTGTTTTATAACTAAGGTTAACCATTTAACGCCTTGATACTGATGACTTCTTGCTCTAACTCTGCCAGCTCCACTATGACCTTTTAGATCTGAGGCTTGTGAATTTTTAACTACCCTCCCACATTTTTCTCACATGAGAGCCAGAGAGCAGAGCAATACTGTAATAAATGTTCTGTGGGTGTTTGGACATGAATTCATTGCCTCTTTTGCTCACCACATCCTTCCATCAGCACAGTAATACTGCTACAGGGCTGACGTCAAGCACTGAGTGTGGTGAGCATTCCAGCATGCTTCAGTCCTTGGTGAGGCAGAGGAGGCTGGGCTCTTGCTGATGAGGTCCATTTGCTGCCCAGCTCTGGCACATGCAGTACCTGCAGCCAGTGATGATTTAGCCAGGCTGGCCATAGGAGTGTTGGAGGGCTGAAATGGACAGCTGAGAGGATGGTGCAAGGTAATGTCCATGTTTCCACCAATTTTCCCTGCTGCCAGTTTCTTGCTGCTTGCTATCTGTGACTTCACTGTAAATCCTTCTTAGAGCTGATGGGGTCCTTGTGCCCCTGCTGCCCCTGCTGTTGGCCTCTACTGAATGGGCAGCTAGACCACCCTCTGTCACCCGTTGGCTCTCTGACTAGGTGGCACTGCAGACAGAGAATGGAGTCTTGCCAGAAAGAAAGATCGGGTTAGCAAGAGGCTGACACTCTTTTTTTGCTTAGCCACAGCTGTGGCATTTATGTTCTCATGCTTGGAAATACCGACTTTTGTGTTGGATTGGGGTTGGGGTTTATTTTACCTAATCTGGATACCTTAGAGACATCATCCATCTTTGGCAGGTTTTAGCACAGTATTTCTAGGTCCTTCATAAAAACAGTCTTCATAAATGTCTGTCTCTGTATGGTCCCATTTCCTCTTCTCTGGTGTCTTTCAGCCCTGTGGCATTGCCCATCTGTACACTGGCTGATCATTTATTACAGTGCTCTCACTCATGTGCCCTAGGATACTGCAGTGGTTTGCAGCAGTGGTGCTTAGCAGCTGTGTGGTGCCTGGCATTTAGCCAGAATTAAGTGCCTGTGTTGCCAGGATGCATGAAGCTGTATCAAAGTCCCCAGTTCAGACAGAGAAACAAAAAAGAGATGGTAGAAAGGACTTGAGGCTAGGTTGGACAGGGCTGTGTGCCACCTGGTCCTAGTGCAAGGCGTCCCTGCCCATGGCAGAGGGCTTGGAAGTAGATGATCACTAAGGTTCCTATCAATCCACACCAGTCTGTGACTCTGACTTTTCTAATGCCAGGCAAGAGAGTGAGTTCCAGCCTCTGCTCATTGCCCACTGCCACTCTTTCCTCCAAGAGAACAATCACACCAAAGACAGAAGCCAGTGGGAGGGATGTAGGGAAGGGGAGGTGTCTTGGGATTGAGGCTTGCCAAGAGCCCGACTGGAGGGAGCTGTCCATCTCTGTGATGCCGTGAGGGCTTCCAGACATCTCAAAGTCCACAGAGAGACTGCTGCAGAGCTGCATCTGTCCAAGCTTTTCTGCACACACATCATATCCTGTGATAGCAACCCAGAGCACAGCCAGGGGGCCAGTCACATGCTGTGCTGGCACTTTCTGCGGTGCTCCCAGAGGCAGCAGTCCTTCCCCACCACACTGAGCAGAAGAGCTGTGTAAGACAAGTGTTGGACTAATCTGTCGGTACTGGCAAGGGTGAGAAGTAGGATAGTGGAGTCCCAAGCGAGGAAGTATCCCCTCCTTGTTTCACCTGTGTTAGCAGATCCTCCTACTTCTCTAGTGTATTTTTGCCACTGTGCTTTTATTCAGGAAGCTTCTTTCTAGGTTGCAATCTTGTATGTTAAACTCTCTCCAGTGTGAAATGGCAGCCCCTGGTATCTCCAGAAGACATCTTCCTGATGAGCTGCCTGGGCTCATTGCTTTGATTTTTTCCCTGCTTAGTCCTTCCTGTCCCATTGGACTGATGGTACTATGCTGTCAGCAGAGGAAAGGAAACAGGGAATGCACTTGAAAGCCACTGTTCAGTCAAAACAGCACCAATGGCTTCCCTTGCATCACTCTATTTACACAGGAATGGGGGAGTTACTGAAGTGTCCTGAACATGAAACACTGGGGACACTGCCAGTAG
Source organism: Tricholaema leucomelas (assembly GCA_013400475.1). Taxonomy (NCBI): domain Eukaryota; kingdom Metazoa; phylum Chordata; class Aves; order Piciformes; family Lybiidae; genus Tricholaema lacrymosa; species Tricholaema leucomelas. Next base: position 22,384 of record WAAF01010298.1, on the reverse strand, counting down.
GATTCATGGAATCATAGAATCAACCAGGTTGGAAGAGACCTCCAAGATCATCCAGTCACACCCATCACCCAGCCCCATCCAGTCATCTAGACCATGGCACTAAGTGCCTCATCCAGGCTTTGCCTGAACACCTCCAAGCACAGCAACTCCACCACCTCCCTGGGCAGCCCATTCCAATGCCAATCACTCTCTCTGCCAACAACTTCCTCCTAACATCCAGCCTAGACCTGCCCTGGCACAGCTTGAGGCTGTGTCCCCTTGTTCTATTGCTGGTTGCCTGGGAGAAGAGACCAACCCCACCTGGCTACAGCCTCCCTTCAGGTAGTTGTAGACAGCAGTGAGGTCTGCCCTGATTCTCCTCTTCTCCAGGCTGCACACCCCCAGCTCCCTCAGCCTCTCCTCATAGGGTTTGTGTTCCAGGCCTTTCACCAGCTTCATCACCCTTCTCTGGACACATTCCAGCACCTCAACATTTCTCTTGAATTGAGGAGCCCAAATGAGCCCTGAATCTGCAGAACTCTCTGAGGACCTAATCCTTCCTTCCTCTGAAGGGAGGGCCAGTGAGTTGCCTTTCTTGGCTTTATGGGGTGGCCAGGACTGTGCAGCATGATAGGCACAAAGCAAGTGACACTGAGATGTATTTCTGCAGGAAGCCACAGTACCAGGCAGCACTAGTCCATCCTGCAGTCCAGAGCATCTGTTGAGTTCAGTGAGAGAGCTTGGAGCCTGGGGAAGAACAGCAGCAGCCCTGAGAACTCTCTCCAAGTGAGAACAGGCCTATTTGGGCAGGTCATTAGCATCCTAAACTGGAGGACCCTTGAACACTGAGGTCATCAGCAATAGCTTCCAGGTATTGTGCAGGGAGGAAGACAACTCAAAAGGCAGGAGACAATGGTGTGCGTCCTGTCTCTAGGGATGAGACCCTGCAGACCCCAGTGGCTGCTCCTGCAGCACAGCTCCCGTTCAACACGCTGCAAGAAACAGGCCCTCAGCCTCACTGCTAGGCAGTCATAGGCAGGTGCTGCACCAGGGGATGTCCATCTCCAGGACATCTGTTTCTGTGGTGCAGCCAAGTCTTGGTATGAAGTCAGGTGAGCAGATTTCAGGTGGCAGGATAACAGGTAGTGGTATGGTTTTCACACGAAGAAAACTTGTAGAACTGGGACCCAAAAGATCCAGAAAAGATGTTTCCACATGGAAATCTATGATGCAGAAAAAAGACCTGGAGCACGAGGAAAGAGTTTTTGTTCCACCACTTGCAGCAGGCGAGGAGGCTGGCAGAGTGCCTGGGGCTCCTTGCTGAGGAGGAGCCTATGCTTCATCTGCAGGACCTTTGCCCTGGCAACAGGTCCTGGAGAGGCCTGGACAGTCTAAAGTGAGGCAACAACAGCATGGCTGCTCCCAGCACAGGGCTGAGGTGCTGCAGCCGTGAGGTGTTTTGTGGCACCTCCTGACTGAGCCTTGCTGATCTCATCTGGACACTGTGGTGCCTTGAGAACAAGTCTTTAAGCTCACACAGGACTGCAGGGGCTTTTGGTGACTGCCAAATTTATTTTGGTTTCATTATTTGAGTAAACTTGGGAAATTTTTAAGCACCACAAACTTTCCCCAGTGAGAGGGGCCTCTCTGGCACTTACTCTGCTGAATGACTGAGTGTTTGATGCTGGGGCGGGGAATGCAGAGGCTCCCCAGGACCTGGCCCCTCAATCTGCAGTGGGGCAAACTCCGCTATACACGCTGGAGGATGAAGTGATGGAGAGCAGCCCAGTTCTCCAGGAGAAGGACTTTGGGGGGGCTGGTGGATGAAAAGCTGGCCACAAGCTAGCGATGTGCACTTGCAGCCCATTGGCAAATGGCTTGCCAAAATTGGGAAGTTTACTTTTAGGCACTTAAATGAAAGCAAGGCTAATTCCACCTCAAGCTTTAACATGTGAGGACATGGCTGAGCTGAACCTCCAAGGACTTGGTTGGGACTTTGAAGTTTGTTTTGTTTGTTTTCCAGGGCATACGATCAGAACCAACATGAACAAACTGTGGCTCCAGAGTATTTCCTTCTTCCTTTTATTCCATTACGGTAAGTTCTCAGCCATCTCTTCCAGGCAATGTACTCACAGGATTTATCTTGCTGGCTGTTGATGCAGGCTCTGCTGTGATGTGCATGGCACAAGGTTGCCATGGGACAGCAAGCACCAGAAGAGAGGGTTCCATGGAATAGCAAGTTAGGGAAGAGTCTCCATGGACCTTGGAGGACAGACACAAGAAGGTGCGTGGCTGGACAGAGCTGAATCAGGCTGCTCGCCACTCCAGGGAGAAGCACCAGTGGGGAGAGTGCAGAGGTAGTGCCTGCTGTGCATTGAAGTGGCTTCTGTTGACGTTAGGAGTAGGATTTCCTCCCCTCAAAAGAAAGTACTTCATCATAGGAAAGGTTCTGGAGGCCAGGACTGGAGTATCCTGAAGGCTTATGGCTGCTGTCAGCGGGTCAGCCAGGAGCAGTGGAGTGAAGCTTTCCAGGTCTGAGCCCCTTTGCTCAGGACTGGGCTGTGCAGTCACTCTGCCAATCTCGGTGGTTTTCTCCCAGTGTGCAAGCTTCAGCTGACTCAGAGCTGACTTTCTGAACAGGTCAGCTGGACAGAAACCAGCAGCAACAGTGCTGGGGGCAGTGCAAGCTAAGCATTCTACATTCTGCTTCTAAGCAGAGCATTGGACCTGCTTCAATGCTACAAATCATCAGAAAAGGTTAATTCAGGTTTGTGTCTTTCTGCCATACAGGCCCATTGTCATGTCTAGTGTGAATGTTGTGCAACACAAGTCAGGGAATTACCCTGTACCAATTCCTGTTGGACCTAACTAGATCTTAGTGTTAAAAGCACTTGAATTTTGCCTCTCAGGCTGCCAAGGACAAGACAATTCATCCTAGCTTTAACTGGGCTGAAGACAATTAATTATCTCCATCTCAATAAAAAAACTGTCCTCCTCCTAGTTCCATTAGCAGATTCTTGCCCAAAGATAGGCTTGCAGATTACCAGCTACCTAGGAATAGTTCTCTTCAGCGATAGACAGGATAGGGTAGAACAAAAGAATGCTTATTAGTTATGCTTATTAAAACTGATCACCGCCTCTAAGGGAATGCGGAGGGGGTTAGAACCATGTGTTGTAGGAGAGAAAAGCTAGGCCAAGGCAGAAGAGGTGTGCTCAGGGCTCTGAACAAACACTGCTTGTACCAGGGCCCTCAGAGGAGCCTACTGAGAGCTCAAAATGAGAAGTTAAAACTGCATGAAAACCTCAGAACAAATTTCTGAAGTCAGTGTGAAGTTGAAAAGTCAAAATGATACAAAATACCAACCACATCGTTTGACTCCCTCCCGGTTCGGTAAAGCACAGGCGCGCTCCTGGGGCCATCCCCGGATCTCCTCTGTGGCTGTCCTTTCTCTAGTTTACATAAGGAGCAGCATGAAGTCTACACCTGCCTCGCCTCTGTTGAGAAGCCTCTTTCAGTGGATGTGATCCTCAGCCTGCGCAGGTCGCTTTGCTGCCAGGATGCTCTGTAGGAATCAGAGTAGCTACAAATGTGCAAACTTTTTTTTTTCTTCCCAAGTCCTGTGAAAAGCAAATTCTGAGCCTCCGGAGCTGGGCACAAAGAGAATTGTTGTTGCAGATACCAAGCTGCAGAAAGTAGTAAACAGAGAGAATGGTAAACAAAGAATTCATATACCACTGGTTTTTGAAATGGTCAAAGTGCAGTGTAGAGGACAACCCAAAGCCGAGGCTGACAAAGAGCAGCCCTCGGCTTAGGAAATGGAATCGTGAACGTGCTTGTGTGCCTGTTTCTGGTGGGGTGATCTCGCCTCTTCCACGTGCCAGCAAGCAGAAGTAGTGTGTGACCCTGCTCCGGTGACTGTGAGAGGGCACTGAGAGAGGCCTGCAGATGCAGCCACAACTCAGACGTTTCCTGGCAATTCCTGCATGCCATTTCCTCCCATGGCATTTTCAATTGACTTTTGTTTGCCGCTTCTCTTGCTCTCAATGATTTGCCTCCCTGTAGAGGTGGAACACATCTTATGCTCCAAGACTGGAGACCTTCAGGGAGGCTGACACGGAGCAGTCAGTTTCATTCAGATGTAGTGGGAGCCCTGAGGCCTCCGCTTGCTTCATCATGACAGCTGACGTTGTGTTTTGTCTTTCCAAACTTACAGCTACCTGTTGCGAAAACCTGACCTGTTTTGTGGATTATGTACAGACCCTGTCCTGTGTCCTGAGAGGTGACTTGGGCGCCAGCTCTTACAACCTCACTGCGACATGGTATGTCTCATGAGGATGAGCAAAGTGCAGCCAGATGGAACTTCTGCCATGGCTGTAGAACAGCGGTGTCCTTCTGTCCTAGGTAGAACTCTTGTTCTTGCTGCCATGCTGCTTTTCACTTCTTACTTCACACTCCAGCTATTAGTTGGCTTCTCCCCTGGCTCCCATGTCTCTGCACTGCTTGCCACTCATTGCTGCAATGACTTTCTCTTCTGCCCTGGGGATACCTGGTGAGCACCTTTTCTTCCCACAAACACTTCAGCATCACTTTCATACTTCTCTCAAAAATGCCAAGCTGAGCAAATAGGGGGAAAAAAAAATCTGTCAAAGTTCAAAGGTAAATTTTTGTCTTTTTTTTTCTTACTGATTTCAGTTCCTGGTTGTTCATCAACATCTTAGTCCAACTACAACATGTGGTAGATGTGAATTTATTTGTTTGTTTTGGTGGGTTTAGGCTTTCTGAGGAAGACCCTGAGAATGCTGTGGCTGCCTGCAGTCTCCTGCAACTGTCCAGGAACACAAGTCACACACAGTACATGTGCACTGTGGACATGACTCAGCTCCTGGCAGATGTCAAAGTCCAGGTGGAAATAGACGACAGACAGCACATGATTTCCAGAGACTTTTACATGGCAGATAACAGTGAGTACAAAAAAAGGGGGATTGGATAAATGCCTTTTGGCCTTATGTCTGCTAGGGGAGTCTGGGCAAGGACTGCAGTCAGTGCTGCTTTCAGCTTTGGGCTCCCCAGCTTAAGAGGGACAGGGATCTGCTTGAGAGAGTTCATCAGAGTGCTACAAGGATGAATAGGGGACTGAAGCACTGCGAGAGTCCAGCAGAGGGCTACAAGGATGAATAGGGGACTGAAACACTGCCTGATGAGGAGAGGCTGAGGGACATGGGGCTGCTTAGTCTGGAGAAGAGAAGACTGAAAGGGGATCTAATAAATGTTTATTAGGGTGACCCCTCCCAGGTCAGGAGCGGGGCGACAGGCTCTGCTTACTTGCTCCCTGGGACAGGACAAGGAGCAATGGATGTAAGCTGCAGCACAGGAGGTTCCACCTCAACACAAGGGGGAACTTCTTGACTGTAAGGACCACAGAGCACTGGCACAGGCTGCCCAGAGAGATTGTGGAGTCTCCTTCTCTGGAGACTTTCAAGGGCTGTCTGGATGTGTTCCTGTGTGACCTGAGCTGGATTGTATGCTCCTGCTCTGGCAGGGGGGATTGGACTCAATGATCTCTTTGAGTCCCTTCTAACTCCTGACATCCTGTGATCTGTGATTGAAGGTGGCAGCCAGTGCTGGGGTGCTATGTTTGAGGTGCACTTGTCTACACAGAGCACTGTGCTCTTACTGTGACCAAACTGTGCAAGCACTTGTTCTTGGCTTGAGGCTAAAGGGTGGTAGGAATTGCTTTAATTCCAAATGCCACACAGGAGCCCCAGGAGGCTCTAGCAGGGGACACCTGAACCGGCCTCACATTATTCTGGGTGGCATAAGGTGTTCCAGACACAAAGGATGTAGCACTTTCCCTTTCTGGGGCAGTTGCTAGCCACCTCTTCTGCTTGACAGGAAGGCTAGATGCACTCCTGTAGTGCCTTGGTGGATGGCAGGGGTGCTTAGCCGGGTAGACAGGCATCATGTGGGCATACAGAAGGATTTTCTGCTTGGGTTCTTCTGACATTAAATTGTCTTTCTGATATCTAACATCTCAGGAAACCCCCCAGCCCGATGGGCTGTAGGTTGTGTAGTGGTGCTTTGCTTGTCTCCCTGCTGTCCCCATGCAGAGATGTCATAGCTCAGTCACGTACTATGCAGGCTAGTGCTGGGGTTTGCCCATTACGGCTTCTTGAGATATTAAAGCACCCTACAGGGGACCCAAAAGCTTGTCTCTGAGGCACTGGGGACACAGGGATTTGCAGTGGGTTTGTGTAGTGTCCACGAACATCAACTTTGCCTGGGGCTCTGTTACACCAGTTCTGAAGGTGACCATGATTACCTGAAGCCCTCCTAAGAACAAGGTCCTCCCTGGAGGTCCCTTGTGCTATCTTCTGCTCCTTAGGTGATGAGGAGGTTCAGAGACAGGCAGAAGGTGTATTCTGAGAAATGTGAGCCAAACTTTCCCAAGCTGCTGAGGTGTGAGTTCCTGTGTATGGCTCACGGCTGCTCAGCTTGAGAGGCAGGAATGTTGTGGGCTCACCCCTGCCAGTGCAGCTTTGCTGCATACTTGCTCTGTATTGCTGACACCACACTGAGCTGCCTCTTGTCTGCAGTCATGCTATGCTTCTGTCTTCCAGTCAAACCCCAGCCTCCGTTCAATCTGACTGCCGTGTTCTCCGAGGGTTACAATATTTCCTGGGAAACCATCTACCAGAACTCGCCTTACTACTTTTTAAATGAGGAGCTGGAGTATCAGCTGCGTTACAAGAGGAGGACTGACGCTTGGGAGGTAAGATGTCAGTTTACCACCAAGTAGGATGTCCCGGCCAGGGGGTAGCCAGCACAACCAGGACAGGAGTGGAAGAAGGGTTGTCCAGAGTCAAGAAGAAGAAGCCGTTTCAGCGGTGCTGGGTCTGTGGGGAAGGCTGCTGGTTCGCTTTCTTCTCATGCTGTCTTGCGCGGAGGGATCCCCCAGGGTCTCCTGCAGCTACTCAGCAGCCATGGCCTTGCAGGAGCAGCATGAGAGCAGAGGAGGCTGTTTTGCAGTGCTCCTCGCTGTGCAGCAGCGAGGTTAAGGTGGGAGCTGTCACTGCAGCTCAGAGCGTTCACTGTGGCATCGTTCACAGACTCAGAAGACTAAAGCTGTCCATGACGACAGACGGACACTGCTGATCCAGCCGTGGGAGCTGCAGGCGAACGCTGAGTACGAGCTCCAAGTGCGAGCCAAACCGCGCGAGGACAGCGGCTACGGCGGGGTCTGGAGCGAGTGGAGCCTGCCGCTGGCGCTGACAGCCAGGCCTGCCGGTACGAGCCGCGGCTCTCCTCGCCTCTCGGTTGGTCCAGCGCCAGAGTGCTTCCAACCCTCATCAGTGAGGACAAGTTCTAATTAGCCTAGTGAAGGCAAGGGCGGGTGCCTACCAGGGCAAGGGCGCTTGCTTACCCCTAGGCCTGGGCTGGTACCTCCTGTCTGCACTCCTCGCACTGTGGCCAATGGCAAGAGGGTTAGGTGAGACTGGCTGTAGGCTTGGGTGCCACAGCAGGAGTGGCGTTTCCTCTCTAGTGTCAACTGTCCAAGGTCCTGCTCGCAGCTTTCAGAAGAAGGGGAGACTCAGTAGAGGTGCCTCTACTGCTGGGGCTTAGTATTACCTTCAGTAGGTGGGAGAGTGGATCGTGCTCTGTGGGCTGAATTCTGTGTCTGGACTCTGATGTTTGGTCCTGCTGAGCATGGCTGTTTCATTTGGCAACCACCACTCCAACTCCACGGGGAGTTCACAGTACCTTATGCACAGAAGTGTACTGGTGCTTGTCGTGGTGGAACAAGGGCTATGGAAATAAGGAGTCTGTTCAAACAGTGCAGAGCAGGATGAGTGGTCAATGTCGAAAGCATGTGCTGAGCTGCCCTGCTCCCACTGATCTGCAGCTTGAGCTGAACACACAGTGCTGTGGCAGCGGGGTCGCGCTCTGTTTGCTAAGCATTGTCTGCGTCTCAGGGTGCAGAGTGGAGAGCAGCCAATAAGCACTCATCTGGTCAGTTCCTTTTCTTCCTGTGTCTCTGGCCAGCTGCACTCTTTTCAGGATGGATCCTCTATGGGGATATCCCACAGAGGATTCCGGCAGAGTTGAAAACACCAGGGGTCTTTGAAGCTGGGAGCTGTTGGGTTGTACTGCAGCCAGACCATACGGCAGCTGAGGCACTGCTCCTTTCACTGATGAAGTCTTCTCTAAGCATCCTCATGCAGACCTTGTGGCTGGAGTGCTGGCCCCCAGGGTGACAGCCTCATTGTCCCTAAGAGAAAGACTGGGATAGAAACTGAGAGTGTCTTCTCACCACCCCCTGCATACTGAGCAGGATAGAAATGCAAGGTGAGCCTGGATGACCCTGTCTCTTTCTCCAGCAGTGGCACAGATGACAGGCATGGGGTGGCTGCTGCTCTTGGGTGGTGTTGTGGCAATCACTGCCTCAGTCACAACCATTTTGGCCAAACAGGAGAGGTAAGAATGCTTCAGGAAACTGGAGTAAATGCTTCTGCTCTGTCTTGCTGAAGGTGAGGTGTTCGCACGCAGCCTTCTTTGATCTCGTAAATCCATGCAAGGACACAGCTATGGGCCTGTGAGGACCAGCAAAGCTTGGTACCCAGCTGGTGTACTGGCAGGAGCACCTAGCATTTCTCTGATGCTCTGCTGCCATTCAGTTGACTGGAACAGGACAGTGGCACATGGAGACTGACCAAGGTCTGCCCAGCCTCCCAGGTTGCTCTCTTGGCCCTGTCTGTGCTCTGTAGCTGCCAGATGGGAGCCTCAGCCAGGGCTGGCCTGTCCCTTTCCAAGCTGATACAGACCCCTCTGTGCTGGCTGGGGCCTCGCTGCTGCTCTTGCTAAGGGGTGGGATGTGCACTGCCATGGAAGAGTGCTGCAGGCTGCTGCAGCAATGGCTGGCACGACCCATGGGCACGGGAAGAGTTTAGAGGGCAGAGCTCTGGCTCACATGTACAGACCAGAAGCCAGGCCAGCCCAATGGGGAAGCACCTCCAGCACTTGATGCTCTTTCAGGAAGGAAACAAATTGACACCTCTTTACTTAGTGGTGTGCCCAAGGCCTGATGCTGAGCTCCTTCTCCTCAGAGGCTCACAAGAAAGGCCATTAGATGGCTCTAGAGCAAGAGAGATCCTTGGATCTTAAGGCACCTACTAACTTGTGAGACCAGGCTCAGCAGATGATTTCAGCTGCTTGATCTGGACCCGGAGATGTCTTGCTTAGCATCTGCAATATGTGCTTAACCCCAAAGTCTTTCTCTTTTCTTTTCCAGCTTGTGGAAGAAGGTGGCTTGCATCCCAGATCCTGCTTCCTTTTTTACACCTCTTTATGTGGCACATAATGGAGATTTCAAGGTATAAATGCGCTTCGCAAGCAAGGGGAGCACATAAGAAAGTTAAACCAAAAGACACATCTCGCTACCCTGGGCGAGGAATTTGGATTAGGGCAGTGGGAGAGAGGATCTATCTCGGGGGAGTGACAAACAGCTCCAGGTATAAGAAGCAGAGCTTTCCAGCATCTATTCTGTGCCACAAAGGCCTTTTTGCCAGGGCCATGCTGCTTATTCCCTGTAAGTGCTGTCTCAGTGGGTGAGCTGAGCTCATGTATCATCTGTGAAGCTTGGGAGTCCAAAGGGAGTGGAGAAAGAGATACCAGGACAGTAAGTAGGGCTTTCCAAAGCTCTGGTCCCACACTGCCATCAGGGCTGTGGGACAAAGTTCATTGTAGAGCCAGAATTGAGTCCCACATCAAGCCTTGTAGCTCTCACACAGATGACATCTGTGCCTATCATCTGGGAAGATGGCTGGAGCTTTGGGGGCAGGTAGCTACTGTGGTAGCACAGTGCAGCTGCTTCCCTGTGAAGGAAGTGTCTTTGAGTAACTTTGCCCAATCCTCCCAAATTTGCTTCTGGTTAACACCAGCCAAACACACTCGTTAGACAAAATGGTTGCAAAGGCTGCAGTGTTTGCTGCAGTTCTTCGCATACAGAAGTAAAAGAACATCAAGGATCCATGAACAATGGTTGTATTAAGCTGGAAAGCAACTCTCAGTGCTGTTAACAAACTGTAAAACTGCTGGCACGTGAGTGCAGACTTCACTGCCTCCTTAGGAACAAGTTCCTGTTGTTACAGCAGCACTGATCACAGACACTTCAGTGACTGATTTTTGTTTCTGCTTTTTCTTAGCCCCTCTGGCAGAGGGACACCATCTGGGCACTGATGATTTTCATGTACTTTCCCAGTGCTGCATGACTGATGCTTGTTGCTAGGTTAAGTGGTCTTAGATGGGTGCCATTCAAGCTGAAGTCTTCAGCGGCTGGCTCACTTCCTTCCTGCCTTCCTTCCTCCTTCAGCCCTGTTGTGGCTTCCCGTGTCTGCACCAGAGGGGCACTTCTATCCTCTTGTGAGGCAAGTGGTACCTCTTGTGAAGCAAGTGGTAGAGGTTGCTTTCAGGGAAAGGAACCAGGACCAGGTGGACTCAGTGTGGGAATTCCTGAGAGCTACGAGCTAGCATTCACAGTGGAAGGGGAAGCACTCTGCATATCAAGAGCCTGCTCCTCTCTGAGAGAAGCCATAGGGTTCTCTGCTCTGGAGGAATTACATCTTTGCAAGATTCTAGTGAGGATGGTCAGTGCTGCTGGGAAAGGAATGAGCCTCAGTTGCTAAAGCTGAGTTCTTAATAAATTTGCAGATTAAAGCAGCAGTTGCTTACATAGCCACAGCACAGAATGCACAGGCAGACAGTGTCAGGAGGCTGTGGTGACATCACTGATCCGTGAACAGACTCCATCTGGCAAGAAATCTATCAATGTAAGGCTCATTCAGCTGCATCCTGCCTGCTTCATGGTTAGATTGTGTCTGTGAATAATGATCAGCAAATTATAGCAGCGATGCTCTGCAAACAGCAGTCCTGGATGGGGTAGGAGGCAGTGAGATGGTTAGAAGAAATAAAGACATAAAAAGAGAGGGGAAAGCAGAGAACTAACTGTCTACTACTCCTGTGTCTACATGGGTCCAAAGAGCCACGCTGGGTGGGAATTTGCAAAGAACTGTTGGGGGAATAGGAAATATTCTGGATTTCCTGCTGTTTCTTCAAACAGCCTCTTATCTTTCTGTCCATTACAGCTTTAATAATAAGCTCTTTGTAGCTTAGGTTAGAAATAAACTGAATAGAATTGGTGCTTCCTTTGTAATGAAGATTTTTCCACGCCCTGTGTCAGAGGGTGATAATCTATGTCAAGCTGTTCTCCCTCCAGATACTTGCTTATGTTCAGTTATACTGAGTGCAGTTTGGGACAGGAGGCTGGTACCATCAAGGCAGTCTGACAGCTGTGGAAACACCCAGCTCTCATGCAGCACATAAGAAGCCCTCACGGTGTCTATTCAGTATTCATTAGTGATACAGGCCTGAAGTCTGCTGTGATCTGAGCACCAGATCAGTGACTTCTTCAAAAAGAAGAGAAATTTTTACTTTGCTCTTAGGTCAGAGAAAGCCAGAGTCACCTTACCCCCAGCTGTGATCGAATGCAGGAGGCTTGTGACCTAGAAATAATGGATGGCACAGGGCAGAATGTGATATTAATAGTGATGCAGAAGGGCAAGATTCAATGTGTGGCACTTACTAATAATCTGAGTGTCATCTGCAGCAAGTGGTGGCTACAGCTCTTTTGAGATCTCAATCCCCTTCCAATCCCTGCTTCTTTCTTGTTGCTTTGAGAGAAAAGGCTGGTCTGGGGCATGGTTGAATACAGAAGATTGAGAAAGGCCTTGCCCTGTCCCCATTCCCAGGGAAATTAGGTGAGGAAAGTGACAGAGTAGGGCTGTGTGTGTTGGGTGCAGATGCAGCACGCAGAGAAGGAAGCAATATCCAGGATAAGCTGGCAGGGCAGACTTAGTGGCCTCTGGCCAAAGCACATAAGAATGCTGCTATGGGTGGCATTTTGTGCTGTACAGAGAAAACTGCAAAGCCACACGAACCTGTCTGTTACTTGAATCAGTTGTCCTGCAGCTGCCTGTGTCTGGTAATAACAGCATCTTAGCTCCTGCTATTTTGGAAGAGTTAGTGATTTTAGAGTTTGCCTCTAAAAGTGTAAGTGTGGAACCTCAAACCTGATGGTACTAATCTCTCTCTCTCTCTCTCTCTCTCCCCCTCTCTTTCTCTGTGCATCTTTTGTGCAGAAGTGGGTTGGTGCATCCCATATGAATTTCGTTGAATGGGGAATAGTCCTTCCAGAAGTCCTAGATGTTTACACCATGTGTCCCTCCAGCAGTACTGCGCGGGAGGAGCTGCCCGAGCTAAGAAAAGATCTGCCCTGCAAGCCCTGTGTGTCTTGCCTGACTGCCCCAGGCCAGGACAGTCAGTCCCTGCTGTCTGCTGTGAACAGCAGCAGTGGGACTAAAGACCAGTCATATGGGCACTTGTCCATTGACACTGTGACTGTGGCTGATGGATTTACACCTTGTAACCGCTGCTGCAGCTGTAGCCACATGTACAAGGGACAGGAGCATACCAGTGAGGATGACAGTGCTGGAGAAACTGGTTACCCCAAGGTTAACGTTGATGATGAAGACACAAAGATAGCCAGTGGCTTGCATCTGGCTGACCTGAGTGCACAGGACAAAGTCCTTGCCTCAGGTTTTGTGTCCACAGACCACCTGAGGAGTACAAGCGTCCTAGCCCACCAGCAACTAGAAAGAGCTTTGGAAGGAAGGATAGGGAGCATCCTAGAAGACCTCTGCTTGCAGCCTGATCACTGGGATTTGGAAAATCCAGGTTCTCTGCCTTCTCCTGATGGTGAAAGCGTTTCCTACAGTGAAGGCTCCTGTGACTTCTTCCCTCACACTTCAAGGCCTGGTGACAGCTACCCGATGATCTGTGTAGATTTGGACACTATTGACAGTGGCTTTGTGGACTCAGATTGTGGGAGCCCAGCTGAGTGTGAAGTTGAGCAGAACAGCCAGGCCAGCTGTGCCTCCATCCCTCTGGAGCTGGTGGGGGAGGACTTTCCACGGAGTTATGTCAAGCAGTGGGTGTCTTGTCGCTCTGATGGCCCCGCCAGTGGAACACAGACAAGCTAAGGGCGTCATGATGCCTTGCAGCATCTGAGGCCTTTTCCATGCTGTGCCAGCAGCAAAGTGTTAGCAAAATTCAGAAGAGAAACAACCTCAGGTTGTGCAAACTCTGTTGCATACGACTGCAAACTGTTAGGTTCACAGAAATCTCTGCCTATTGTTGCCCTATTGATGTCTCAAGTGTGATGTAACTGTTTTTTCCTTTTTAATTTCTACCCATTTTTTTCCTTTTTTAGAATCCCAGGTCAGCCCCCTTAAAATGGCAGGAGAGGCAACTGTCCCTTGAAAAGTGCCTTTTGCCTTATGTAGGTTTGTACATTGTTTTACAGAGACCTTCTACAGAGTACAGAACTTTAAATTATTTTCCCTGGTATTCTCAAACAATTTGAGAATGTGGATCTGTATGGAAGAATGTTGCGTTAAATTCCCTACCCCCCACCCCTTTCCCAGACAACACTGATGTTACTTTTCCTTTTAATATCTTTGGCTATTTAAAAACAGTGGTAATTGTTAATTATGGAAGGTCCCAGCCCTGTCCATGGAGTATGATGAAAAGAAGTTTTCATATAAGCATCACAGAACTGCATGTCCAAGAGACTAAACACAACTCAGGTTTCAGAAGGACTTTGCCTTTCCAGGTGGAGTCTGCAAATGAAAAGTCTTCAAAACAGATTAAATTCCAGACAAACTCTTACCACCAGGGCTTTCTGCTGAATCAGCACTTCCCAAGCACATGAACTGAAACACTGAGCAGCTTTTACAACTATGCAGAAGTCTCAGAAATGTTCTCCCTGGATGTGCCTGCGACTCCGTCTTCTGCCTTGGACCTGGTCTGCTGCAGTTAACAGGTCAGTGGCACAAAGTTTGGGCAATTTCTACTATCTAATAAAGCCAGCCATGAAACTTCCATTCACACTGTACCTGTGACTGCATTTCCCTCTGAGGTCTCTATCTCTGTTTTGTTTAGAATAATTGTCTTCAGAAGTTACTGTGGTACCGAGATTGAACTTGAAGACCTACATCTTATGTGGACATAGAAGTACTAACCTATGCTTGGTTCCAGATAATCTGATACCGAGAAAACCACTGTGATGAATGATTTATGTTTCCACTGCAGTAATAATCTCCTTTGCTGTGGTACAAATAAACTCTCTTCCCTCTCCCCCAACTCTTACCCAAGACCTTGGCCAGCCCCACAGCTCGCAAAACAAGAGAGAGCACTGTAGCGAAGAGAAGCTGTTACCTTCGCAGGTGAGTGTGGGAAGAGCTTTTCTAGGTATCCCTGGTTTGATTGTGCAGAACAGCCTCGGTCTTTGCACCATTGATTCTGAACCTTAGGGCTTACCTCTGGCCACGTCGTTACTACACCCTCAGTATAGCCCTGGCTCAGGGGCTTTCTGGGCACTGCTCCGAGACATCAGGATTTTTTTATTCCTTTTCCTGTTATTTTCTGGGGGTTTTTTTTGTTTGTTTTTGTTTGTTTTGTTTTGTTTTGTTTTGTTTTTCTTGTCATCCTCTGTGCTAAGCTGTGGAAAGAATCGTCTCAGCACGTTTATCGCAGCCTTTCTTCCGTGCTGCGAGTATCCTGCGTGCCCTTCGTGAGGCAGCCGAGGATAGAGCCAGCGCCGCCGGCCTGCTCGCTGTGCGCCGTGCAGAGACAGTGCTGGAGGGGCTGTGACTGCAGCTCCATCCTGCAGCTGTGTGCTGCGGAAACCACAGCCTGCCAGCTGCCCCTAGGCTGCCTAAGGCAGCAGGGGAAGCTTGTGTGTTCCTAGGACCTTTTCGCAACCCTGCGGGGGCCTGGCTCTGTCACTGTCCCCCTGTTACGGAATACGGCCACGTAGCTCTCTCTTAAGACCGAGACTGGAGTCAGAAAGCAGGCAGGCACCCCTCTTCATTCAACGCCAGACATACCGGGACATCGTCCCACCAAAGTGTGCCCAACAAGCATCGGACGGGGAATACCTGTCAGCATTCGGGCACAGTCAGTGAACACGTTCACACGTTGTCCTGGCACTCACTAATACGTGCAGCTGACAGCTGGCACGAGTTCCTTGGGTTCTTTGGCACGATTATCACACCCCATCAGCTGCAAGGCCAGCCTTGACCAATCTGCAACCCCTTATCTCCCTGTCCTTACACTCTTGGTAGCACAGGCTCCCTTTTGGGCCCCTCGTACCTTCCTTCTCTATGTACTTTGTTGCATAAATTCCTTTTATCTTGTCAAGCTCAGCAGTCCTTTTCTATCCAGCCTAGCAAGCATCCCTAGAAACATCCCTAAGTACATCTTTCTTTTGGGATTCTTTGTGCTTTTTCTACACGAGATTACCACAACTGCTGAAGGAACTATTTCTGTTATTGCTGCACTACCAGTTGCACAACTGGTAGAAAGTGGTGGTTAGGTGCTATGCTGGGTAAGAATGTGCCTCTGGCCACCCTAGGAGGGAGACTTCATGGGCAGAGAAGAGTTTTCTTTGATATGTGGCATAAGGGAGGCTCTTTCCCTTGAAGCAAAACTTTTCAATTAAGCTTTTGGCCAGTGAGTTGCTGACACAGTGGATATGGAGGGGTTTGAGGTCAGGTTTTTGATGTGGCTCCTAGCAGCAAACTGCAAATGTCCCTGACCTAGGAATATCTAATTTGGAAAAAATGTGTTTTCCTGGGAATGCTGGGGCCATTGACAGCATTACAAATCCATGTTTTGTTGGGTTTTGGGAAGGCTCCTCTGCTCTCAAACGGTCTCTATAAAATCTCACTTCCACCCTTACTTCAGTGACACACAGTGGAAGATTCCTGAGGAGCAATGTGAAGCACAGGAATGAGTTATAACAGTGTGGTAAAGGCATTCGATTAAGTGCTTGCCCAAGCAGGCCTGCTTGAAAGAGCAGAGCTGGAAATAGGCTTCCTAAGCCCTTCACTGCAGAGAATCTGCTCAGCCACTCCTGCCATGCCCAGCTAACCAGGCAGTCAAACTTTAGCTTGCCTTGCAAAGGCAAGGTCAGGCACTGAGTGGAGGGATGAGGTGGTAAGTCCATGCCAGCAGCACCAGAGTATTTGATAAAACTCTAAGGTGGCTGTGGTCTGCTGCCTTTGGCACAGTGTTCCCAGCAATCAGGTGGGAAGTCCACAATGGTGGACTTTAGTGTGCTCAGAGCAACATCCTGCGTCCTTTTACTGGACGGCTTTCCACCAGAGGAAAAATGCTCTCATTTCCTCATAGTGATAGCATGATCAGCATGCAGTAGTCCTGGACTTGTAGTACAGAGCAAACTGGCAGAGAAATAGTGTGTTCACTGGCCAAGCTTAAAAGCAGGTAGACACAGAAATCAGAGTATATCTTCAGCTATTTCATGATCCAAAATGTATGTCATTGTTGAAGCTGAGAAAAGCAGCACAGAGTAAGTGCTGCATCTCCCTGTAACATGATGCTTCTCTTGTTTATTACGTTTGCCTCTATAATGATCCAAAACCAGAGAAGATAGCAAAGCATTTGGTTCAGGGTTGACAGTAGAGGAAACAGCGGATGTTGATCCACTTGGAGCACTCAGAGCAAAAAGAATTTCAAAGTAGATTCAAATCTCCTGATGAGAAACACTATTTGTGAGACAGTGGAACAGGTGCACATGTGTCCTAGAAAATGGGAAAGAAGAGGCTAAGTGGCCTTTGGAGAGCAGGAGTTCGATTAATGATCCAGGGCAGAATGGCACTTGGGCTGTGGGGAAGGTGTGAAAAAAGACAGCGTGCAGAGAGCTGTAACATTCGTGTCAGCACCAGTGCTCTGCAGTTTGGAATAGTAAACTGAAAGGAAACTGGGAAAGGAAGTCTGTGCTTTGCTCTTTGAGCCAAGCTGCTGCTGAACTCTTGTACTGATTTATCTCTCTGCCCTGATATGGTAAAAGCTGCACATCTTGCATGCCTGTGGTGTCTTTATGGTGACCTGCAGCAGCAGGCTCGGAAGATGCAGGGGTACCATTTGTCTCTACAGGAGATGTTTTCTGCTGCAGTTGGCAAATGACAACATCTGCTCAGTCAAGGCAGCAGGTGCTCTTTGCTTGAATGACACTGAAGGTTGCCTGCATTTCGGGGGCTTTCTGTTTCTGCTGCTGTTCAGGGTTGTTTTAACTATGGAGAGGCAGGTACATTTAGATGAGTAGCTGTGGTGCCTCATGGGAGCTGGCAGATGTCACGCTGGGTGGGGAAGGCCCTAAAGGGAAGCAGCATAACTTAATCTGTGGTACCAATTTGGAAACATCTGTCACCATTTCTGCACGGCCTCTGCCTTCCTGCTTCTTGGCCCCTAAAGCTCACCCTGGCAGATTGCTACTCGGTCTGTGCCTTGCCTGTTTCTTTCTTCCCCTTTCCTGGCACTAGGCCTATGTACATGACTGACTTGGATCCTGACTGTAACACTACCACTGCAGCACTGTAGCTGGGTATGGAAGGATCTGTTCCTTGTACGCTCCAGGATGTCAACGTGGAAGCACTGCTGTGCTTCCAGATCTGCCCCTTGGAGCACAGTGGAGGAAGGACAGGGCAGGACAGCTCAGGGATACCTCTGGGTCTTTGAGCACATTTGGATGGATGAGACTTTGGATGGATGCAGTCTCAGATCCAGATATGGCTACAAAATGGCATTTTGTCACTTGGAGAGCTCTTCCAACAGCCTTCATTATATAAATGTTTGGATAGAAAAGGTACTTTTCTAGTTAGTAAATGAGTTGGCCTTTTAAATGTTAACCCTTTAACAGAAATTCCCTCATTTCCCCACCACTAATGAGCACTTGCAGATGCAGCTACTTTAGCTCGATCTGATAATCTAAGCAGTTTTTCATTGGTCCTTGACATTATCTTTAAAATCGAGCACAGTAAGCCCTGCTTTAATTATGCCACTGTTGCTGTTGCCTGATCACCAAACCACACAGCCTGAACGATCAAGAGACAGAAGCGACGTGAAAAGCAAGGCTTCCTCGGTACCGGTAAGAGCTGCAGGTACTGCTGCGCTGGCCATGCCAGGGCGGGACAGAGTACCTGAAAGGAGAATTTAACTTGTTTCTTTCACTGGGATTCTACAACAATAAGATCACCAGAAGCGTCTTTGCTCTTTCATTCCACTAGCTTGCTCATCACAAAACCACTCTGTTGCATTAACTCTTACACTGCTTGTGCTAGAAAGAGGTGCTTTATACAACAGATTTGTAGGTATTCCTCTACGACTGAGACAGACAAATGTAACTGAATCCAGCCAAAAGAGCCCTCAATGTTTGGGACTTTTCAGACAAAAATGTGCTTTTTAATATATGTGTATCTGTACGTCTGCATATATGGGGTGTGTGCGTGCATATTGCTGTCTTGCAGCAGTCGCTCTTTGCAGCAGCTTTTCATAAGCCTTTGGGATCCAGGTCTTTCAAATCTAAAATACAAAGCTGCTGATGAGCAGCAGGTTGCGGGAAAATGGCTCTGCAAAAGTGAAGGGAGAAACAGCCTGGTTATGTTGAGTGATCTCTGGTAACCTGTGCCTCATTCTCCAGCAGTTGGCATGTTAATCTTGTGAAACTCCTCTGTGTCCTTGACATGCTTCTGTCAGCCTTGGTGTTCAAGAGGGAGATGATCTAACATTATTTTTTCTTAAAGGACTTACAGCATATTTTCTTGTGGGAAGGGAGGATTGAAGGAGTGCCTGTGACAGCCACATTTAACAGCACAATGGATCACTCTGGAGAATGTGCACTTGGGGCTGACCTTAATGGGAGGAGAGGTGTGCATGTGGGTCCAGACACACTGTTCCCTGTCCCTGATTTACTCCGTAGGCGTGAGTCAGTGCCCTGCCTTCCATTAGTGCCTGTTGGTGGTGCCTCAGAAAGAGACAGAATGGACTAAGGACAAGGAGGGTAGGCCACTTACGACTACTCACTAAGATGTAAGGAGTGGAGGTAGAGTGTTCAAAGGCCCAGGTTTGCTGTCCCTGCTCTTGCCATACACCATTCCTTGCACCTTGCTGTGGGAGGGAGAGCATTTTGGAAAGGCTCAAAGCCATTGCCCAACCAGAGCCTGAAGGTTCTGACTTCCCTTAAGGCTTAGGTGAGCATAGAAGAGCATCCAGAGACTGGAGATGCAAAAGGCCTTTTTTTGTGACCCATTATGTTTCTCTACACAATTCTTCTGTCTCCTTTTCTTTATCACATCACACAGAAGCTTTTTGTCCTCGAGTTGCCAACAGCCTCTCCTTGTCCTCTTCTCACTTCCATATCACCAAGGGAGGAGGTTAGCCAGAACTTGGGATACACAGCCCTGCCATCCCCTTCCCCTCCTGTCATTCTATCAGCTGCCTTCATTTCCCAAAAAGCAATTTCAAGTATTTTTAACCACAGTTGGCACTACACAGATTTTCCAAATGCTCTCAACTGCTTATTCACAGATAGCTCTTTGCAGAACTATGTTCATCTTTTCAACAACTTTAAAGTGTGAATTCCAGCAGAAGAGGTAATGGTGTTACAATGCTGCATGTAGCTGCAATAACATTTCTTTCCATTTATATGCATCCATGGGCTGTGAGTTAACTCATTCACAGCAATTAAGGGTTGGAAGGGACCTCCAAGATTATCCAGGCCAACCTAGCACCCAGCCCTGGACAATCAACCAGACCATGGCACTAAGTGCCCCAGCCAGGCTTTGCTTCAACACCTCCAGGGATGGCGACTCCACCACCTCCCTGGGCAGCCCATTCCAATGCCAATCACTCTCTCTGCCAACAACTTCCTCCTAACATGCAGTCTAGACCTCCCCTGGCACAGCTTGAGACTGTGTCCCCTTTGTTCTGTTGCCACTTGCCTGGCAGATGAGCCCAACCCCACCTGGCTACAGTCTCCCTGCAGGGAGCTGCAGACAGCAATGAGCTCTGCCCTCAGCCTCCTCTTCTGCAGGCTGCACACCCTCAGCTCCCTCGGCCTCTCCTCACAGGGCTGTGCTCCAGGCCCCTCCCCAGCCTTGCTGCCCTTCTCTGGACACCTTCCAGCACCTCAACATCTCTCTTGAATTGAGGGGCCCAGAACTGGACACAGCACTCAAGCTGTGGCCTGAGCAGAATAACCTCCCTTGTCCTGCTATCCACACTGTTCCTGAGCCAGGCCAGGATGCCATTGGCTCTCTTGGCTACCTGGGCACACTGCTGCCTCATCTTCAACTCCTATCTACCAGTACCCCCAGGTCCCTTTCTTCCTGGCTGTGGTCTCCAGCCACTCTGTCCCCAGCCTGTANTTCCTGACCCAGCACAGAGTGAATCTGTCCAAGCCAGGAGCTGCCAGCTTGGCCAGGAGCTTGTTGTGGCAGACAGTGTCAAAGGCTTTGCTGAAGTCCAGGCAGACTCCATCCACAGCCTGCCCCACACTCACCAGGCAGGAACCCGATCATACAAGGAGATCAGGTTGGTGAGACAGGACCTGCCCTTCCTAAACCCATGCTGGCTTGTGGGAGAACACTCTCCCTAGGCAGGGCATGAGCTGTAAACATCAGAGCTCATGCTGCGAACTGTCCTTGGGCTGTCTGCGGCCCAGGACAGTAAGCTGTAAACAATGAGCACCCCACGCACACCTGCAGGGGGCTGAGCTTCCCATCCCATGGGGTGGACACCAGGGGATTGAGTGACCTATCGATACCTTGTTTATAAACCTGAACCAATCTGTACCTTCCACTTGTGTAAACCTCAGCTAGTTGTGCATACCTCTGCTAAAGGGGTATATAAGCTGTTGCACTTCCGGAATAAAGCTGTACTGCACTGCACTGAGCATAGCACTGCTGGTGTCCTCGTCAGTACCCCGATCGATTCTCAGCCTCTCCCGGTGGCCTGCCACCCGCACTGGCTGGGCCTGATCCCTTGGCCATCCTGTAGGTGCTGTGTGATGGCACTCAAGATGACTTGTTCCATGGCCTTGCCTGGCACTGAGGTCAGGCTGACAAGTGTGGAATTTCCCTGTTCCTCCCTCTGGCCCTTCTTGTGGATGGGCATCACATTTGCCATCTTCCAGTCTTTGAGGACCTCTCCTGTGAGCCAGGACTGTTGATCAGTGATGGAGAGTGGCTTGGCCAGCTCATCTGCCAGCTCTCTCAGCACCCTAGGATGGATCCCATCTGGTCCCATGGACTTGTGAGGATCCAAGTGGCTCAGCACTTCCACACTGCAGGGTCTTGTTCAGTTGACTATGTACTGTTCCTCCAGAAAGTTCTCCTATAAGCTTCTCAGTGTTACACGACCTACTTATAACTAACATTCATGGCTTCTAACACAAACATTTGCATTTAAGCCTCCTGTATTTGTTTCCAGGTGCACTGGAGAGCCTGTCTGATATGCTGCAAACACTGCAGAACTGAACAGTCAACTTCTTTGGTGGGGAGAGAGCTGGGCAGAGTAGTAGCAAATACCTGGAAATACACTGTCCAGGTTTAGTTCTGCTGGCCTGCGTCTCTCTGTGTGCCCCAACAGGCTCTTGTAAGCACATGGATAATCCTACTGAATGCAGTGCTCTCTGTTTCATGTTTAGTCAGTCTTACTGCACTTATCACAGAGATCATATGCAGCTCTGATCAGTGATAAGCAGAAGAGACTTCATGCCTCTCAGCATCCCTCAGCTAATCAGCTAATGGTGACACTTCCTCCTGGCAGCCCCCACTCTGAAGAAGATCTGTAGCAAAACAGGATATTTACCAAAAAAACCCCAAACAACATAAATGCAGAGGTGGTGAAGTGGAAACCAGAAAGATTCTGTTTCTCTTGACCAGTGTCTGACACATTGTGATTGTTTTGCTGTTTCATTCAGAAAATGGACACTGTAAGCAGGCATGATTACAGGAAAGAGGCTATGCTAAGTGGATGTTGCTGTCTGGCTTTGTGAAATCTGTGACTGGAAGGACACAACTTGGTCATGGAGCCCATCTTCCTGCTACTGTAGCCATCAGATTGTTTAGTCCCCTCAGTAAAGCAATCCTAATGATTGCAGTATTGCAGTCCTTGATAAACACAGACTCTCAGTCACATCTATTCAAGACTGCTTCAGACTCTTGGTCGATTCTAACCCACAGTCTTATTCTACAGCCAGGCCATACCCATCTGGTCTTGTTCTAATGCTGTACTCAGTGTTTCTCCTGTCCTTTTCTGCACATAAAACCTTGTGTGTTAGAAAATTGTCCAGTCAGAAGCACTTTATGAAAAAGGATGATTTAAAATGAAAACTTCATCAGGGAATCATTCCCTGATGGAATCTCTGGTTAAAAAGGAAGACGGGACATGCAGCGTAACCAATAGAGAAGGGCTGGTGGGAGGTGTGAC